>JAPQWS010000102.1:7792500-8187500 GCA_028651295.1 Catharanthus roseus
GTTTCATCATCCGTTTATTGTAATAGATTAGATTGTTTTATATTCTGTTCTTCTGCTGCTTTTGTAATAGTTAGTAGGAGGTTTGTTATATAACATGACTGATCACCAGATTTCATTTCACAATAGTAGTATCCGAGCCAGAAGGAGATTGATCTTTCTGATGTCTGGTGTCTGTTACATTCCTCCATCGAGGCAGACTTTATTCGAAACCTCCGGGGTTGCTTTCTAGACTCACGGGAATGTTGAGTTCCATGAATCTGGCACAAGAAAGTATAGTATTACTTCTGTTTGCTTTCCTTTCCTTTAAACTTTATTTCATAGTTTGGATATATATATATATATATTCTACTATTTATATCTCTGGTCAAGGATCAAATTTTTGTAATTTCTGTTTTTCTTTGAAAAGTCAAAACCCAAGCCTGCCTTGAGTCCTATTGAGACTCCAAGTATCTGTGTCTTGGTATTTTTCTTTATTGTTCGTGATCATTGAGATTGATTTATTGTCTGTTCGAGGGGCTGTTGCTCAGCATGTGTTTATTCATTCTATTTCTCTGTGATCATCTGTTTTGTGACTATTGCTCAACCTTTACTATTTATTGATCTATTGTGAGTTTATTATCTGCATATTGCCTTTTTTTTTCTTGCTGTATTGTTTTCCTGGCTATTTATGTGTGACAATATTTCTTAAATCTTTTATTTTTCGCGCCTCTGATTAACATGTTTGTTCCAAAACTTGAAACAGACAAGTTCGATGGCAAATCTGATTTTGTAATGTGGCGCAGAAAAATAAAAGTTGTTTAGTCCAAAACAAAATTGCGCCCGCTATTTGTACTACTGACAAGTATCCGGAATCTTGGACAGGCGAAATACTAGCTGAAAAACTTGGTGATGCACATAGCTGTCTCACCTTACATTTGAAAGATAATGTTTCAAGAGAAATATATGAAACAGACAATGCTTATGAAATCTGGACAAAACTTGAAAAACTTTACTTATGAAAGTCTTTGTCAAACAAAATTTATTTGAAAGAACAACTTTTTGGTTTCAAAATATGCGGGTCAAAATCCCTTTCTAAAAACATGGATGATTTAAAGAAAATTGTTTTAGAACTCCAAAATGTTGGAGAAAACATTTCTGATGAAAACATTATTATTTTGTTAAATGCTACGCCTGAATCGTTTAATGATGTGAAATCTGCTATCAAGTATGGAAGAGATAACTTGACTCTTTCTGATGTGAAAAACGGTTCTAGTCGCCTCTCTAAAAGTAAAGGGAGGTATAAATCTTGAAATAAGAATAGAGTGAAGTGTTCTTATTGTGGTGAAGATGATCATAGGAAAAACAAGTGTTTTAAACGAATCAAAGATGAAAAATTAATCAAACAAGGTAATAGGAAGGATAAAACAGACAAAACACACGATTTTGAACTAGATGGTAATTCTATGCTTTTTAAACATAAGTAATAGAAACTTAATTATGTATAAATGATACACCTTCAAATAAATTATATGAATTAAATACTAACATATAGATTAAAAATCTTTAATTATTAAATTTAAAAATCCAATAAATAACTTAAAAAGTAAAAAAGTAAAAAAAACATAAGAAGTAAAATTAAAATTGAAATAAAAATAAAAATAAAATAAAATAAGACATAAGAAACCATAAACTCAAATAAAATCTTAAATTTTTAAAAAATTTAAAAAATGTTAAAAATAAAGATAAAAAATGAAAATTTAGAAAACTAAAGATTTAAAATGGAGAAATTAGCTAAAATTAACCATGAACTATTTTAAATATTTTTTTTTGTTTATAACTATTTTACTTTTATTTTATCTTTTTCTAACAATGAACTATTTTTGTTCTTTTGAAAATAGTTATAAACTTTTATTTATTTTTTTCTCACCATGAACTATTTTTGTTCTTCTGAAAATAGCCATAAACTATTTTTGATATATTTGAGAGGTCAACAATAGTTTATGGTTAGAAAAAAGATAAATAAAAGTAAAATAGTTATAAATAGAATATGTAAAATAGTTCATTGTTAGAAAAAGATAAAATAAAAATGTATGGCTATAAACAGAAAGTTAAAATAGTTCACGATTATTTTTAGCTAATTTCTTTTTAAATTTTTTTAAAAAAAAACTTAAAATTTTAATAATAAAACATATTTTTAATAAATAGGAACTAAAAATCATTTAAAAATTGAAAAATAAAAATTTGTATCTCGTTTTGCAATATTGACTTGAACACTATAGCCGTTTGTTGAACAAGATTGTTCATCATCTCATCAACCCTGTTGTCGAATAGCGGTCAAAGATGTGAAAACTATTGGGGAAACATATCATAGAGAATGGTCCTTTTGATCATTCAAGCTACCTTCCGTGGATATTTGCTCTCTAAATCGTAATTGCATTCACATTAAACCGACTGTCCTACTAGGCATGCCAATTAAGTGTTGCGCGAGGATTTCCATTCAGACTTCAATTTTACAATCTTAAGTAGAAAGGTGTGCTTTTAGTGCACATTCAAAGATGTCTCGAATGTGCAAGCTAAGTTGTTAATGGAGGAACCAACATAAGAACCTCAGTGACTCTCTTTGAAGAGAAGAATAGCTCTGCCAGCTAGATTAAATAAATTAAAATAAAACTTTCAAAGAAAGCAGTGTCGAAAGCTGTAAAAAAATTGTGAAGTAAAAAAGCTATATAAGAAACTGGAATTTAAAGGAAAGTTGGTATAAAAAGTTGTAAAGGTTTTTTAGTGTATGAAGGGGTAAGATTTTCATTTATATATATATGAGCAAAATTTGATTTTTAGGATATACATGTCTTAAAGTATTTATGTCATATTGCATTTTTTGTGAGAGAAAAATAGCTAGAGAAAGGTGTTCTATTGGTACAGCTTGAGTTTGGGCATTTTGTGCAGATTATCTAAGCTGAACAACAAAGTTGAGCTATTGTATATTGGAGGGGACGAGTCAGTGTTCATCTCTACTGCACCGGTTTTAGTACCTTGTTTATCGCAGAGGCTCGAATCTCCTTAAAAAGAATGAGATATCCACACCTCAGCCTTGTATTCTTATATAACATTTTTATTATTCTTCCATCAAGATTTTTGTTATTTCTTTATGCACTAACAATTTTAAGGAGATTCGGAAAAAGTTGGAGAATCTACAAGACAAGGTTGTTAATTAATTGAGAGATCTCGACAAGCCTTTCAAGTTTCATAGTGTTCATTTGAAGAAGTGGAAAGGAATGGTGCTATTTTATCTTAACCTTTCAAGATGGCTTATAAAGAAGAAAAATAAACTCATGTGGAGACATAAGTGTTAGTATATGCTCTAATACCAATTGACTCACATTTATGATTTATGAAGCATGCATTTTTTAATTGTATTTTATGCTCTTGGTCATCAAGTATGTGACTTGATAGTAAAACCCTTATAGCTAATAAAATACTATTCTTATTTGTCCCTAGTTTATTACATCTTGTAAACTAGTGTGATGTTGATTGATGGTCAAGTTTTACTGATCATGAATAGGAGATATAAAATCAATTCATAAATACATATTGAGAATATTGTATTGAACATGACCCAAAGTGAAGAAGAAATATTGCATGGGTTTAAGTTATAAGTATTTCTTCTCAGTTTTATATTTGGTGTCCTTCGACCTAATGTTTCTTGCATGGGGAGAAAAATATGTTTTGACATAGTCAAACATCACTTTTAATTAGGTGATCATTATGATTATTGGTTGGCTTATTTTCTCGTCATGGCTTGAATATTGGAGATAGTGAAAGGGATTTGTCCCTCTCTTTTTAGAGAGAGATATCCGTGGGCTCCTTGATAAGGAAGACTGGAAAATATGCATGGCCATGCTCAAATAAGTATTAGTAAGGTGTTATTAATACTATTTGTTGGAAAAGTCTGCTTGGTGATCAAGTAAATGGTTAATTAAGTTTTATAAGAATGACTTGATCCATGCCTTATACTTAATTAGGATATCGTGTGACAAAAGGGCTAAATATTAAATCTGATGCTAGGTCATTATTACATTTACTTAACTTGGGTAATCGTAATGTCTTGTTAGAGGCCGCTTATGTTTTGTGAATAAATGTGTAGGACATTTTTCATTCACTGCCAACGTTAAGTGAACCTACAGGGTCACACGCACAGACGATCTTGTGAGCATAATTTCCACGTTCAATGAATCTAGATTGTGTCCAGATTCGTTGAACGTATACAAAAGGGGAATCAGATTCCATATTGTATTTTCTGGTAGGTTAATAAGTAATTAATTCTATTTAATCGAATAAATGAAATTAATTACTTAATATTACTCATCCAACCGTTGGATGATTATAGGAATAGACAGACGAGATTAAACTGTCATTAGATGGCAGTTAGGGTTTTGATATTGACAGCTATAAAAGGTTATGTTAACCTTTTCTTGGTGCCGTCCTTTATCTGATTAAAGAAAGACAAAACCCTAAACCCTAAAACGGTGATATAGTATCTAGCCTTCTCTCTCCGAAATACGACTGATTACCAGATAGTCAGGATCAGTTCTGAACAGTTTTCAGAACACATAAGGGGCTAGCATCCCGATCGCTTGCAGAGGAGTTCGTCGCTTGGATACCAGTAAAGGGCGAAGCGTGCAAAGCAGCGCCTCCACAACGAACAATCAAAACATTGAGATAATTTCTATCCAATCGGTTTTTCTAGTATGTGCAGATCCTGTTGGTGGATTTCCGTAGTTTTATTTTACTTTGTTTTGCCTACTGAATCTAACAGTGGTATCAGAGCCTCGTACATACTAGTTTTACTGATTTTATCTGTTACCGCTTTGATTACATATGTTGTTTTAAATCGGCCTTATAGTAAGGTTTCTGATTAGTTTAATAATCAGAGTAAATTGAATTATAGGATTCGCATATATCATATTCTGTTTTTCTTGTTAATGGGATTAATTAAACAGAATGTTGTTACTGCCAAATTGTTTGGCGTACAGTCTGTAATCTGTGCAATTTAATTGTTAAACTAATATGCAGGATCACATGATGTAATCTGTAATCGGGACCGCCGTTTTCTTCCGGGGGCGAAGCCCCCGGAACCCCCTTATTTTTTCTTTGCATGTTTCTTCCTATCTTTAGATGCATGATGCATAGCATGGCCCTTTACCTCTTGTGATTGATTGGCTTATTTTGTTAATGGGTTGTATGTTTTTTAAATACGGCCTGCGTGTCGTTGTTTTCGTTGATGTAATATTATCAAGCTTTACTAGAATGGGTTAATTTTCTTTCCTATTCCTATGTATGTTTTCTGTCCTATGTAACAAGATTAGAAGGCCAAGACATTGGAGGCAAGCTCATGAAGATGAAGACTTACCTAGATTGACCTTTGACTTCCATGAGGCTCGTGGAAGTCAATATAGGATTGGGGCCATGCTATGACACGTTTTATTTGATGTATATATATTATGCATGTGATGTTTAGTTTATTTTCCTTTTATTTTTGATATATGTTTTGTGAAATAATATACAAATAAAAAGGAAGAAGGTTTTTGAAACCATGTAAAAAAAAAATAAAAATTAAGTCGTAAAATGCCTTCCATGATCATAAGCGCTTCTCCATGCTTGGATCATCATTTTGTCTCATTGCCAAAGCAAGAGATAAATGGTTACCTAAGTAGGGGAAGATGGAAAATGGTGATTTCCATATGCTTGGACTGGTTTGGCTTAACTAGGCTATCAAAACGGTTTTGAGCCTAGGACATCATATGGGATTTTGCCAGTACATGTAGATGTAAATCCTATTAATACATTTTTCTCTAATTATGGGTGTTAAGCCAAAGCTTACTTATGATTAGAATAAAATGAATTTTATACCCATGATTTATATCAAGTGTTGAATATTTCAGGAAAAATTTAATGCTTCATTTATTTAATTTTACTTTGCAAATTCTATGTAGATAATGGCCTCAAACAATTCAAAAACATCGTTGCAATCCGTGCTTGGAAAGAATAAGCATAGTGGGACTAACTTTCTTGATTGGGCACGAAATTTAAGGATTGTCCTTAAACAAGAAAAAAAGCTATATGTACTTGAGAACCCTATCCCTAATCAACCAGCTAACAATGCCCCTAGAGTCGAAAAGGATGCTTATAGTAAGCACAAGGATGATTCTAATGATGCGACATGTCTCATGTTGGCTACGATGGAATCTGAGTTGCAAAAGTAATTCGAGGAAGTTGAGGCTTATGAGATGATAAAACAGCTCAAGGAAATGTTCCAAGAGCAAGCACGTCAAGAGAGATATCTTACCACTAAGGCGTTGAATAGCTGCAAAATGACCCCTGGCACTTCAGTTAGTGCTCATGTCCTTAAGATGAAAGGGTATTTTGATCAGTTGAAAAACTTGGAGCACCTGTAAGTCATGACCTGGCTATTGATATGATCTTGGCCTCTTTGACCTCTGACTATGATCAGTTTGTCATGAACTTCAATATGCATAATATGGAAAAGTCTATAAATGAATTGCATGGGATGCTCAAGCAGGCTGAACAAAACATTAGGAAGTCTACTCCTAATGTTCTGATGGTTCAGAAGGGGCAGTTCAAGAAGAACAAGGGAAAGGGAAAGGGAAAGGATATGGCCAAAAAGGGTAAAGGCAAGCAGAAGCCCAAGCCCAAGGTTAAACCACCAAAAGAAGGGACTTGCTTCCACTGCAATGAACCTGGTCATTGGAAGAGGAATTGCAAGCTCTACTTGGAAGAAAAGAAGAAGCAAAAGGCCAGTGAGACTGCCGATTCAGGTACTCTCGTTATAGAAATTAATATGTCTACTCCTACTTCATGGGTATTAGATACCGATTGTGGAGCTCACATTTGTGTAAATGTGCAGGGACTCAAAAGGAGTAGATCTTTGGCAAAGGGAGAGGTGGACCTACGAGTTGCAAATGGAGCAAAAGTTGCTGCTGTAGCTATAGGGACATTTGATTTACTTTTGCCTACTGGGCTTATAATTGAACTTAAAGATTGTTATTATGTTCCTGCTATGAGTAGGAACATCATTTCAATTTCTTGTTTGGATATTCATGGTTTTGAGTTTAATACTAAGAATGGTAAAAGTTCTATTTATAAAAATGGTATTTTCTACGGGGATGCCTCTTTATGTAATGGACTTTACATTCTTAACCTACATGATTCCATTAGTAACCCCATCTATAACATAAATACAAAGAAATTTAAATCTAATGATTTAAATCAAACTTACTTCTGGCATTGTCGTTTGGGCCATATAAATGAGAAACGCATATCAAAACTCCATCAAGATGGACTTTTATCTTCATTCGACCTTGAGTCTTATGAAAAATGTGATTCTTGTTTATTGGGAAAAATGACTAAAAGTCTATTTACAGGGCAAAGTGAAAGGGCTACCGATTTATTGGAACTTATACATACTGATGTATGTGGGCCAATGAACACACAAGCCAGAGGAGGTTTTCAGTATTGCATTATATTCACAGATGATTTCAGTAGATATGGTTATGTCTATCTAATGAAACATAAATCTGATTCCTTTCAAAAGTTTAAGGAATTTCAAAATGAAGTACAGAATCAACTTGGAAGGAGTATCAAATTACTTCGATCAGATCGAGGTGGTGAATACTTAGGCCAAGAGTTTGATGAACATCTAAAAAATTGTGGGATATTATCACAATTAACTCCACCAGGAACACCACAATGGAATGGTGTGTTTGAACGCAAAAATCGAACTCTATTGGATATGGTTCGATCTGTAATGAGTCAAACAGATCTTCCAATTTCTTTTTGGGGTTATGCTTTAGAAACTGCTGCATTCATATTAAATAAAGTTCCATCTAAAGCTGTTCAGAAGACACCATATGAGATATGGACCGGGAAACAACCTAGTTTAGCATTTCTCAAAATTTGGGGATGTGATGCTTATGTGAAGCGATAAAGTATCTGTTTGTGGGATATCCTAAGGAAACTAAAGAATACTACTTTTATCTTCCATCTGAAAACAAAGTGTTTGTTGCTCGGAACGGAATTTTTCTTGAAAGGGAATTCGTTTCCAAAAGAGTCAGTGGGAGTAGAATCCATCTTGAAGAAGCTCAAGGACAGCAGACCATTTCTGAACCGAGTATGGATACTCAGTTGGACTCACGTATTCATACTGAGCCTGAACCTTTGACACAAGGGCCAAGAAAGTCTAGTAGGATTTCTCAGATACCACAGAGATATGGATTTCTTGTGACTGAGGATCATGATATTGATCTTATTGATCAAGGTGAACCTAATTCCTACCAAGACGCTATTCATAGTCCTGAATCTAGCAAATGGCTAGAGGCTATGAAATCAAGAAATGCAATCCATGCATGATAATCAAGTTTGGACTTTGATTGATCCACCTGAAGGTTGCAAGACCATAGGGTGTAAATGGGCTTTCAAAAAGAAAACTGACATGGATGGCAATGTGCACACTTACAAAGCACGATTGGTAGCAAAAGGGTATAAACAAACTCATGGTATAGACTGTGATGAAACCTTTTCTCCAGTTGTAATGCTTAAGTCAATTAGAATTCTACTTGCCATTGCAGCATATTATGATTATGAAATGTGGCAAATGGATGTTAAAACTGCTTTTCTTAATGGAAATCTACTGGAGGATGTGTATATGACACAACCTGAAGGTTTTATTCATCCTTCGAATTCTAGTAAAGTGTAAACTTCAAAGATCCATTTATGGCTTGAAGCAAGCATCTCGAAGTTGGAATCTTCGTTTTGATGAAGCAATTAAAGAATTCAATTTCATCAAGAATGATGATGAACCTTGTGTCTACAAAAGGGTTACAGAAAATGCAGTAGTCTTCTTAGTACTCTATGTCAATGACATCTTGTTAATTGGGATTGACATCCCCACTTTGCAAAGTGTAAAAACTTGGTTGGGGAAGTGTTTTTCAATGAAAGATTTAGGCAAAGCAGCCTATATTCTAGGCATTAGGATCTATCGAGATAGATCTAAAAAGCTTATTGGCCTAAGTCAGAGTGGATATATTGACAAGGTACTGAAAAGGTTCAGTATGCAAGATTCTAAGAGAGGATTCTTGCCAATGTCACATGGCGTTAAACTCAGTAAGTCTCAAAGTCCTACCACAAGGGATGATACAGAACGCATGAGTAAGATTCCTCACGCTTCCGCAATTGGATCTATCATGTACGCCATATTATGCACTCGCCCAGATGTCTCGTATGCATTAAGCATGACTAGGAGATTCCAGTCAAATCCTGGTGAACCGCGTTGGACTGCAGTAAAAAACATTCTCAAGTACTTAAGAAGGACTAAAGAGATGTTTTTGATCTACGGAGGTCAGGAAGGAGAGCTTGTTGTAAATGGTTACACGGATGCTAGCTTTCAGACTGATGTAGATGATTTTAGATCGCAATCTGGATTTGTGTTTTGTTTGAAAGGAGGTGCTGTGAGCTGGAAGAGTTTAAAGCAAGATACCGTGGCCGATTCTACTACAGAGGCTGAGTATGTGGCTGCTTCTGATGCAGCCAAGGAGGCAGTTTGGATCAGAAAGTTCATCACAGAACTAGGTGTAATTCCTAGCATTGTGAACCCAGTGGACCTATATTGTGATAATACAGGAGCCATTGCGCAAGCTAAGGAACCTAGATCTCATCAATGATCCAAACATATTCTCAGGCGTTTCCATCTCAGTCGAGAAAATACTGAGCGTGGAGATGTTAAAATTTGCAAAGTAGACACCAATGACAATGTCGCAGATCCATTGACAAAGCCACCCCCACAACTTAAGTATGAGAGTCATACTAGGTCAATGGGTTTGAGAGTAATGTCAAATTGGTGGTAGGGCAAGTGGGAGATTGTTAGTATATGCCCTAAGACCAATTGACTCACATTTATGATTTATGAAGCATGTATTTTTTAATTCTATTTTACGCTCTTGGTCATCAAGTATGTGACTTGATAGTAAAACCCTTATAGCTAATAAAATACTATTCTTATTTGTCCCTAGTTTATTACATCTTGTAAACTAGTGTGAAGTTGATTGATGGTCAAGTTTTACTGATCATGAATATGATATATAAAATCAATTCATAAATACATATTGAGAATATTGTATTGGACATGACCCAAAGTGAAGAAGAAATATTGCATAGGTTTAAGTTATAAGTATTTCTTCTCAGTTTTATATTTGGTGTCCTTCGACCTAATATTTCTAATGTTTCTTGCATCGGGAGAAAAATATGTTTTGACATAGTCAAACATCACTTTTAATTAGGCGATCAATATGATTATTGGTTGGCTTATTTTCTCGTCATGGCTTGAATATTGGAGATAGTGAAAGGGATTTGTCCCTCTCTTTTTAGAGAGAGATATCCATGGGCTCCTTGATAAGGAAGATTGGAAAATATGCATGGCCATGCTCAAATAAGTATTAGTAAGGTGTTATTAATATTATTTGTTAGAACAGTCTGCCTGGTGATCAAGTAAATGGTTAATTAAGTTTTATAAGGATGACTTGATCCATGCCTTATACTTAATTAGGATATCGTGTGACAAAAGGGCTAAATATTAAATCTGATGCTAGGTCATTATTACATTTACTTAACTTGGGTAAGCGTAATGTCTTGCTAGAGGCCGCTTATGTTTTGTGAATAAATATCTAGGACATTTTTCATTCACTGCCAACGTTAAGTAAACCTACAGGGTCACACACATAGACGATCTTGTGAGCGTAATGTCCACGTTCAATGAATCTAGATTGTGTCCAGATTCGTTGAACGTATACAAAAGGGGAATCAGATTCCATATTGTATTTTCTGGTAGGTTAATAAGTAATTAATTTTATTTAATCGAATAAATGAAATTAATTACTTAATATTACTCATCCAACCGTTGGATGATTATAGGAATAGACGGACGCGATTAAACTGTCATTAGATGACAGTTTGGGTTTTGATATTGACAGCTATAAAAGGTTATGTTAACCTTTTCTTGGTGGCCTTCCTTTATCTGATTAAAGAAAAACAAAACCCTAAACCCTAGAACGGCGATATAGTATCTAGCCTCCTCTCTCCGAAATACGACCGATTACCAGATAGTCAGATCAGTTCTGAACAGTTTTCAAAACACAGAAGGGGCTAGCATCCCGATCGCTTGCAGAGGAGTTCGTCGCGTGGATACTAGTAGTGGGCGAAGCGTACAAAGCAGCGCCTCCACAACGAACAATCAAAACATTGAGGTAATTTCTATCCAATCGGTTTTTCTAATATGTCCAGATCCTGTTGGTGGATTTCCGTAGTTTTATTTTACTTTGTTTTTGCCTACGGAATCTAACAATAAGAAGAAAACATAATATTTTTTAGATGTTATTTGAATAGAGATGTTAATATTGAGTATATTAAGTCTCTTGATAATCTTCTAGATCTATTAACAAAGGCCTTGGCCGGAGATAGGATCTGGTGTACACCCAGGAGAATGGGATTGAAGCCCAGAGTTTCATTATTCACATTTGAGTATACCCAACCTAAAGACCAGAGATCTCTAATTAGGTTCAAAAGGGAAAATGAATCATATGGTGAATGTATGGAATGTGCTATAATTTTCCATTCCTATGGTGACTTTACATTATCCTACAATGATTGGAGGGTTGAGTTATTAAACTCTTAATGGTAATATATAGCTCTTTATGAGTAGGATGTCATAATTATAGGAGCACCGTTAACGGATTTCACCGATATGAGTGTGTAAGTAAGGTAACTTTCTAGAGAATGGGGCTTATTCTAAAAAATGCTCATGAAACTAGAAGAGCACAAGGCCGTAATGTGCTAGCTAAATAAGCTTAAATTTTTTACACCTGATGGTGTACAACCATTTTCTCTTCCCTTAAGCTGTCAAGTTCAGTGCTTAGCATACTCTGACTTTGGATTGATGATTGTTATTTCACTAAGTGAAGGTTCAATGCAGAGCACATCTTCGTTATGCATAGTAGCTCATCTTTGATTAGTTCTCTCTCTTTTGCGCGCTCTTTCATAAACATGCATACTTAGATATTAAAATGAGCTAGGAAATATTATAACATTTTAGTAGTTTGGTTAGGACATGTCATTTCATAATATAACTTTTTCATAAGAAGAATTACAACTATTTTATGTGTATTTTCATCTGAAGAGTTACTATTTTTTAGTGGTTTTGACATGAAAATTTATAAAGGTTTTTTTGGTATATGAAGGGGTCAAATTTTTGTTTATATATACATGAGCAAAATCTAATTTTTAGAATATATATGCCTTAAGTTATTTTCTATCATATTGCACTCTTTGAGAGGAAAAAAATAGCTAGAGAAAGGTGTTCCATTGGTAGAGTTTGTGTTTGGGCATTTTGTGCAGATTATCTAAGCTAAACAACAGGTTGTTATATCATGGAGGGGATGAGTCAGTGTTATTCTCTACTACACGGTTTTAGTACTTTGTTTACTGTAGAGGACTCGAATCTCCTTAAAGAGAGCAAGATATTCGCGCCTTAACCTTGTATTCTTATATAACATTCTTATTGTTCTGCATCAAGATTTTTGTTATTTCTTTATGCACTAATAGCATCTATTTTCACGGAATACACGATCAGATCTCCTCAATTTAGTCTCTAAAGAGTATAGGGTTGAGTCCAGAAAAACTCCTGAAGTTAGCGGGTTTTGACAACTATGAGGTTTTAAATTTTATTTTTGGCAACTAGCTCCTCAACTTTTTCTACATTGAAAAAATTAATGGAAATAAGCATATAATTCAGAAAATATCCTTAAATAGAGAGAAAAACTTCATGAGTTTCAGTTTAAAAACCCACCAAAGTTGAAAGTTTTTCAATAAAAAGAACATAATTATTCAATATTCTTGTGCAATTGTGATCTTGATTGACAATATTCGAACTTATATTTCTAAATTTTTTTCTCCAATAAAGGCTATTTTAGGAATTAAAGGCTTGTTACTATTGATCTTTAGAGGTAAAAGAAGAAGATTGGAAAGTTAATTGTCCAAAAATAAAGTTTAGAATCTTAGTTGACTAAACCCCTATCTTCAGGAGTTTTTGGACTTCACCCAAAAAAATATCTTGAATTTAGAATCATACATTATATGTAAAGGAGGATTTTGTTAATACTACATGTGTTGGGGTTTTCATGAATTCGATTTAGAGAGAATTGCTATCGGGAGAAAATATCATTTTTTTTATTTTTTTTTTAAAATCAAAAGGAACATAATTTTAATTTGGTAAAGAGACATTGAATTTCTCCAAACCAAAATTTGAAAAACTTGAACCAAAAACCAAATCGAATATAATAATTAGTTTTCCTGTGATTTTTCTAATGTAAGTTTATGTGAATATTATACTTACTATTTCATTTTGTTAGTAAAAATTTAGTTAAATTTTTTTGGGTTAATTGCATTTTACCCAAAACTCAATAAAAAGGTAGTTTACCCTCTAAAGTAGACTAAATTATTGAAAATACTCAAAAACTCGCTTCATGTAAGTTATGATTTATTACAAAATAACCTCTAAAGTTTTATATAAAAATATTTTAGTCCATATCCTAATTTATAGTCACAATTTAGTATAAAAAGCTTCCATAAACTTTGTAATAATATCTTCTTTAGTCCATATTATTAACAGATAAATTAGTTAACTCAAAAGAATATATTTTATTTTTCTGAAAATAGCTAAACTATAAGGATTTTTCATTAACTTATTTTAATAACTACTAAAAATTAATAATATTTTTTTAAAGAAGAAAATTTAGATTTTCGTACATTATTTTAATGTTTTGCTTTAAGATATTATTTAAACCTTGTTACAAAAAATTACTACACCCTAACATGTTAATTATTTTATTAAAACTTTTAAGATAAGCATTTAAAGTTAAAAAAAAATCTATTCATAAACAAAAATTTTATTTTGCATTGAATTAAATTTAGAATGTACATGTTATTTTTATTTAAATAATCAATCTTTATAGCATATTGACTAAAAAGATATTATTACAAAGAATAAAGAAGTATTTGTAATAAACTATAAATATAAATTATGTTTTGGACTAAAATGAATTTATATCGAATTTTAGAGGTTATTTTGCCCAAAAAAAATCATAATTTTCATTAAGGATATTTTAGGCATTTTAAATAAAGTAATAAATTTTAATGGGTAAACTATCTATTTATTGAGTTTACGTGGTAAAGTGCATTTGACCTCCACTTCAAATTGGTATTTTACAATTAGCCCTTTTTTTGGGCTAACTTGTTAACTATTTAGTATTTACGTCAATTTTCATCACAAATTCTCACTAACAGTTGGGAATTATATTTAGATAGTTTCCATATTTACATACTTTCTATAGTTAGACATTTCTATAACTTATAAATCATAAGTTTTATGCAGTTTCCTAATAGTGATAGTTTCATATAGATTAGAGGTTTAGTTTGTAACCATTATATAATGTAATCATTTTTGTCATAATAGACAGGAAACTGAGATTGATTTCCCCATTGGAAACTTTCATGCTATCAGAGCCAGCCTTGTTTAAGTTCTCAAAGTGAGTTACGATAAGGAAGATGCTAGCAATGTTGAAAACGACATGGTAGAGGAAAACCATGTTCATAGAATAAAAAATTGTGGCATCCTCTGATGGTCCCGGCTGATCATAACGATAGTCCAATTAAAGGAAAACGACAAAGACAACAACTATGCCGAATGGGCAAAAGTCATACGCTTGGCTTTACGATCGAAGAAAAAATTGGGATTTATAGATGGAATAATTCCTATACTAGAAGATGACTCGGACGGAGAGGAAGAATGGTGGGAAATAAGCACGTTAATGAATTCATTGATTTTAAACACTATCGAGCCTTCTCTCCGTTCTTCTATAAACTACTCTGAGTGAGCTGATAAATTGTGGATAGATTTGAAGGAAAGAATTTTAGTAGGGAATGGGCCCCGAAAATATGAGTTAAGAACTGCATTAGCAAATTGTAAACAAGGAGGAGACTTTGTACAAGCATATTATTCACGTTTGAAAAAATTATGGGATGAGTTAGACAACTATACTCAACTCCCATCTTCTGCAGACATAAATTTATTAACAGTTGTTATAAATAAAAGAGAGAAAAAAGAATTTTTCAATTTTTAATAGGATTAAATGGTGCAATTTATAGAACTGTTCATTCTCATCTGATTCAATAGAAACCCATGCTCAAAATGAGAACAATTCTTGCCCAAATTTACAAAGAAGAACAACACAAAATCATGGCCCGAATGGAAGACAGCGGTGGCGATGGAGTAGCCTTTGCCGTCGCCAAAACACGCGGCACAGCTGCGCCGCCGCGACTACCGCCATCTTCTTCTTCTTCTTCCTCTGTTTGCAGCCACTGTTACCGGGAAGGACATGATGTTTCTGGTGGCCCAGACCTGGAGCAGGACGAGCTGGCAGCTTCCATGGGAGCTTCCATGGCAGCTCTATTACTTCCCGCAGCGGCGGACGGAGAGGCGACGCAACGGGCAAGAGTTCGCACGGAAGGGGGAGCGCGGGTCATGGACAGCATCTCTCTGTCAGACCGATTAGCCCTGGACACAAACCGACAGTAGCAGGTGACGACTGGGGATGGGCGTACGCAGTGAACGGCGGAGCTTCTTCCTCTTCCAAAAATGCCAACAACCGAATTTGGTCTTCTTCCACAAATGGCAGTCATTGTTTTGGAAGCTTTCCAAAGTTGGATTCCAACCAATGGTCAAAATTATTGACCTTGCTCAATAATCCTACTCCCATACAAACTGATACACTCTCTCGTATGAAAAAATTTATGGATTTTAGATTCAGCCTTTTCTCATCACATGACTGGTAGGAAACATTTTTTTTTTTAAATTTAAATACCATACATTCATATACAGTTAGCCTGACGAATGGTGCTAAAGCACTTGCTCTACAAAGAGGGAAGATTTCCTTAAACCCGAAACTAACATTACAGAGTGTGTTTTTAATTCCTGAGCTCAAGTGTAATTTAATTTCTTTAGCACAGCTAACATGAGATTCGAAGTGTTTTATTACCATCTCTGATGAATTTTGTATGATACAGGACCGTTTTTCAATGAGGCCGATTAGAGTGGGTAAGCAAAGGAACGGGATATACTTCTACAGACCCTTGTCATTGCCGGATTTGTTCGTTTTCTCTAGTATTGCTTTTGATTTAAGTACTTTATGGCATATCCGACTAGGACATCCTTCGGATTTTGTTGTGGAAAATTTTTCGGTCTTTCTAAGAAAACTACAACTTCTACTACTCCTTGCAACATTTGTTTATGTGCCAAGCAAATATGTGATTATTTTCCTTTAAGTCTTAATAAAGCATCTGCCATTTTTTATTTGATTCACTGTGATCTGTGGGGGCCTTACACAATCACATCCACTGTTGGTGCTTCCTATTTCCTTACTATCCTTAATGATTATTCCAAAGCAGTGTGGATTTATTTAATTGCCGAGAAAAGTCATGTAGCAAATGTTTTAAAAGACTACTTTGCCATGGTCAAAACACAGTTTCACAAAATTGTGAAAATAGTTCGCAGTAATAATCGAACGTAATTTCTCTGCTTAAAATCCTATTTATCCACACATGGAATGATACACTAAACCACTATTGCTGGCACGCCTCAACAAAATGGTCGAGTGGAGCGCAAGTATCTTCATATTCTTAATGTTGCTCGGGCTTTGCGGTTCCATGCTCATTTACCCATAAAGTTTTGGGGGGAGTGCGTCTTAACGAAAGGATATCTTATTAATCGCACCCTCTCCTCTTTGTTACAAGGGAAGACGCCTTATGAAATATTATATAATGAGAAGCTATCTTATTCTCGCACTAAAAGTTTCGGGTCACTTGCTTATGTCCATGATCATGATCTACCCAAAGATAAATTTCATACTCGTAGTCGCGTTTGTGTTTTTCTCGGCTATCCCTACAACAAGAAAGGTTGGCGATTTTATTATTTACAAAGCAAAAAATTTATTCTGTCCAGTAATGTGGTTTTTGATGAAACCAAGTTCCCTTACAAAGAGTATTCGGATACTGCTACACCCTCCCCCCCTCCCCCCCTCCCTCCTCCAAATTTTCTCATTCTTACAACTTTAGAGCATAATCTTTGAGTTATTTACGCCACACCCCACCTACACAAAACCTATCCCAAACTACTCTCGCTACAGGCCCACCCCAGCCTTAGCAACCCATCCACACGTCCAAATCCACAGCCCAGAAAAAGCCCGAGCCATGGGCCCCTCTTCAGCCGCACCTCGCGGGCCAACGAAAGGCCCAAATGCTGGCCCAACCACTATAGAAAATCCTGCCGCAGTCCAGCCTACTGGCCCATCCTCCTCAGACAACCCAGCTCCGCGCGGGCTTTCTTCCGTTGGCCTAACTCTTCCCTCTCTGCCTAGTCCAGTTTCCTCTACGCGACCTAACCCAACGCACTAACCTGATCCAGCCCATCCTCTTCTGTAGGGGCCCCCTCAGCTTCTGGCCCAGACATCACTCTCCCTTCCCCAACCAGTCTACCAGCTTTTCTTGCATATAGCCCAGCCCCCCTCAAGCCACATACAATTTCAGCAAAGAGTCCAACCCCAACAACTATGCCTTTTGCTCCCCTTGGCACTAGAAAAAGTACACGTCTTAAGACGATTTCGGCACGGCTTCAAGACTTCGACTGTAATGCAGCTTAGAAGTCTACTATATCCCCTCCTTCTGCTCTATCTTTCTCCACGGCTTTCTCAAGTAAGTCCTGTTATCCTCTTACAAATTTCATGAATTATGACAAATTCTCTGCTCCTCATCGGCACTTTCTAGCATCTGTTACTATGGAAACGGAACCCATCAAATATTTTGAAGCTATGTCTAATCCTAAATGGCGTGCCGCCATGCAAGAAAAATTAATGCCTTGGTGCAAAATAGCACATGGTCTTTGATAACTTTGCCTCCAGGTAAACGTGCACTAGGCAGTAAATAGGTTTTCCGCATCAAATATAAAGCAGACGGTACAATTGAGCGGTATAAAGCCCGGTTCGTCATTTTGGAAAACACACAGGCAGAAGGCATTGACTTTACGGAAACCTTTGCTCCCGTTGCTAAGATGGTTATTGCTCATACTCTCCTGTTTGTGGCCACCTCTCGAAATTGGCCGATACATCAGATGGACGTCCATAATGCCTTCCTCCACGGCAATTTGCAACAGCAAGTATATATGCGGCACCCCCTGGATTTCGTCCTCCTCACCCCGGCTAGGTTTGCAATCTCCTGAAATCTTTGTATGGTCTCTGTCAGGTACCCCGGTGTTAGTTTTCGAAGCTTACCAACGCTCTCCATAAGTGTGGTTTTCCTCAGTCCTATGCCGATTATTCTTTTTTTACTTATTCTCGGAATGATATTTTTTACGCATCGTCATCTATGTGGACGATTTATTAATTACTCGGAATTCTCTCACCTCTATCACTAAGTTCAGAGCCTCCTTGAGTGCTTGCTTCCATATGAAGGACTTTGGTCCCCTTAAATATTTCTTGGGTATTGAAATTGAAAGAAATCCTTCAGGTTTATTTTTGTGCCGATGCAAGTACACCTTAGAAATTCTCTCAGAAATCGGTTTATTAGCAGCCAAACCGGCCTCTACTCCTATTGAACCGAATTATCAATTGGCCAAGGCGACTGGTCCTTCCTTCGATCAGCCAAAACGCTATCGTCGTCTCATCAGCAAGTTGATCTACCTCACTCTTACTCATCCTGAGCTCACATACGTTGTTCACACACTTGCTCAATTCATGCACGCTCCATGCTGTGCTCATTGGGATGCTGCTGTTCGTGTTGTTCGATATCTCAAAGGCAATCTGGGTTATGGCATACTTCTTCAATCTAAGTCTCTTTTGTTCTTAATCGCATATTGTGATTCAGATTAGGCTACGTGTCCTATTACTCGTCGTTCTGTTACGGGATATTTTCTCTCTCTCGATGGATCACCCATTTCTTGGAAAATGAAGAAACAACACACGGTGTCATGTTCTTCTGCTGAGACTGAATACTGCTCTATGACGATGACTTTGTGTGAGTTAAAATGATTATCTCGTCTTCTTTAGGATCTTCACGTTCCTCTCACTCGTCCTATTCCGCTCTATTGCAATAATCAGGCCGCCATTCACATCGTAGCCAATCCTATCTTCCACGAACGGACTAAGCATGTTGAAATTGATTGCCACTTTGTCTGAAATGCACTTCAAGCTGGACTAAAATGAATTGATATTGAATTTTAGAGGTTATTTTGCCCAAAAAAATCATAATTTGCATTAAGGATATTTTAGGCATTTTAAATAAAGTAATAAATTTTAAGGAATAAACTATCTATTTATTGACTTTAGGGGGTAAAGTGCATTTAACCTCCACTTCAAATTGGTATTTTACAATTAGCCCTTTTTTTGGGCTAACTAGTTAACTATTTAGTATTTACCTCAATTTTCATCACAAATTCTCACTAACAGTTGGGAATTATATTTACATAGTTTTCATATTTACATACTTTCTATAATTAGATATTTTTATAACTTATAAATCTGAAGTTTTATGCAGTTTCCTAATAGTGATAGTTTCCTATAGATTCGAGGTTTAGTTTGTAACCATTATATAATGTAATCATGTTTGTTATAATAGACAGGAAACTCAGATTGATTTTTCCACTGAAAACTTTCACTAACCAATTAAGAGAATCATATGCTTTAGCATTTTTGAAAACTTTCACTAACCAATTAAGAGAATCATATGCTTTAGCATTTTTCTTAATTCACCAAACAATGCGTGGATTTTTTATTTTTAAACTGCAATTTTTTTCCCCTCTTTTCATTTTCCTCACCAAAAGAATTTGCTTTGATATCCAGATCTTGACTGGCGAATTTTAAAATTCAAACTACCGAACCTTATCAAATTTGCATAATAGTACATTCTTGATTGGTAATATATTTATCAACAGTGGAAATCAGTATTACATCTTATTGCACTTTTATCAAATCTTGACTACATTAATTGAATTACTAGCCATAGATTATAGAAGTCTGTCGTTTAACTCTCGTATAAATTGGGGCATGGATTGAATTAATTACTATTTTTGTTAAAAGAAATGAATAAAATAAAAGTTTGCAGTGTGTATTGCGATGTAACCATGGTTGGGGACTTTTTGAACCTGACATATTGCAAGCGACCTAAGGAGGGGAGGGCCTAACCCGGGACAAGTACGATGCCTAAGTCAGTGTGAAGAAAAAAAAAAGTATCAAGATTATAATAATCTCTATTGTGTGAGGAGAAAAAGACTACAATAATAATAATAATAATAAGAGAAATTAGTTATAAATAATTACAAATAATTTTTATTTTGATTTATACGCATAAATTTTATTTATTTTCTTTAATTATAAATTATTTTTGTTTACCAAATCAACCCAGGATAATAATTATAATAAACAAAATCAACTTAAAGATTTGAATTTGAAAAGTAAAGTAAAGTAAAGTTAATAAAAGCTTACTTGAAAATAAGACTTGAAGATAAAACTTGAGAGTTGAATTGGAAGTATTGTATTTGATAAAAGCTTGAGAAGATACAAGAGTTTGTAGAAGAGGGATTTTGGGAAGTTGTTTTTCCTTAGAACTAGTTTCTAAACTGGCTTGCCCTCCCTTTCATTTGGGCTTGGCTATTTATAGAACTAAGATTGAATTTACATTTGAATTCTAATCTTCATTTCATTTGTATTTCATTTGAATCTTCATTTCATTTGCAGGTACTTGAGTGGAGCTTCCATAATGGAGAGCATCTTTGAGTTAGTGGAGTGTGGGTTCCTCCACGTAGAGCATCTTTGAGTTAGTGGAGTGTGGGTCCCTCCACGTTGCAGCTCTTGAATTATTGGAGTGTGGGTCCTTCATGTTGCAGCCTTTGAATTATTGGATGAAAATCTGATTTTACTCTTTTTTTTTTTTTTTTATATCTCGAAGGGGTCCTGAGCACAGGGCCCATCGAAAGGATCTAGAGGAATCTTGAGATGAAGTAGGACTGGTGGCACTGGGTGCTTGTTGTTTCATTTGTTTTTGGAATGCTTTGAATCAAAGAAATTCTTGGAATTGTTGTGCTTCGTTGGCGTCGTCAGCAGTGACTTTTGACGCGGAGGATTCTTGTTTGAGTGACGTTTGAATGGCAGGAACAGGCGTTTGGGCAGGAGGGCTTGTGTGGGCTGCTCCTTTGGAGAGTTGTTGAATGCTTCGCTGAATCAGGTGACGTTGTTGAATGAATTTGAGTACAGTTTCTTGGGAGCAAAGCTCAATGGAACATCCGGTCCACCATTTAATCTTGAATTCCCGTATAAGAGATAGGGGATAATCTTTAGGATAAATTTGATCAATTTTGTAACTCCAACAAAAAATCCAGGGGACTCGGAGTTCTGCATAGAATTGAACTGGAATAACATGGGATGGCCCGGTCATCTTCTTCAACCATGTTTGGAATCCAAGTTTTGGAATAGGCGGTAGAATATCTGGGAGGCTTCCAAAATATATCCACCATTCATAAAACCAGATTGGAAAGTCTTTTGAGCAGTTTTGATGGAATATAAAAAACCATGAATGATCAAAAGGTCTTTTGAAGAATGTACGACACCAAGCCATGCGGTAATCTTGGTATGTATATTCTTTAGGAATGAAATTGACAGAAAATTGTTTAGTAGACCAAATGGATGCCCATTCAGTCGATTTGATAACATTCTTAATAATACATTTTGAATACGCAACTCTTTGTGGATTGGTCCGATCGGGTGTATGAGAGATTTCAACGGAATTTGAATCTATTAGGATAAGCTCATAAAATGTTTGGGTTCTTTGGGGATCATCAGGTAGCCATTGGCATCCCTGAGGAAGAATTCTTTGTAGTAATGCTTGGAGAGTTTTGAATTCAGGAATTTCAAGGAATGAGGTGATTAATAAATTTTCAACTACTGGTTTAGTATAATATTGAGTGAAGGCAGATGAAGCATTTTGAGTAGAGGAAATAGGAGTAGTTGGAGTTTTTTGGACTTTGAATGAGGGTGTTTCTGCGGCCATGGAATAAGTCAATGGGGGAAAATCCTTGAGTGCTTGGAATCTGTTTGGTGTTTGAATAGTGGAAATTGAAGGATTGGTGGTCTTCATTTCATAATCTTTTGCGCTTTGAATCTGCAATCTTTGAGTTTTGTCACGCTCAATCTTTTTACTCATGGTGAGGTTTGGCTGTAAGGAATTCTCGGGTTAGGAAATCAGGTAAGGAATTATCGGCACCTTTGATATAAGCAATATCAAAATCAAAAACGGATAAAATGGCTTGCCACCGGGCAAAAATTTGATTTGAAACAATATTTTGAACATCTTTTTGTAAAACTTCTTTGGCGGACTTACGATCGATACGTAAAAGAAATTTTTTGTTATACAAATCGTCCTGAAATTTTGAAATGCATAAAACGATGGATAAAATTTCTTTTTTGATAGTTGAATAATTTTTTTGTGGTCCGAGCCAAAGACCACTATGATACCTGACTAAATGTTCATGGGATGAACGTCTTAATTTTTGTTTTAATATGCCTCCATAGCCTAGATTAGATGCATCAGTTTCGACTATCATGAATGCATCTGGATGAGGTATAGACATGCATGGTAATACTTTTGCTTTTTCTTTGAGCATGTGAACAATTTGAGTATGTTTGGATGTCCATGCAGGGGGATGTTTCTGCAATCGTTGATATAAGGGTGCACAAATTTGTCGTAAATTAGGAAAGAAATCTGATATATAATTTAAAGATCCTAAAAATCTTTGTAATTGGGTCTTATCCTTGATTTCATTAGGAAACCTATTTGCAAATTCTAATGCTCTATTTATTGGAGTGATTGTACCTTTATGTATGTAATGTCCTAAAAATCTAATTTGAGTCTGGAATAATTTGAGCTTGGTAGCAGAAACTACTAAGCCACTCTTTTTTATCACATTGAAAAATATATTTAAGTGTTTGAAATGCTGATCAATAGAATCGGAAAATATCAAAACATCATCAATATAAACTATAATGAATGTGGTGTAAGGATTGAATGTGGTGTAAGGATTGAATATGTCGTTCATGATTTGGTGAAATTCAGAAGGAGCATTTTTTAATCCGAAAGGCATGACATTCCATTCATAATGTCCAAAAGGAACTGTGAATGCAGTCTTATACCTATCTTGTTCTGCAATTTGCATTTGCCAAAACCCGGATTTCATGTCAAATTTTGAATAGATTTTTGCATTATATAATCTATTTAATAAATCTTTCTTATTAGGAATAGGATATCGAATCCATTGTAAGGCAGCATTTAATGGTTTGTAATTGATGACTAATCTAGGAATACCTCGTTCTTTTTCTGTCTGTTTCATGACATAAAAGGCAGCACAACTCCATGGGGATTTAGAGGGTCGTATTAATTTTTTGGCTAACAAATCGTGAATTTCCTTTTTGCAGACTTCTAACATCTCAGAGTTCATTTGAATGGGACGTGCCTTAGTAGGAATTCGTTTTTCTGAAAAGTCTTTCTCATAAGGTAGATAAACAATATGTTTGTTTCTTTCTCAAAAAGCATTTGGGATATCAGCACAGACTTTTGTTTTTACTAAATTTTCAAAATGTAAAATTTTTTGTTGAACATTTGAATTTTTTAATTGTTGTTCGATTCTTTCATATGAAAGATCTTCCTTTAAGAAGTTAATTTTATTCTGAATTCTTTGAATAGTATTTATCTGCTTATATATTGAATTTTCTTGTAACATTAGTAATTCTTTATGTTTAACAGGGTTCAAAAATTTGAAGATAACTTTATTGCCCATTATTTTTGTTCCTAAGCCATTTTGATTGACCCAAAAAGGATAAATTTGAGTAAGAAAAGGGGTGCCTAAAATAATGTCAGTATTTAAGTCTTCTACTACAATGAATTGGTGTTTGAAACAATAATTATCATTGTAAATAGCGGTTTTGACTAACTTTCCTTTAACTTGTAAAGGCATACTATTTGCGGTGACCAGTCATTCATTTGTCGGGACATAATATTTGGTAGGGACCAATCCATCTCGGATACAACTTTGGTCTGTCCCGCTATCAAGCATAGCAGTGAAGGTGGCTTTGAAAGTTCCTATTGAAATAGTGACATAGATATTCCATTTTTGAAAAGTAATTTTGTCAATAATGGAAATAAATTTAGAATCAGAGGGTTTTTCCTTTGGTATTGGTATTTCTGCTAAAGTAAATTCAGGGGAAGGAATAGATGAATCAATAATGACTTCTTTACCTTTAGTAATTTTGGACTGTATTAAGGCTATTTGAGTGTCTAGTTCGAGATTTTTTGTTTCTACACTGAAAACTCTTTATTTTAACTCTTTTATTTGAGCCTTTAATAAATTGATTTTTGTTTGTAATTCTTTAGTATGATTTTGTTTGATTTGAGGGTTCATATGGGGATATCGTTCAAATATTTTTGAAATACTAAAGGGTTCTACTAATTTAGCAGAACTAGATTCTTCTTTGAGAATCAAAGCTTTTAACTTTTCTAATTGTTTTTTCTGGGCCTCAGGGGGAAGGTCTTGAATAATATCAAAGATTAATTCCTTTTGATCCTTGGCTGTATTATCAGAATATTTAATCATAGTAATTGTTTTGCAATTACAAGGAGAAGATAAATTACCTTCATCGGAGCTTTCGAAACTTTGAAAGTCGTCGTGATGATCGTCAGATGAATCTCCTTGAACTAAAGAAATACTGAGTTTTTGTTTTAATTCTGTATCTAATTCAGGAAATTTGTCTACGATTTCATTGACCTTTTTATTATTTCTACAAATATTGGCTTTATGGCCTTTTTTACCACATTTGTAACAAGTAATATTTTTGTAAGTGTTTTTGTTGGGTTTTTTATAATAATCTTGATTTGAATATCTAGATTTACGTGAATGTCGAGGTTTTCGTGTCCGATATTTGTTGTATGCTAAGGAATGTTTCTTAATTTGAGCAGAAGGAGCTTTAATCCCTTTAATTCCAAAGGCTTCACAAAAGGAACCTAATTCTCTTCGCTCACTTCTATATTTAGCTTGAAATTTCAATTCTTGACATGCTGATAATGCTTCTTGTTTTATGAATGCAAAAAGTTGACCATAAGTCATTAAATTGAAATCGATTTGGTCCAAACCCATTTCTTTTTGAAGATGATTAATAATCCTTTGAGAAAATAAATTTGATAATCCAGTAACAAATTTTTCTTTCCAAAAAGGAGCATTGCAATCTGGTCTTTTGAGTACATACGTTAAAAACATGTCTTTGTACCAGCGAAAATCAGTTAAAGTTGGACATCTTAAATTTGTTAAAAATACTTTTGAAGAAGATAACTCTTCTTTTGGATTGCCAACAAAATGCATTGCAATAGTAACTAGTAAGAAATCGTATGAATCATGTTGTAAAGATATATTACCTTATTCATCTTCGGTTTCTATAGTATGGTCTATTATTGACATTTTCTCTTGAAGTGTTAATGAATTATCCCACCAATATTTTAATTGGCCTGTGAATCCAGCAATAAGAAACATTGCTGCGTTTTGTTCTGTTATATTTTTAACCTTATAGGCAATTTTTGCCATTCCCATTTCTTGTAAAGTATTTAATATTTCATATTCACTTTTTCCATCTATATTTCAATTGGATATTGAATTTCCATCATAATGAGCAGTATGAAATTTTGCTCTTTCTTCATATTGAATATCTGGAGGAGTTGGTCTGGGGTAATAATTCCTAGTGTCTGAGGTTTTCCATCTATTATTTGAAAATCTACCAAATTTGTGTCTACGAATTTTATTAATATTATTGTGTTCTATTTCTTGAGGTTCTAAAAAGGAATCTTCTACTTGATTAATCTTTTGAATAACTTCATCATCAGAAGAAAAACTATTATCGCTTGAACTTATATTATTGTTATCCTGGTCATCTTGGTCTATAGTGTTGATTTTTGACGGAGCTGGTAGATTTGAATTAATTCTATCGAGAGTTTGAGAAATCTTACTTAATAAAGGGGAAGAGGGCTGAGGAATGGATAACGATGATGATGGCAGGCTTAGTTGTGCTTGAAAGAGTACTAGGTTGAAATGAGGAGATGAATAGCTTGAGGGAAACCTGGAAATATTAGTTCTAGGAATAGATCTAATTTCAGAAGATAATGAATCGACTTGGTTAGCTATAGTGTGTAGAAGTTGATTAGAATAATTATTTTGATGGTAGATTTTTCTAATATCTTCCATTTTAATTGAATCATCACTATCTTTTCCTTTTTTAAATGGTGATGCAATAATTTCACCATCAGGTGTATCTAAGCGAATAGTTTGGAGAGGAGGATGTATTTGAGTGACTAGACTTCCGTCATTTAATTTCCATTTTTTGGCTAAACTAGTTTGGACATTAATATAAGAAATCTTGAATGGTTCTTCTTCAATTCCTAATTTGGTTGTGAAATATTCAAACCAACAAAAAAAGTCAAAAGGAGTATTTAACCTATTAATATCATTAATCCATTCTTGTTTGATTTTTTCTTGATAAAAGGGATCTAATTGAGAATACCATGTTCTTTTTTCATCGTTTTCGGGATCTAGGATATCATTTTCTAAGGATTCGAAATCTATGTTTATAACCTTATGAATAACATCTATCTCACCTTTCATCTGAGAGGCAGTTGGGGATAATGGAGGAGAAGTTGATACCTCTGGAATTGGAGTTGTATGGTGTACATGAATTGAGTTGGGCATTCTGGATGATTGTTCGGACGTTTCTGCAAAAGAATGCCTACGAGAGTGTGCAAAGGAATGTCGACTAGGTTCTATAGGGATTGAAAACGTAGAACTAGATTCTTGTTCTCTCATTGAATTAAATCGGATTAAAACATTACCGTTAGGCTCTTCAATTATTTGAGATATTTCGTTTCTTTCTAAATCACTAAGAGGATGAGGATTTTCAATTTGAAATTCATCTGGAATAGTTATTTCATGCCATTTTAATCGTTTTGGAGTGAAAGTTTTAGACTGCTCTGCTTCGATATGAAGAAGAACTGTCTCATCTCTAGATGTTGGAATCATTTTAAACTTTGGGTTTAATTGAGAGCTTAATAATCTATAATAAACTCGATACATCACAACAAATTGTTCCGTGAGTTTTTCAAATTCATCACCTTGCATATGAATATCTAATACTAATGAATTCATAATTAATGGATCAGTTAATGAAACAGAATAATTAGGAGCACAATTGAAATAAATTGGTCCATTACAAATATTAGTTTGAATCATAGCAAGTAGAGATGGCTTATATCTTTTTAATCGTTTATCTCTTAAAGCTAAATAAACCGGAGCATCTACCCCAATATGAACTAATGGTTTGACTGCTACTTGGATCAAACCATAATGAATATATCTGAAACCTTTTTCAGAATATTTGGTTAATGATGCCTTTGATAATAAAGGAATGGTTTGGAATTTCTCTTGGATATTCATTGTTTCTTCATGAGTTTTTACTGAAAAAGCTGTTTTGAAATCAAAGGTTCCTACTTTATAAATAGTTTCTATTTGTTCTTCTGGAATAGTCCAATCATTGAAATTACATTGAATGTGTTCTTCCTTACTTTGAACAATTCTTTTTGAATCTAGGCTAGAGCTAGAGGAAAACATTCTTCTTACCAAATTCGCCATGATTAATGCATAAATAAGATGCAATGTATCTACATGCAAATCCTAGTGGGAACAGTGGGACGACTATGCTGGGAACACCATGAGCAGGCTTACAAACAGACTTACTAGTTAACCAAGCACCTTACCAACACACAGATATGCAGATAAACACACTATATCGGTAATATGCAAATAAAATGTGCAAATTATGGATGAGATGAAATGTTTCCTAAATGGCTCTGATTTTATCTTTTTTTATTCATAAACTTTTTTTTTTTTATTTTAAAAAATAATCACAACAATTTTTAACCTCTTAAATATATTAACTTATTAAAGAATAATTGAAGGCTAACATTTATTAATTACTAAAGTTTACAAAAGATCAACGAAATGAAAAACATTACACGAGCTTCCCAAAAGGAGATTAGGGGGGAGAAAATTAGGAAAAGGACACACAAACCCCCTATGTATATTTTGTTTCAAATTGGAGATGCCAAACCCATCATGGAATTGGAAGCGACTTTGAAGCTATTGCAAGTTGTTCTTTGGTTCCAAAGTGAAGATGTAAAACCAAGCCTAGACGCTGCTAAATCAAACTGTAAAAGATTATCTACAATCTGATGTCCTCCAATTACAATAGAAGTCGTTGTTTCTAAACCTCCATCAACAAATCCAAGGCACATAACACTATTATTAATACTAACCATAGAATTAACTCCAAAAATTCTCCAATTTCCAGTGGCATTTTCCAACACCAAATCAATAATAGGAACATCAGGACCATACCTAGCCGTTGCTATTTTTGTTGCATCATAACAACGTTTAAAAGGTTTAACAGATTTAACTTTAGGAACAACACCAAGTGCTTTATCAAATGCTTTTATAAATGACTTGTAAATTGATTTTTCCATAGTTGTGTAAGGATTAACCGTACTAATTTTCATTCCACCACGGCCTTGTTCGTTAATGTCTAGTAATGTTACATTAATTGGCACTTCTTGTCCTTTGATTTCTATTGATTTTAACCCGATGAAATATTCTGATGAAGGTTCACCTTCAAAGGAAGAACCGGCAGTACTAACGGGATTAATTAGAAGAGGAGTGAAACTTAGTAATCTAGAAAGGACATCATCAGGAAACGTACCATATGGACGATTGCCGAAATATATAACACCATCTTTTGATCCTAAGCAAACGGCAAAATTTCTTTGAAAACTAAACTTATTAGCCAATTGAGAAGGAAGTCCTATATTTGCCCTTCCTAATCCAGCTATACCTTTTACTCCATCGGCAAGACCTTCTAATAAAAATGTTGAACCACAAACGAAGAGTAATTTGGGCACGGAAACAATAGGTCCGGAATTTGAACCATTAGTAGATTGGAGTGAGACAATATCTTGAGCTACCTCGCCAATCGTTGAAACGGAAGTTATAGGATTTCCAGGAAAGAGGGAACATGTATTGTTGTTGCAGCGGGGTTTAGCCGGACCCCTACAAGTACCACATGACTCAGAATTAGCTACTGAGCATTGTGATGAGCCACAACGGGCAGATTGGTATGTTGAACTTACGTAGCCTTGCTCACAGTCAACCCATAAGAATTGACCGCCGAGGTCAACAGGCTTAGGGGTACCCTTGGTGTTCTTTGTTGTAATGTAGTGATATATTGGCTAGTGGATTGGTCTTTTGTTACTGAAAGATAAAGACCACGAGGCCTAAAAGAGGGTTGTGATATTGAAGAGGGAATGAAGAAGAGAAGTTGGAAGAAGATGAAAATCGGGGACATTATGGGAACTTTCGAAGAAAACATAATTGTAGAATTTCTTGATGAGTGAGATGATGAAGGGCTGCCTACAGCATGTCCTAATTTATAGTTAAAGAAAAGGGTAAGTCTTGGACAAAAGTATTCATTTATAAATACACAAATGAAGCATTGTACAGTTCCAGAAAAAAAAAATGAAGCATTGTACAAAAGTGAATTAGGTGATTGTTGAAGCATTGTACAGTTCCAGAAAGAAAAAAAAATGAAGCATTGTACAAAAGTGAATTAGGTGATTGTGAAAATATGTAGAATTTACACGCGAAAATAATAAGAAAAAGTGAAAATAATAAGAAAAAGTGACTTTAAGGATACTTTTAAAGGTTGAAAACATGAGCGTATACCCAAGCTTTGCAGCTCACATGCACATGAGGAAAATGATATAAAATTAGAGTTGTTGATGTTAGCTTTTTGTTTAATTTATTTTAACAAAATGTACAGGTATTTTATTATTAGTATAATGGAAATGGGGTTGATTCCTCTTCAGCTTGTCACTTCTGGGATTACTGTAAAACTTCATCCACATTAGTTGAGAGAATATGCTTAAGGCTGTTTGGTTTTGTTTTATTTTATTTTATTTTATTTTTTCAAGTGTTTATAAATAGTCGGTTATAAAGTTAAAGACGAATATGATTTTTAAAATACATATACTAGGCTTCTAAAAAAAACTTCTCATTTAAAAGTATTTATAAACCCCACTAACAAATAGCTAAACATAATGAAATTTTACTCGTATTTCTAAGTATCCCAAAATACCACAAATTGTCAAAAACACTACACTATATCGGATCTCAAACTCTACTTTCATAACACCTACAAATTTTAGAGTTATGTGAAGTGCTTAAAGGGTAAGGCGTTCCATTCTACCGTCCTTAAAAGAAATTTCATTCTCGAAATTTAATAGTCATATACCTATAAGTCCTGGATACCTCTTCTTCAGGTATTCCTCAGTCTCCCAGGCTGCCTCCATATAACTTTATACATTGGTTCTGTCTTCCGCGTAACTCTTTTATGCTTTACTCCGCAATCTCAGTTAGTTTTTCTTCGTATGACAAGTCGGCTCGTAACTCCAGTTTGTCATCGTTGAGAACATGATTAGGTGCAGGATGCTACTTCTTCAATTGTGATACATGAAACACATAAGGTATACCTATCAGCACACTTGGCCAAGCTAGCCGATATGCTACATTACCTATCCTAACAATAATCTCAAACGGTCCTATATATCGGGGCTTAACTTTCCTCCCTACGAATATCTATTACTTTCTGCGATGAGGCGTAAGTTTTAAGAAAACTTGATCTCCCACACTAAACTCCGGATCCCTCCTTCGATCCCACACTAACTCTTTAACACGTAAGACAAGCTACCATATACTTCACAATCTCTCTTTTCATTGCATTCCACCAAAAATTTTGCTCTAAATCTTTATACATCTTATTCTCTCCAGGGTGTATTGGATACTTACTTTTGTGTGCTCCTTCTAGTATTTTACCCTTAAGCTCGGTTTCGTTAGGAATGTACAACACATTATGAAAGTACAAGCTCCTATTGGTTTCTAATATCTGAAAATCCGTCTACTTCTTAGCTTTCACTCGGTTCTAAAACTCTTGGAATCTCACGCTATTCCTTTGGGCATTTGTAATATCTTGTTGCAAGGTATATGTTAAGGTGAGACTTGATATCTTTGCCTCATTTCTACTGAAATATACCACCACATTTAACTTTTCCCATATGGTAGTTAATTTGGTATTCGTATTCTTCGGTATTCTTCCAGCAACCCTATTCATCAACATTGCCTTATATTTGAATCTTCTAGGAAAGCGAGTACTATAAACTTTGATGATCAATAAAGATCTCATATTTTCCCCATATTACTGAAGTCACCATTCCCTAATCGCACCATAGTTATTAACTCCAAATCATGTGTTGGATAATTCTGCTCAGATTCCTTCAATATAATTGAAATATAAGCAACAACCTTATATCTTGCATCTAAACTACCTCTAGGCCTTCCCTTTATAGGGAGAATTTGACACTTGAATTGGGTAATAGCGTAACTTGTGCCGAAATTAGTTGATGCTTTACTTCTTGGAAACTTCTCTCACACTTCTTTACCCATTTAAACTTGATGGCTTTACTTGTAAGTTGTGCTAAAAGTCTAACAATTCTAAAAAGTCTGTTATGAATCTCCGATAATACCCTCTCTTACCTAAGAAGATATGTACCTCTACTGGTGTTTTGGGTTGCGTTCAATCGGTCACTGTTCCACCTTTGCTGGTTCTACTGATACTCCTTCCTAAGTAATCACACGCCCTATGGAAGTCACTTGTCGCCATCCAAAACTTACATTCGCTAAACTTGATGCATAACTTATGCTCCTGTAGGGTTTACAATATTCTTCAAAGATGTTGTTCATGTACTTCGAGGTTAGGATAATACAGAAGAATATCATCAATAGAAATCACCAAAAACTTATCCAGGTAAGGTTAGGAAATCCTATGCACTAATTCCATGAATGTCGCGGGTGCATTTGTCAATCCAAATGGCATAAGACAGACTCATAATGCCTATATCGGGTGTTGAAAGATGTCATTAGAATATTTCTTCTTTTGTTTGTACCTGATAGTACCCTTGCCTTACATCTAATTTGGAATAGCATCCTACTCCTCGAAGTTATCAAACAACTCATCAATAAGTGGAAGTGGGTACTTGTTTTTAGTTGTTATATTATTCAGTTATCTGTAGTCTACACACATCCTAAGGTCCCATATTTAATCTTTACAACAAAACTGGCGCACCCTAAGGAGATGTACTTAGATGGATATATCCTTGTTGCAACAATCCCTGCAACAATTCCTATAATACCCTCAATTTTTCTTGTGCTATCCAATATGGGGTTCAAGATATTGGTTTAGCACTAAGTACCAATTCCATGCTGAACTCCACTTCTCGATCTAGGAGCAGCATCGTTAACTCCTCGAGAAAAACATCTATAAACTCCTTCACCACGGGTACTATTTCAAATTTTACTGCTTCCTTAGGCTTCTTGAGTAAATATGCTAGGTACCCTTGACATCCTTCCCATAACAACTTCCTGGCTTTAATGCCAGACAAAAAGGGACTCTCCCGTTTCGTTCGCTTCCCTTAGAATTCAAGGATTAGCATACTTGGTGGGCTAAAATTAACCAACTTTCGTCGACAGTCTACTTGAGCATAATGTTAAGACAATCAGTCCATCCTAATCATCACATCATAACCCTCAAATGGAAAGACAAACGAGTCGCCCGATAAAATCATACTTTCGACATAGATGTCACAATCTAGGTACTTTATCTCAGTTATCTTACTCACGCCCATAGGAGCGCTAACTATCAACTTGATAACACACAACAATAGAAGGTATAGGAATATGTTTTACGAAAAGAAAACTCCCAAAGGAATGCGTAGCTCTAGGATCAATAAGTATTCTTCCTGGTTGAGAAAAGATTTGAATCGTACCTTCAACTACTTCTGCTTCGGTGTCCACAGGCAGTCCATCCAATACGTGGTTTGAAATATTGGCTCATCCTCCGTTTCTTATTCCATCCTAGGCTCGACTCTCCATTCTGGAGTTGAGGTCGTCAGTTTCTTTTAAAGATATCTAGTAACTCCCTTATCACTGATACAAATTATAACTTAAACTTCTCGGCAGACTAGTTACACAAGTACGTTAGATATCCTTAGCAGTCTTCTATTATGAGCTTCTATCGTGAGTAACTCTAAAGATTAGAAATATTGACTGACTAAACTTAACTAAATTTTACCCACAATACATATCTTCAAATGTCTAGTCAATCAATCCATTCCTACCATCATGCCCAATTCCTCAAATGATTGAAACAATTATTATCTCCTTGCACTTCTACCGTCCTTTCCAAAAGTATCTACTCAATGTTAAATACCTAAACCTTCACTTATTGGTTAAAGCTTACATGCGGAATACCACACACTAGAACTGTATACCATATAAAGAGTTGAACATCCTCTACATTAATAAAAATAGTTTTTGGTGCACGGGGTAGAACATACGTACAAAAATAAGCCATTGATGTTCCATACATTACATAATTTACAATCAACACGATCCTAAGCTCTTCCAAGTTATATACAGCCACTAAAAAATAATACTCACAAAACTAGATTTATACTTAACATATATGTACAGCTTATACAGTGTAAACTAAATAATCCAAGAAAAGTGCAAGTATATCAGCCTAGTTTAGGTATATCTTCTTCCTAAAGACTATGGTCTAATATTGAGCTTATCAAAAGTACTCTGAATGAAATTCATAGCGAATACACAGAAAGATCTCAACAACTATATCAATCATTTCCCTACTCTCATACTGGACTGCTAATCTCTCATTCACAAGATATACTAATATTTCAAATCTTAAGAAACTTAGCTTCTAGTCTACCCATCCTCGTCATCACTTATTATTTTTCTTATCAAGCTAAACTTATCATTAACTTCATCCTAATAGACTCCCCTCCATCTTTACATTCATCGATCGGCAGTATGGAATAATACCTACATAATATATATCGAATATAGAACTAAGGACCGGAGAGCTCTTTCTGTTGTGACTACAGCAATGAGAGTGTTGATTTTACAAGGTGCATGAAGTCTTTTTGATATCACTGAAGTAGGGATGACAAAAATCGATACGAAATACATCTTGTACCTAACAAGACGTTCACCCTTACTCTTTATGCAGTTAACACACTGCAAGTCATCAGAGTTTTCCCCTAATACCTTATGTCCCACAAGATTCCTTGATCGAACTACAAGTCTAAAAAAAATCTCTGTTGATGACTAAAATAACCATGGTACTCTCTCACCTGAACCATCATTAATTCAAAGCTTTATGTATCTATATGTTCTCTCACTGTGGTTATGGAAAAAGATATGAAATCATATACAAAGGAGCATTATTCCCACAAGACTAATAACATGATGAGCAAAATGAAAAAGGAAAGGGAACTTAAAAGTCTTCGAGCAAGATAAAACTATGCAGTTGAACCCTAGTACTCATCTAGGATCTACTGACTCTAACCACAAATCGAACCTAAGGCTCTAATACCACCTGTGATACCCCCAACCCTACCTCTAGGTCAACTGCGGCTGAGTAGGGTATTTGCATGCCTCTCCGCACTAAACTATAAGTATTAAAACAAGAGCACAACCCGAGGCAATATTTAGAAGTAGATATATACAATACGCAGTGGAAAAATAAGTAATCTGAACACCAACAGGGTGCTCAAAACTCAAGGTTCAAGAAATCTTCTTATGATCATACCAATACAAGGGTGGAAATACGTTACAAACGACTCGAGTATAAGAAAATAAAATAGAAAGACATGTCCTTCTGGAGAGACTTGAACAAAAAACTCCAAGCCTAACTACAGCGGCTTACTGTACCTCTAATCATCCTGAGTTAATTTTAGGAGAAAACATGATATGGAAACAAACGTGAGCGCGAACGCTCAGTGAGTCCACGTGTGTGTGTGCTTTAGCGATTTCTTTAGAACAATGCTATTGCAGTTTCACAAAACAGTTCATGAAATGCTATAAGAAAACATTTCTTTTTCCTTTTGTTTCTTTAACAACACTCATGCTTGAACCTACATGAAGGTTTCGAGCACAACTGGGAAGTCTGAACGAATCAAGACATATCAGCCAGCTTCTACACCCAAATTCAGAAAAACACATGCAATGCAACAGTCGGGATCAATGGACAAAGTCCGGATCCTAAAATAAGGTTATCAGAACCAAGTTCCTACATCTCGTAGTCAATCCAGCCAAACACCATACGATCGCTCGATTTCCATAACAATTGCTCTTCCCATATCACTGGTCAAAATAGGCTACAGATTCCTGGGCCACCTGCCAGGTCTGCGCTGGGACAAACCTTAGTTCCAAACCCTTCCTGGCTCTCCACAAGGCGGCTGTCCCACTGCTGAGCATGATATGGTGTCCATGTACACCGATTGGGCCAAACCCTCCACAGTGTTACGCCCCTCTTCAAGTAGATGCACTCTCCCAAGTCTGAAATCGTCCACGCCATCGGAAGAGGCCCTAGTACAGGGGACCAACCACGTATAGTGCAATCCTCTGACGCTTCCGAACACATGATCATAACCAGAACTGTAATCCTGGTCGGAATAGGGTTTTCATTTTTATTTATAAATCGAAAGGCCACTTGCCTGGTCGTTGGAATAGAATCAAGTCATAAACATTTCAGAGCCGCAAAAATCCCCATCCACCAGTCATCACATGCTTGTGCAACTTTCACCAATTATGCCAATGCCAGATCTACATTTATGCATGTCAAAACATGTAACTTTTCAAAACCAAAGCATTTTCCAGCTTATGCAGATTTACAAACATGCCGGGTTTTCATTCATGCATGCCAAATCATATAACTTTTCAAAACCAAAGCATTCTCCAACTCATAAATATTTCCAGAAAACCATGTATAGACTAGTTCTTTTTCACAACAATAATAATCTATTTTAAAAGGACAACACCTATGTGGAGCACCGCTCCTATGCATTTCTAATGAACATGTAACACATTGTGAAGAACATCTCCAACTAAGAAAAACACGTCAAGCTATGCCGTTTCAAAAAATAGTAAATATTTTATGATAAGCTTATAGATCATATTTATATGGCCCGTAACATTTGAAATAACATAATAAAATAAGGTTTATGGACTCACCTAAATGCAGATATGGCGCTATGATACTATAAATATAGTAATAAAAAATACTTAATATTTAGGTACGAAATAAATTATCATATTTCCTAAACAATATCGAGATCCTACGAAATAAACTTAGGATATATATATGTATGTGTATTGTCCCCTGAAGAAGATCCAAAATCTTATAATTTCAAGAATCTTTAATTTGAACCTCTACCTGAAGCGCCTAAATTGCTTAAAATATAAAACTAGAAATTAATCTCACAATTAATTACATATTAAAACCCATATAAGACCTTTAAATACTAAAAGAAAAGAAACAAATCTAAACTATATATATAATTTATCTAACTTAAAAAAAGGAAAAAAAATGACCTGAGAGATAATTATGGATGCCAAAACAAGGTTAAAGAAAGAAAGGAAAAAAAAAAGACTTGCATGCATGTATACATATACAAGGGATGTTAGGCGATTAGGGGAATAAGGAAAAAATAAAATAAAATAAAATAAAATAAAGGAAAAGGTAATGACAGGTGGTGGCTTGAGGTGGCGGCAATTCCTTAAGTGCTGTCTTTTTTTTTTTTTTTTTTTTTTTTTTTTTTTTTTTTTTTTTTTGTACCTTCAAACCTTATATGGGAATGTCAAGTACTTAAATTTTTAAAATACACACACTAGGTATTCTAAAAAAAAAGATCCCCACTTAAAGGTACTTATAAACCCCACTAATAAATAGCTCAACATAATGAAATTTTACTCTCATTCTTAAGTATCTCAAAAATACCACTAAGTGTCAAAAACACTACACTTCATTACATCGAATCCCAAACTCTACTTTCATAACACCTACAAATTTTAGAATCATATGAGGTGCTTAATGGGTAGGGCGTTACACATTTTCCTATTTTTGCCTAGTTTATGTTACTTGAGGGCGAGCAACAAATAGGTGCAGGCGATTTGATATGTGCCATATAGTACTACTTTTATATATATATTCTTTTCATCGCTTTTACGATATTTTTAATGTATAAGATGTATAGTTTACATCATTTACCTCTATTCTTATCTTAGGTGCTTTCGAATAAAAAAGATGGAGAATAAAGTGAAAAAACGGGCGAAAACGGAGAGAACAAAATCTACCGGCACAAAGGAATATGACCTACCGTCTCGCAGCAAGCACTGAAGTGAAAAAAAAGATGACAAATAGAAGCCTACCATGGTAGGCTAGACCTACAGCACGCAGTAGGTTCCGAGCACTTGAGGACCTTTAGACAGAATCCTATCATAGAAGGTAGTGCTCAACCTACTAGAAGCGGTAGGTCCCGACAACAGCGCAAGCTAATGCATTTTTCAGCTTTATATATGTAATTTTCCCCTTCTTTTTAGACATTCTTCAGTTTTAGGTTATAGAGGAGGAATGAGGGGTGAAAATTGGCAACACAAACCCTCTCAATTCCTCTTCAATTTGGTTATCTTTCATCAATAAACATTAAATTTGAGATTTTGGGTAAGTATTGAAGTCATTCTACAAAGTAATTTCAAGATTCATCAAGCGATTCGAGAGACAAGCTCAGGTGACCTTCGGAATCGTGGAAGCATCTCTTCCTGATCCTAAGCTTTCTTTTCCTTTGTTCTTTATGAATACTCCTATTAATTTCAGTTTTGTTAGGATGCTTAGTAGCTAATTTTTCATTGTTTGAATGAGTATTAAAACCTAACTTTTTGTGATGTGATTTTTGGTTGATTTTATGAAACTGATGTTTGTTTTACTTTGAGTCATTATTTAATTATTTTTTTGTGAAGATTGATTCACACATAATCGATTATTTCGTAAAAGTGGTTGGAATTGGAAAGGAAAAACCAATATAGGGAAACTAACTAAATAATAAACGTGAGCAATTGAATAGAGATATTCATTGCACTTTTAGGTTATTAGATCATCTAAATTATAATTGTATTCATAATCAATTAGAGAGAGAAGAGATTCTCCTTGAAAGGTTAGCGGGTAGAGTGGCTTTCACCTAGAGATAGGGATTGCCTGATTTTCATCTAATAACCCAACCTTGGTGTTCAAACTTCGTTTTATAATTTTTCCAATTGAAATAGTTGACATAAGTTAGGAGGATTCCATCGTTTTAACTCTTTTTCTCAGATTTATACCTTTTAACTATTGCTTTCATTTAATTGTTCTTAGTAGTTTTTAAAAGAATTTCTCAAAGATTAATTTTGTTAGACTAGACATCAGGTAAAACGGTTAGTAATTGAGCTTATTTATTCCTTGAGTTCTACAACTCGGGTGTGTCTCTGTCGCTATAGTGATAGGTACACTTGCCTATTACATAAATTTAGATATACCCATTTAAGACATCATCAACACATTAAAATAGCAGTAGATTTCTTCGTAGACAGCCTTAAACAAAATTTCCACTAGAACAGAGAAAATACATCAGCTTTCAAGGAAGTAACACCAACCTAGAAGCTATTGTGGGGTGCTTGTATGCCAAATTCACTGCCTGTCTTAAAAAAGTCAAGTAATTCCTCTGGTTAAAGGCAATATTAGGGATCCCTCTGGATCTCTAGAAGCATGGCGGAAGAAACCGTGTTAGCGTTAACAAAGATCAAAGTTTCTTGGTTCTTATTTGATTCATCAACAGAAACAACATATGCCTCCCACACTCTAGTTCTACACACTGAAATAGAATTCACCTAGGCCTTAAAAGTATCGGTCATTACCTTATGTGCATCCCAAACCACTACCCTCATTGAGTCTAGGTGAGGAAGAACGGGATAATCATTTCATTCTACCCAGAAATTGCATGAAACATGTTCATGTTCTCATAGGTCCTTCATGATCGGAACGCGACCACATTAGCGTAAGTAAATGCAAAATATGGTAACACCCTCTTTAGCCTGATTAGGCAGTGCTCAATGAGGTAACCAGAGCCAGCAATCTCAACATGGCCTCCTTAATTTTGAAACATAATTGCTTGCTCTGAGTTAAGGATTCTGTGAGCTCTTGCAACGCATATTTCTTTTAGTAACTGCATTTACATAGAAATCATCATGAGATAGGAGAAATTTGGTGCAATAAATGTCAAGTTTGCCAAAGATTTTACCAGAAAGGTAAAGGGGGCCTTTTTTTTTTTTTTTTTTAGAAGGTATGAATTAGGAAGACTTTCTCTGTTCTATATAAAGGGAGACATGGGGTCCATTGAACCTTCTACTAAAGAGTACAAATAATAGTTGTGTGAATTTATATTAATTCAGTATTTAATGCACTGGAATATAATATATGTTTTTGCACGTGTGTCCTTTATAATGATGGATCATAGAAATGCAGTCCCAAAAGTTTAATTTTTTTACTTGAATTTCAAAGAGTTTTCCAATTTGAGGAAGTTAAGTAAGATTGTGTTATTGTATATGATGTCATGTGCATATATGAGACCTGAATCATCGACTGCTATGTTTTAAAATTTGGCGAGAGACTTTACAGGTGTCAATCATCAGTGCACTAATCTTTTTCAAAGTGAGGCTGAGATTTGTTTTAGCCTTTTGATTTTTTTTTTTTTCCGAATCAAATAGACATGTTTTGAGATTTGATCAGATCCATAATTAATTTTATTTCAATACTCGTGTTTTTTGTGGGGAAAGGAAGAGTGATGTAAGCCTGCAACTTCTGTATCCCTCTCCCTCTACACTAGGCATCATTAGTTTAATGCACCAAAAACACCACCTTTCACCAGCTAATGACACTAGCTCCTAAGAGATAATCACTATTCATTTATCTTCAATTTCATTTTTTTTTTTACCACCATTTTATATTTGACACGTCTTAGTAAGAAGACATCTATACCCACCATGAAGTATTGCTAGTATAACTACATATAAAACAACATGAACACCAATAAATTTTTTAATATAAATATAATCCAATTTTATAATTAAGAAATTTAATCAAATTTGCTGGCCGAATAGTACAGCTACACATGATTTATTTTAATTATCAAGTGATTTTACAAACAGAACACATATATCTTTCATATCTAAAAACATAATACCAGAATATGTTATTTTAAATTAAACATGTGTTATATGTAGTTATATTTTTCTTCATATTCGTAAGTTAATCAAAATATATGATTGGGTTATTTAAGAAGAAGCAGTTAGATAAGATAACACGTCATTTTTCCTGGTATGGTATTATTTTAAAAAATATTCAATGTTTGTTAATATAAATTATTACCTTAAATTTCATAAAAATGTTATTCAGAAACACATTTAATTCCTAATACAACCCACTTTTAACATTACACATGTATATGTTGCGATACAACCCCTTGAAGTTAGTGTTAGTACCAATTCAGTCCAAAACTTAGAAAAAGACACAATTAGTCCGATGTTAAGAAAAAAATACTCCTATGAATTACCACTTCAGTCCATGATCTTAAAAACATACATTTACCCAATCATTAAATAAAGTGTAGTAAAAGATCGTGACCTTCATTTATAATCTAATGTAATTATTATAATACATCTAAACTCATGAAGCAAATAACCTTTTATAAATTATGATCTTGAGATGAAAGATGTAGAGAAACTCGTGTGTGTAGGCCACAACTGTTAAACACAGTGTGTGATAGATATATAAAAGAAACAGAAATATAAAACAATAATACCAAAATAATAGTAAGGAAATAGAAATCAAACCCGAGTCTTGAATAAACTTCAATTTCCTTAACACATATTCGTTCTCTCTACTGGAAGTGTAAGAGATGTGTTAGAACGTCTATTTCCCCGGATAAAACGGGCTTCGGAAAATCAGTTTAGCACTTGAAGTTGTTTTCCCTTCGAACTTGAACAAATTGATGATGAACAAGAAAAAGATATATGTATGCAGGTTATGAGAGAATGCTAGAGAATTGCAAAAAAAATTTCTTATTTTTTTCTGCTGTGGAAACAACAGTATTTATAGATGGAAAACTCTTCAACTATACATTGAATTAGTTCTGTACACTGAATTCACCATTTAGCTATTACATTGAATTAGTACTATACATTGAATTCACCCTTCTGCTGTGTCATTGAATTAGTTCTATACACTGAATTCATTCTTCAGCTATTACATTGAATTAATTCTGTACAATGAATTTAGCTATACAAAACTAATTCTATATTTCAGTATCCATGAACATGGTTGTACATTGAACGCAATAGAAATGAATGTGGCTGTTCATCGAATTCAACAGCCATTGAATCCAGACAAAAGAAGAATTTGGCACATAATTTGGTAAAACCGTGGGTCTGATAAGGCCCCCTGTTCTTTTCCAATGTGGGATTCAAATCCCTTACTTGCCAACCTTTTCCTCTTTAATATTTTTCTTTTCATTCACTTCGTTTTTCCAAATATTTTCCAACAATCCCCCACATGAATGATAAAAAACTGTTTTGACTCGTAGTTTATGTTCATCAACTAACTTATGCATAGGAAAAGTAGGTATTCGCCTATGAACTTTCCCCCTTGTAACATATGTATACTTTACTAGCTGTCCAGTAGACATGATATCCTTGAACTGTCCTGCTTTCTTTTGTAAAGAATCCACATATTTTACACATAAACCATTTATTGTTCAATTCTCATGGTTTTGTTCATTATTGGCCATGAACACGTCCTGGTTCTACAAGAGTTTCTAAAGAATTGAGCTTAGGCAATTCTCCTTCAAAGCGGCCCCACTTTTCTCTCACATAGGTGATTTCTTAAATATATATATATATATATACACACATATATATAATCATTAAAGCAACATAATGCTAACCTTAACTGTTCCATCACTGTTAATATGACAGAATAAGCTGAGGTTTCCCCCACAGTGACACTCTAAGTCTTACAATTAGGTTGTCTCTTTGAACCTAGATCTTAGGATCTCCAGTCAACTAGTTAGGGTTTTCCTTCATAAAACTTTATCCTTCATAGGCTTTTAATCCTATTCCTTTTGTCATTCTTTCAACCGCCTCTCTATTTAACCCTTTGGTTAACGGATCCGCGATGTTTTCTTTTGACTTTACATAATCAATCGAAATAACACCTGACGAGAGAAGTTGTCTAATAGTGTTTTGTCTGCGACGAATATGTCTAGACTTACCATTGTAAATGGCATTCTGTGCTCTCCCTATTACTGATTGGCTATCACAATAAATGCAGATAGGGGACACAGGTTTTTCCCACTTAGGAATACCCTTCATGAAATGGCGTAACCATTCAGCCTCTTCCCCACACTTATCTAATGCAATGAATTCAGATTCCATGGTGGATCTGGCAATTACTGTTTGGTTTGAGGATTTCCATGATATAGCTGCTCCAGCTAGTGTGAACACATATCCACTGGTGGATTTGGAATCCTTTATATCTGATATCCATTTAGCATCTGTAACCTTCTAACACAGTTGGATATCTGGTATAGTGCAGCCCATAATTCCGTGTATACCGGAGGTATCTCAATACTATTATTATTGCTGTCCAATGTTCTGCACTAGGATTACTCGTATATCCACTCAATTTGCTTACTACATGAGCAACATCTGGTCTAGTGCAACTCATTAGATACATTAAACTTCCAATTATCCTTGCATATTCAACTTGAGAAACACCTTCTCCCCGATTCTTGGATAAATGAAGACTAGTATCTAATGGCGTTCTCGCAATTCCAGAATCATTCTTGTTAAATTTTTCAAGAATTCTATCTACATAATGAGTCTGGCTTAAAACTAATCCATCTGCTGTTCTTATGATTTTAATACCTAAAATCATATCAGCAAGTCCCATATCTTTCATGTCAAATTTTGAATTCAACATGTTTTTAGTAGATTTGACAATTTTGTCATTACTACCAACAATGAGTATGTCATCTACATAGAGACATAAAATGACGTATTCATTTTCCGTCTCTTTGATATAAACACACGTATCATCCTCATTAATCTTAAATCCACTAGAAATCATTGCGTGGTCAAACTTCTTATGCCACTATTTCGGCGCTTGTTTCAAACCATACAATGATTTAACTAGTTTACAAACTTTCTTTTCAGTACTTGGAGATTTAAAACCCTCGGGTTGCTCCATATAAATTTCTTCATCTAATTCCCCATTTAAGAGAGCTGTTTTAACATCCATCTGATATACATTTAGATTCTTAAGGATGCAATAGCAAGTATCATCCTTATTGAATTTATTCTCGTCACGGGAGAATAAGTATCAAAGTAATCTAAGCCTTCTTTCTGTCTATATCCTTTAATGACAAGCCTGGCTTTATACTTATCAATGGAACCATCTAGTTTCATTTTCTTTTTAAAAAAAATCCACTTAGACCCTAAGGTGTTACATCCAGGTGGGAGATCTACTAACTCCCAAGTATGATTCTGCAGAATAGAATCAATTTCGCTTTTTATGGCTTCTTTCCATAGATGTCCTTCTGAAGAAGTCACTGCTTCATCATAAGTTAAAGGCTCTTTTTCTAACAAATAAGTCTCAAAATCATCTCCAAAAGTTTTTGCTATTCTTGGTCGTTTGCTACGCCTTAGTTCAACTTCTTGAACTTTCGCTGGATCTTGAAATTCTTCATTAACTCGTTTTAATGAACTAGATCCACTCATGGACTTGCAAGGAAATATATTTTCCAAGAAGGATGCATTTCTTGATTTCATAACTGTGTTTTTATGTATATCCGGAATTTTTGAATCATGCACAAGAAATCGATATGCAGTACTGTTATGTGCATACCCTATGAAGATACAATGCACTGTTTTTTGACCTATCTTTATTACCTTAGGTACTGGTACAACCACCTTTGCATGACACTCCCACACTCGCAAGTGTTTATAGGATGGTTTCTTTCCACTCCATAATTCATAAGGAGTTTTATCTTGTTTCTTGCGTGGTATTCTATTCAAAATATAATTACTGGATAGGATAGCTTCACCCCACATGTTTGATGGTAACCCTGAACTTATCAACATCGCATTCATCATTTCTTTTAATGTGCGATTCTTATGTTCAGCTACTCTATTAGATTGAGGAGAATACGGTGCAGTTACTTCATGAACAATTCCATGTTGTACACAGAAGTCACCAATTGGTGCCTCATACTCTCCACCTCTATCACTCCTTGATCTTTTAATCTTTTTTTTTTTTCCCAGTTGATTTTCAACTTCATTCTTATAAATGATAAACTTTGCTAAAGCCTCATCTTTACTCTTTAGTAAATACACATAGCAAAATTTTGTACTATCATCAATAAAGGTTATAAAATATTTATTACCTCCACGTGTTTGAAAATATTTCACTATGAATTAGTTCTAGTGGTTCAGTGCTTCTTTCAATTTCGCGGAAAGATGTTCTTGTCAATTTTACTTCAATGCAGATTTCGCATTTGTGTTTTGAATCGATTTGGAATGTTGGAATATGGTCCATATTAATTAATCGTCGTATTGAATCATAATTAACATGACCTAATCTACCATGCCATAAATGAGAATACTAACGTAAATAAACGGAAGGAGCATTTTTATTGATCATGGTCATTAAATTAAGTTTAAACAACCCATCGGTTGCATACCTTTTTCCTAAATACATTCCAAACTTAGTTAAAATAACTTTGTCAGATTCAATCACAATTCGGAATCCATGTTTGTTCAAAGAACCAGACACAAGATTCTACGAACTCCTGGCATATACAACACATTTTTAAGTGTTAAGACTTTGACCTAATTTGCCACAATTAAAACATTTCCCTTTAAATTTTTGTTTCGGTTTGGAAATACCACCGAATGCACCGATCTTGCTCTTAGTTTTGTAATTGTTGAACTTGGTTTTATTTTTCAAATTTTTACCATGTTCAACAATATTAACCTTCGGATTTGAAGAACTCATCATTTTATGATCAGCATTTCTATTGTCTTCTTCAATACGAAGTCTAACAATAAGATCTTCCAAAGACATTTCCTTCCGTTTGTGTTTGAGATAGTTCTTAAAATCTTTCCAACTAGGGGATAGCTTTTCTGTCACAGTAGCCACTTGGAATGCTTCACTTAAAATCATTCCTTCTGCAAATATTTCATGCAAAATAATCTGCAATTCTTGCACTTGACTTATTACAGTTTTAGAATCAACCATTATATAACCAAGAAACCGTCAGACAACACATTTCTTTGTGCCAACATCCTCAGTTTTATATTTCCGGTCTATTGATTCCCAGAGATCTTTAGCAGTTTTATATGCACAATACACAGTATATAATCACTTAATGTATTCAAAATATAATTACGACACAAAAAATCAGAATGATTCCATGCATCAATAGCAGTTGCCGTTTGTGCATCGTCAATATCCTCGACCAACACAAGAGCTACCTCTGTCAAGAATTTTGTCAAATTCAAAGTAGTCAGGTAGAAAAGCATTTTCTGTTGCCATCTTTTAAAATTACAACCAGTAAAATTTTCTGACTTTTTCAATTGACCAGCTGGAATTGTTGGCAAAGCAACAGCAACAATCGAGATATTTCCCGAACCAGAAGTAGCACTATTCACATTAACAGTGTCTATTCTGGTTACCATTTCAGCAGGAGTAGAAAAGAAATTATGTTTTAAGATTGTAGGCCACAATTGTTAAACACAGTGTGTGATATATGTATAAAAGAAACAGAAATATAAAGAAATAATACCATAATAATAGTAAGGAAATAGAAATCAAACCCGAGTCTTGAATAAACTTCAATTTCCTTAAAACATATTCGTTCTCTCTACTAGAAGTGCAAGAGATGTGTTAGAACGTCTGTTTCCCAGGATAAAATGGGCTTCGAAAAATCAGTTTAGTACTTGAAGCTGTTTACCCTTCGAACTTGAACAAATTGATGATGAACAGGAAAAATATATATATGTATGCAGGTTATGAGAGAATGCTAGAGAATTGCAAAGAAAATTTCTTCTTTTTTTTCTGCTGTGGAAACAGCAGTATTTATAGATGGAAAACTCTTCAACTATACATTGAATTAGTTCTGTACACTGAATTCACCATTTAGCTATTACATTGAATTAGTACTATACATTGAATTCACCCTTCTGCTGTGTCATTGAATTAGTTCTATACACTGAATTCATTCTTCAGCTATTACATTGAATTAATTATGTACACTGAATTTAGCTATATAGAATTAATTCTATATTTCAATATCCATGAATATGGTTGTACATTGAACTCAATAGAAATGAATGTGGCTGTTCATCAAATTCAACAGCCATTGAATCCAGACAAAAGAAGAATTTGGCACATAATTTGGTAAAACCGTGGGTCTGATAAGGCTCCCTGTTCTTTTTCAATGTGGGATTCAAATCTCTTACTTGCCAACCTTTTCCTCTTTAAAATTTTATTTTTTATTAACTTCCTTTTTCCAAATATTTTCCAACAGTGTGAACGAGAAGAAAATGAAAATATTAGTTAAAAAATTAATTTAAAATGAAAATATTAGTTAAACAAATTAATTTATTTACCCTAAATTAATCCTCTTCTCATAGTTATACAATATGAGTCTCTTAATTGACAATTCCTCAAACTTATTAGTACTTATTTGTAGAAATAACCATCATGATAAGAAATTGTAAAATTTGAGTAAGTAGATATAAATGTAATAGCATGCAAAAAAAATAAATATATACTTTTATCCAAACAGAAAATGTAAATTTTAACTATAGTTCTATTATAAATATAAACATAACCCTTTAAATAAGATTATTTGTTTTTGTTTTATATCATCTCTCTTCCTTTGACAATGTTATCTTTATGAATAAAGATGGTACCCTTTAATTTAAAATCATCTAGAACCCATTACATATCAAAATAAATCCTGAAAGTAAGATTAGTCCCTAAATAATTGAGGTTCTTAACTTTTCGTCCCATAATTTTAATTTCAACCTTCTTCATCCTTAAATAATTTACCTTCATCCGTTTTGATCATTTTATACAAATTTACCCAATTAAAACATTTTAATTTTTTTGGGAAAAAATATTAGGGATAATTTTTTAATTTTACAATAATAATATTAAGAAAAAAGACTACATGAAACAGACTGCCCAAAAATTATCCCTAGTACTTTTGTGCCCAAAAAAATTAATTTTGGAAGGGTAAATTTATCTAAAAATGACCAAAAATGATGAATATGTATTGTTTGTGTATCAAGAATGTTGGAATTAAGATTAAGGGACCAAAATGATAAAACCTAAATTATTTAGAGAATAAATAGGACAATCTTCCATACTCAAAATAACAAAATAAAGTGGTTATCCATATTTCTTCCTTTATTTTTCTTCTCAAATGTATTGTAAATAAACTATGTTTTTTTGCAAAACGATAAAATTGTCGGGATATACTAGTTGAGAGATTATAGAATGATTTGGAAAAATAGTAGTGTGCTTTTTAGGTAAAGAAAATTATGAGTGTTATAAAATTATAAATGAACCCTAATTATACTCGTAAGTGATAATTGAGAAAGAATATTGTCCCTGAATTGCCTACTACCTAAAACTGTATGTCCTTTAATTGCCAATTACCATAAAGCTATCACATTTGAGTATAATTAAAGGTTGCGGTTAATTTTCATTTTAATTTGGTAATTTGACAATTAATTAGAAACACATTTTAGTTGAATAATCTTAAAGTAACCACTAACATGCAATACTCATTTGTTAAATTGCAAAACAAAAAGTACTAAAATTAAATTAATCCTAACATAAAGTAAATAAATATGTAATATAAATATAAAATCATAGATTTATCCTCCTTTCCCCTTTCAAATTGTAACAATCAGTTCATTTTTGTTATCCTTAGAAAAATTTTATTCCCCTTTTTGGCATGACAGGTGAAATCTATAATTGAGGCAATGAATGATGAATCGGTGAATAGAGATGTACATGCTCAAGAATAATAAAACCGATTTGTGAACAAGAGAAAAAAAATGTTAAGAACAGAAAATCCAATGCCTGAACAAGAGAAAAAGAATGTGCAAAAACCCCTTAGGTCCCCATGGTAGGTAGAGTTGCTCGATATAGACCATCGTCGAAGGCTTATTATGATCGTGCAGATCTTTTTAAGGTCCTGACTCCCATTTCCCAAACTTGTTTCTAATAGGAAAGGTAATAGATTATGCAATCATTGATTAATTTTTGTTGAAATTATAAGTGTCACACTCAATTTTGTTGACTTCTTTGTTATTCATGAGGGTAACCCAATTCACTGTTGTGGTTCTTCCATCGATTTACATATTTGGAACTCTTTACCAGCTTCAGTGAGGGAGAAGATTGTAAGAGCAGGATTCAAGACCTATATTGAATCCATTCCTTTTGTTGAAAGAGATAGAAAACTAGCATTAACCATGGTAGAGAGATGGTGGGACACTACGAATACATTCCACCTCCCCTGTAGAGACGTAACACTAACTCCGCTAGATTTTTCTGTAGTCACAGGCATAAGGTAGGTGGCAAGAAATTCCTTTGGACTTAACAATTACTGATCGTCAAGAGTATATACAAGAACAACTAGGATGGACTCCAAATTTTGTTAGAGGAAGGTTAGTTAAGTTGCAAGATATTTACAACCGACTCGAATATACTAAGATCGACGATAGTGATGAGGTTGGCGTTGCCCAAATGGTAAGGAATTCATGTTATATTTTCTAGGAAGGACAATTTTCAGGCTAGAGACAATATACATCTATGGTATCTTCTTGCATTAGAGAACATTAATTGCATCTGAGATTTTAACTAGGGGTGTTTGTATGGCTGTATGTTACAAATACATGTGCACAATATCTAGGATGAAAACAAAAGCATTGGAGGATACAATTTTGTTTTGGAAGTAAAATGTTAAATATGGCATTCTCTATAGTTAATCAAGTCATTATTAACCTTATTTAGCCATTAGTTTTGTTGTCGGCAGGTATGGGCTTACGAGGTGTTGGGTGTTAATGCATACAAACTAGAACAAGATGAGGTGGATACGTATCCAAGTATACGGAGATGGAAATCCGAAAATACGTATCCGAAAAATTCGCACCATGGCATCTACATTTCTATAAGAAAGCACTGGATCCTATTGGTGACAACCAAGTTAGCACTATTCTTTGAAATGGAATACAGACATTTTTCTGATTCATCTGATTTTCTTTATTAAGATTCTTCATTTGTTCTCTAAATATTTCAATATTAATGATTCTAACCAATTCCTGTGAATGTTGTTATTTCATGCTAGATACTGATAATTTGCAGTCTTAGAATTTGTTCATTAAATTGATAAATATATTAATCATGAAAATTAAAGTAAATTGGAGGCCATGGGATTCTATGGAGCTCCCAAAGTTGCTATAACAAATTAAATTTAAAGAGGTTTTTGTTAGATGATCCTCTTGGAAGGTTTTTTTACCTTGCGGAGAGGGTATCTCGATAGGTTTTTGGGGATGGTAGGTTAGTTATTCCACCACCTCCACCGAATGCAATGCTCGGTGTTGTGTTTTTTAAAGAGGAAGAGGCTGATGATCTTATGAATGGTTTAGATTGTGAGAAGTTTATCCGTGAACAAACTAAGTTTACTTGTTACGACAAGTTCGTTCAAAATCGACTTATTAGTCCTTTGAGTAATATAAAATTTAGGAACTTTGAATCATGTGGTGTTTATGATGGCAATGGTAACCATAAACCACCACCTTTCTATCATCCACAATGGGAATGCCATGTTGATACACAACCAATGATAATCTAGCAATTTGTGAATCCCCTTTTCTATAGAATGTTAAGTATAACTAACATATATGAATCCAAAACATTAATGTTTTCCCATCCGTTCATAATTTTATAACTAAAGTAGGAAGAGGTATCTCGAAACTTCATTTGAAATGGAATTACAAAAAATATGGGAATTCAGGGAAAGTTTGGCAGTATTGAGAATGAGGTGCAACTGGGAATTGGATTGAATGAGGTCGTGCAGGAGGCTAAGTGTGAGAATTTATTGCAAAGTAACTTGGCATTTAGAATGAACTTGTTAAATCATTTCATAATATGAGAATTAGTAAAATTTAGTTTCTTCTTAAATCACTGAATATTAGGATTGATATCCAATGGTGAAATATGTTTAGGGTGATACAAAATGAATGGTAAAATTAGTGGGATGGTGAATTCTCAAGTGCTGAAAGGAATGCTAAACCTAGAATGAGAGTTCATATAATACATCAATGGAGTGTCTGATCTACGAAAAAACAATGACAAAATAAGCCAAAATAAGTTGAACTAATCAAATATTTTATTTTATTTCTGAAATATTCATTGAACATTCTATATTTGTGTAAGATTGTGTGGCATTGCTTGGATGGAAAAAAAGTTTATGTTGTATTCTGTAACTTTATTTCCCCTTAATGATCACCTTATGCATTTATAACTTATTTCATTTTGTTTTATTTTTACTTTTTGTTTATTTTATTTTGATCAATAAGGAACCATAAATTATATTTGTGTTGTTTCCATTGATAATGTAGCCATAATTTATTTGTAAATTCATTTTTTTCCTTTGCACTGCATCACAGTTGTATTTTATGGGAAAGTTTTGTATGTGGGAGAGTTTAGTTAATTACGACATATATCTAGTATTCATTAGGCATCGTATTAATGTGAAGGATTTTATGCTTTAGTATGATAATCGTTAAAAAGAAATGGAGGTTTACTATTATATAATTCATAAGTTGTTTAATACAATTAGGTTTTTTAATGGTTGTATATCCATTAGGAACATGTGTATATTCATCCAGTGAAAAAAGGCAAAAAAATATTTATTTTTGTATTTAGAAAGTTTTGTTGTGTATTTTTAAACATCACATGTTAATTGGATCTCAAGTACGTTTAAGTTATGAAAACATTTGTGGTAAAATCAGTTTTGCATCACAATCATGTGTAATTTTCAATAACTGACGTTTGCATAAATAATTAACAGGCTCAACCACAAATTCAAAAGGGCCACTATACTATGGCTAACCACATATACAGCAAAAATCAATAACTTAAACATAATAAGCCCATTATACTTCTTATTTTTTTTTAATAAGCCCATTTCTCCTATATTCCATGGAAATATTGCAAATCTTATATTGCAAGTTTAAATTACACTAATTAATCAAAATTATAATACAATAATATCATTTAATATTACACTGCCGTATTTATTTACATATATATATATATATATTCATAGTTATAGTCACAAAAGCAGTTAATAGTTATAGTTGTTATAGTCATAGTTATAATAATAATAATAATAATAATAATAATAATAATAGTAATAGTAATAGTACTAATAATAATTATTATTATTGAACTTTCCGAAAGAAATTTATTCAAATCAAATTTAATTTCATTGTTCCGATCTTCTTCTGCATCGCAATTCCGAACAAAATCTTCACCCAACTACATTTCATTGTTCCAATCTTCTTGTGCACCACCTTTGCAAACAATATCTTCACCTCTGTCCTTGTTCAAATTGCGGGGACATATGTGTCCGTCAGTGGCCCTACAAAATGGCAAATGTAAATTATTTAGGCTATTTATTTATACTCATTTTCTTTTATATATATACATATATTTATATGTATTTACAATTGTATATATATCTTTATATGTATATATATTTATGTGTATATATACCTATATATCTATGTATATATGTGTATATATATGTATATATACATATACATAATCTTTCAAATAATTTCATTATCGTAAATACTCACCCACATAAACCACATTTCAGTGTTTTCTTCTTCTTTTTTTTTTCAACATATCGATCACCCTTTCCTCTAGTCACTTCTGGATCCTCAATCCTCCGACATTTTATATGATCCATTTTCTGTTGAAGGATTAAGTTCGTTATTACTCATTGATATCCATAATTGTTGCATGTGTGTCGTCTATCATTGGATTGTTTCCATTAATTGTTTGGATGCTTCTCGATTATGAGAAACGTAATAATAAAGAGGCTGATACATACGGGACAACATGCCGAACCTAGTACACTAATACAATTCTAATGAAATCGATTAACACAAACTTGATGTCCTAGCAATGTTCAATCCCCGTATCCACCTTTGATATATGCGTACTTCCGGAATCTGTCATATGCTGCAATATACGTTTGCTTGAAGAAAAGTTCAAGGATAGATTGAACTTGATGCATTGGACTTCCAGACAAGAATGGCACAGAGATATGCTTGTTCTTTGGTGGCTCTAGAAATTCAAGTCAAGGTGGAAAATTTTTAGCATTGTCTTGAATTATGTTCCCTAAACCATATAGGTTTTGGCATAGATTCTAATCTTATTTAGACTATGAGTAAACTAGAATCCTATTAGGTAATGCTTTATATCCTAAACCAAATAGATTTGGTAGTTAGTGCTACATGTATCCTTTCACAAGAAAGTTGAATCTCTTTGCATGTGGATGTAGATTAATTGATCGAACAATGTAAATTCTTGTGCCATTTTTTGCCTTTCTATTACTTCTGTTTTACCGTAAATTTTGCAACACTATTCTAATGCTTAATAAGGATAAAAGAGAGAAGGTGCGCGAAGGAGAACGAGCTTAACTTTTTTAGGGTAAGCTCGATCTTCATGAACATACGATCCTAATTAATCCAAACTCAACTTACGGGACACTCGTAGAGTTTGACTGTTATTGAAGTTAAACTCCAACTAAAACTTTTTCAACATGCAAGAATTAAACCTGTAACCTCGCATTAACATTAAGAGCTGATTTACCAACTGTGAACTACCCTAACTTACCAGATCTCTGATCGAGCTTTAACGGATCGTTCCAATATATATTCTGCCTCAAAAGTAAAAACTGTGACTAAATATAGAAAATTGTACTCATTTTTCACAATTGTGAATTCTGTCATTTACAATGCGTAATAAATGGAGGTCTAAAACTGCAGTCATTACTAGAAAGGAAGTGAAGCTGTGGAAAACGTGGTCGGTGGGGGAGTAGCAGTGGCATTATCTGTCCAATTCTTTTCTCCCCAATGCCATAACATACTCTCCCAGAAACAAAAGTCCTCAAAGCAGATTTTCAAACGTGGATCTTTTATCTTAATCTTCCAATGACCATCTGTATAATTACCTTTCTCAGCTTCTCTTCTATCCCATTCAAGAGCTGCCTTCTGCTTCGACCTCAGCAAGCAATACTTTTGTAAATTCTCTGGCATTGAATCATGGATTTTCCACCATGTCTTATGAGCAACATCACTTGCAAATTCCTGTAGAATATCCACATTCCAGTTGCAATCATAATCCCGGAAACATAACCAAGGTTTTAGGCCTAAGTAATGGAGAACATAGAGGACTGGAGGATCTGCTCCAAACAGACGTGTTTTCATTTCTTTAATCTCTTCTTCATCACCCATCCAAAAATGCTTCAAAAAGTTCATATGTTTTGGAATTCGGTGCCACCAAGTGAAGATCTCATTCAAGTAGCCTTGATCTCCTCCGTTATATGACTCAATCTCATTAATGTGGTCCATCAACAGTTGGAAAGTGCAATTTGAGGGTTCTACCACCATCACACCTGAATTGTATAGAGTAGCATTATTTCCTGTTGCCGTTATTTCTGGCATCTCGAACAGGAAATCAATATTTCTAAGTATTAATAGGTCCGCATCAATAAAAATGATCTTGTCATAATCTGTCAACTGCCAGAGACGGAATTTGCTATAGTTCCATTCATTATAGGCATCTCGCTCAGCTTTTGGATTTCTGATTCTTTGAATTGTTCGGATTTTCCACCCTGCAGCTTCCAAACCTCCCCTGTGATATTCACTAATAGTCTCATCAACAAGAATCACGAGATCTCTTGTTGAGCCAGTCATGCGAATGCTCTGAGCTGCAGCAATTGCCCCACATACATAAACTTGTGCGGAGTGCAGGATTGTTGCATATGCTTCCCGGTGTGCCTTCCCTGAGTGCCAGTTCTCTGTATAGAAGTTTTCACGTCAGACATTTAATAGCAACTTGAACTCAGAAGTGAAATGCATTCAGAGGTGATTGAGCTTCAGTCTGCTGTTTGTGAATGGATAAATCATTATACGGCAGGCAAAATGGTCTCTATAATTGTTTGACTTATGAGACTCGACAAACTCGACCAAAGACTATGTATAATATAAGATCAAAATTCATCAGCTTATTTAAATGTAAATGAATTGCACACTTAGATTAGGTGAGAAATGCCCAGAATTCAGTTAAAGTGTAGCAAGAATTCCTTCAGTGTTTCAAATCAGGGAGTACCAAGAGAACTCACAAGTATGCTAAGAATGAAAATGGTCCATTTAAGCAGAAGAAGATATTTCAGGATTCAAAAAGATCATAGCTAAAATAAATCCACTGACCTTTAGCCTTGAGAGGAACTGCAAGTTCACATGATCCTACTGGAAGGTGAAGCTTTCCTCTCAATGTACTTAGATTGGGTTCATATAGCCACAAATTGCCATCATGCACAACTAGCTCTTTGCAAGTAAAGAGATTAGGTGTGGGGAAACACTCAGTCACTAGAAGAACATGCACGGAATAAAACCCTTTAGCCATGGCAGCAACTCCAGCAGCAGCAAGTTGCAAATGCAAACGAGCCACATCTCTTGACCATTCCCCTGATTTATTGCAAGGAAGCTTTACTGCTATGAGATCAATACGTGGTTTACTTGCTACCCGGAGCTTGGGAAGAGTAGGACATATGGGAACCTCATATTCTTCCTCTTCATCTATCCATTCAGGATATAATGTTTCCCATGTGACATTTTCTGGGACATAGTCAAGGTTGAGTACAACATGCTCAGCATCTGGAAATAACTGCTTCCACTGATCATTTTCACTTTCATTGAAGTTCAGCAATCCTATTCCCCTGTAGTCATTTCTATCAGTTAGTCTATCAACCACTCTGGAAACTTGGTCCCAGTTAATATCTAGAAGAGACTGATAGCGTTGATCTGCATTTAGACTGTCACTTGTCCATCTATCTAACAAACTTGATCTGAAATTAAGATTCAGAAAATAGATTTAAGGCACGAATTTTGGTTTTGGAAAAGGGAAAAAAATGGGGGTGGGGGTGGGTTGGGGGTGAGGAAGACAAGCATGAACTCCAAAGGACGACAAGTAACATACCGGGAAGCAGATCTGGTTGTGTGTTCAGTTTCATAAATTGCTGGAGAGTGTAAGAGCGTAAAAAATGCTCCAAGTATTATAATACCAAGCACCAGCTTTAAAGTGGAAAATTTACATGAAAATTTTCTCCCTTGTTTAGGACTATAGAGACCCTTTTTTCCATCTCTGGAACTTCTATTTCTCATTGCTTTCTTTTGCTTGTTTCTTCACTGAACCAGATAGAACATAGTAAGTACATACACAAGGAAAGTATAGGGGAAAGAGTATAGATCATGGATACGAGAATACTGAATCGATAGGTTAGGCAAAGGTTGTCTGCTCCAAAATGACCGGCATTGATACAACAGTATTTCCTACTCCAGCATATTCTCCAAATAAAAGACCACCAATTTTAAAACATAAGAATCATGTGTTGTACTCCATATAAGAAATAATTAGCAGAAAAGAAAGTACTCCATAGAAAAAAGTCTTTAGCACTCAAGTTTAATGGTTGCTTAACTGCTTTAACTGGAAAATACTCAAAATAATCATACGCAAGGTGCTCCACACCAAGGTACCCCGGAAAGAGTAATTTGGCTAGAAATAAAAGTAGTTCTTGAATTAATAAGAGAATTATCAGAATGTAAGATGATGTTATTTAACAAAAAAGATGCAACACTTTTTCATTTTTCCTTCTCCGTTATCAAAAGCTTACGGCTTTATTTTGATTGGCTTTTAATTTGGAAAAAAGTGAATTTTTTTTCTTCTCGGATGCTGTAAGAGTTAGACGGTTTGTGAAAAGAGATGTGAGACCCAAAGTGAAAAAGGTAAAAATAATAATTAAAAAAAATGATTGAAATGCAATCCAAATAGAGCCTACGTAAATGAGTTTGCTACTGGAAGTTAGCATTTAAAGGGTCTAAGCTTATTGAAATCTGATTATCTACTAGCTTGATGAATGAATTAAAAAATATATATCCTTTACTCTTCTTCCAAGGATCTGTAAATGTAACCTGCTGAGTCATCAGGGTGAAGAATTTGTCTAGAGGAATCAAGCAAGGACCCCTGTTCACTGTTTAATTCAATAGCACAAGATTCATTTTAAACTGCTGATTCTTAGCGCTAGCAGTCTTGAATAACATTATCACCAAGGTATGTTTGTTAGAGATGAAGATTCCAGTCAAAGGCAGACATGGTATTCATTTACTGGAACGTACTGATATTCAAAATTGAAGTCAATGCAATTTTTTTAAACTTGATACCCTAAAATGGTCCATAGGATCAAACATAAAGCACAAAATCTAGAGTTTGTGCAGACCTTTTCTTTTCACAACAGATTCTAGTGGTTTCCATTTTTTTGCGTGGGGTGGGGACAGGAGGAGTTTATGCAGATTCTTGTTTATGTAACACAAGCTTTGGTGAAATGCCATGTGCAGATTGTTGTTTATGTAACCCATGCTTTGGTGAGAAGCGCCTTTGCAGTTTCCTTAAGCATGCATTAGTAGAATATTTTTTACATTACTTATACATCACTGCATGATTAAAGTTGAACAAGTTACTTTATAAGTCAAATTCCCCTGCTAAGATAAATGAGACTGTACAAATGAAGAAATATTAGCACAAACAAAAGCGGAATAAAACCATGTATTTCATGATGTAAGATCATTCATCATCCCAGCTATCATACTCCACTACCCATTCATGGTTAAAGGATACTACTATAGAATTTTCAGTTAATATTTTCAATGAATGTCATAGTAAGCTTATAATATATATTCAGTGAACAAATATGTATAGGTTAGTTGACAGTGCTGCAATGTACCTCTTTTACACCAGGCATGATGCGGTTGCCAGCGTAAAGGGAAGAAAGATAAAAAATAAAAAAAATAAAGAAAAGAACAATAGCATAACATAGCCAGCAAATAGGAAGGCAGACGAAAATTAAAGGCCACAGGGATAAGAGCACCATACTTTAATTTTCTTGCGCAAAATCATATGCAGTCATCCTAGGCATGCAATAGTCTGCAATAAGCAAACAGAACAAAATCTTCAGACTGTTGATAGAGGAAAGTTACAAGTCTCTAATAATTTCTTTTCAAAATTATGCAAAATTCCAAATAAATGTAATCCCATAATCTGAAAAAGAAGAAAGAAGGAACCTGATGTTTTGGACTGCTCATTAAAAACATGTTGTAGATTGTTTAGGGACTATAACAGAAGAAAATAAACTTTGAAGACCATATCCATGTTAAGACCTAAACTTTAGGAACTAAATATATCATTTTTCCTTTCTGTAAAGAAACATGAATATCCAAATTAAATACTGTAAAGAAAGAGTTCCAAGATAGATAGAGCAGTGTTCCTATCTGTAGAGCATATTTTTAAGAGAAAACCCCAAAACAAAATGCAGAGAAAACTAGCCTTAGCAGAGACATATTTCAAAACACAGAACCCCATTGAGAAATTTTAAATAGGAAAACATAACGAAGTTGACAAATAAAAACCACTACCAGGACATGTAATACACATAAACTAGAAAAGACAAAACCTTTTCAAAGATATAAATTTTAGCAGAGATGAGTGCACAGGCCCTCTTTGTAATGCTTTAGAGATGCTTTGATCCCTCCATATTTTGATAAGCCCTTATTAAATTGGATAGATCTAAAATATTTTTGGAAAAAAAAACGCTAAATGAAATCAGAAACTGATATTTATATGTTGTCATCCTTACTTTAGAGGCAACAGAAGAAGAGAGATTGATGCAAAAAGAGAGGAAGCAGAAAGAGTAGGAGAAAGAGTTTGAGAGCATCACGTACAGGAGAAACAAAAGTAGAAGAGGCATTGAGAAGCTTGTGAACTTTTTGGTGGGTAGAAAATGGAATATTGAATAGCCAAAAACAAGACAACACAAGATTAAAAAATAATCCAATGGATGGGATAAATGAGTCCAATAAAGGATTCAGATAGATCTAAAAGAAATATCTCATGCGCCGAGCAAGGAGCAAGGAATAACTTCAACGCATAAAGTGAAGCACACCAGAAGAAAGAAGACTGTGGGAGCAAGGAGAAGTGTGTTCTCCAAACAAATAGGCTTTGCTCTTTACTTCAAGAGATTGAACCACATTACTGTCCATCTAGAAGGAGTCTCCACACCAAGGCAAGGAAGAGGTAAACAACAAAGAGAAATCGATGTAGATAAAGATTAAAAAGATGTTCTTTAAAAAGATATCCATCCTTAAATATGTTTTTGTTCTTTTTTTTCTTTTTTGTAACAAAAAAGAATTATTACTACAGAAATTCCTACAGGTTATAAAAAACTGATATAACATAACTGAGGCAAGGTTCAGATTTGCTAGTTAAGCTTGACCTCTCCATATGATCCTAAGACATAAAAAAGGGTGAAACAGTTGAATATGTGGGTATCATGACCACTCAAATACCTGCTTGTAAAATAAAAAGGACAAATTTGCATTAAATCCTCCAACCATACATTTCAATCTTCGGGAAGCTAAATTTGAAGACACCATCAAAGCAACCATGTAACAAATATTTAGGATTAACCAACACAACATCATATGCAAAGAAGAAAAATATACAGTAAATCGTTTGTCTACTCAACATTTGTGTCAGAATAACAATCTATCTCAAATTTCCATTTATTTGGGGGAAAGAAGAGGCTAAAATAATTTATTGTGAAAATAACATACTGTCTGCACTTACCAACAAAATTAAGTATTTACCCAGAAAAGGACAAAGTGAAGAAATGAGACATTCTTCTTCAACTTTTCCTTTCATTTCTCCTAGAAAAAACAATTCTCTGGTTTATCAAGAACTGTGTTTGAAATGATCGCCATGTATCTAATATTGTTCTTACCAATAAGCATATTGCAAATTCAAATGCAGAATTGTTGAAACAAGCTTCATGCCAGCATGATCAGAATATGATATTCATCTCTTCTCACTCTAACCTTTGAAATGTTGAGATCACTTAATCAACTAGTAAGCATCAAGTAGACAAGGACAAGGAAAGAAGAAAAGAGATATTTAGAAACTTCTAAGTCTTTCATAGGTAAGACAATATATCCAGTGGCCAAAAATAGACAGCACAACATTCAGCAAAAATGGAGCTAATGAGCCAGTCAAGAACACAGCTGATAGACTATAATGGACAGGATGAACTCATCAATGGCTTGCAGATGAGGAACTAGTAGAGTATGGTAAAAACAGATCTCTGAAGTAGCTGCGCAAACTGTAAATAAGCCAGGGCGACTTGATGAGTTTTTGATGATACATGAATTTGAGCTCAAATTTAGTTTAAGCCTTAAAATTCTTTTATTTTTCCTCACAAAAAGGGTGTACTACATAACAAATTCAACTTGATTCCCGAGTATTTTGTTCTCTGGTGGTAACAGGTAGCCTGAAAAACAATTTTAAGCATTGGAAGGTATAAATATTGGCTGTCAAACTTAATCTCTATAGTCACTGAGAGGTTTGGCAAGGAAGGATTCTTGAACAGTGGCAGAAATGGAGCGGCTGAAGGAACTAAATGAAATCTGAACTAAGAAAGTTACTGATAAAGACAAAGATTTGGATTCTTTAAACTCTGAAGCAGAGACATCTGCAGAGCATATAACATCCGGGATTGATAATAATTCACATTCAACTAATTACTGATTTTGCTGCACAAGTTAAATTAGCTCAAAACAGTGTAATCAATAACTGAGGCATTTCATCAAACAGCTAAAATACATGCTAAAACTCAAGAAGGGCCATAACCCACAAACAAATTCACTTCACATAGTGATGAAAGATGAGAAAGAATCTCATTGTTGAAACCCAAAAATTCCCAAATGCAAGCAATAGATCAGAATAAACAATGATTAATACATATGTTTAAGTCCAGTACCTGTTTAGGATGTGCGAGTTTGATTATTCTAGAAGGTGATCTGCCTCGAAGCAAGAACAAGAAGAGGACAGAGAGACATATAGAGCCGAGAGGGAAGTCAGACTTAGATTTTTTTTTTTTCTTTTGGTAAATATAATTTGTCTGAACTCTCAAGGAAACACCGTCTTTGTCTGAACTCTCAAGTGTCAAGAGCTATATGGTCAACCGGATATTGGAAGACCATCAAATTACTGTGCTTTATCAGGATTGGGATTTAATTTTGAAGAAACTGAGTACTTTTTTTTTTTTTTTTATTTCATGAAAATTAAGTTCTTTGCGAGACAAAATATTAACTTATACTCCCTTCTTTTTTTTTTTTTTACTTGTTAAATTCTTAAAATTTCTGTGTTGTTTTTTATTTGTCATATTATAATTTTAAATAATATTTAATTAATTTTTTCTATAATAATAAATTTCAACATCTTTTTTTTCTTTTAATATGAAAAATAGTGAAACAAATAAAGAAAGAGAAAAGTATGAGAGATATTCTAGTTTTAAAAAAAAGATATAAATTTTGTATTATTTTAAATAGTATGATATCTAAAATGCGGCGAATAAATAAAAAATAAGGAGTAATAAAAAATGAAAAACAAATTTTAAGTTGAGGGTGAACCCAAATAGGGCTCCATTCGTTGAATTTTATGGACTCCCAAGCGTCAAAGGGCAATGAGTCAATTTTGTTCAGTACTTATTACCTGGGGATATTGCAAGGTACAATCCGGGGTGGAATAATGTTGTTCAACTAAAACATAAAAAGGGTGAAAAAATAATTTTAGTCGCATTAAAAGTAAATCGTGTGTATCTATGTAAGAGGCTCTACAAATTATGTATTAATTTTTTACGAAAATATTATGGAAGTTATATGAAAATATTATGCATGTTTCATAATTTTTTTCCTATGTTTTCTATATGAATTTCAATATTTTTTTATGAAACATGCATTATATTCCTATAAAAAATATGATGTTTTGTTGTGATGTGGTTTTATAGAAAAATAATGCATGTTCCATGCTCTTTGGTAGAGATCTATGAAAATAGTATTCATGTTTTAGGGTTTATGTGTTAATGTTTCATGGAAATATAATGCATATTCCATGAGTATTGTGTTAATTTTTCATTAAAATAGTATTGAGGTTTCATAGGTTATGTGTTAATATTACATTGGAATATAAAGTTTTGTTGTGATGAGATTTCATTGAAAAATAATGCATGTTCCATATTCTTTGTTAGAGATAGATGGAAATAGTGATGTTACATGGTTTATGTGTTAATATTCTATGAGAATATAATGGATTTTCCATGAGTTTTGTGTTAATGTTTCAATAAAATAGTATTTATATTCCATGTGTTGTGTTAATGTTCTATAGGAATATAATGTTTTGTTGTGATGAGGTTTTATGGAAAAACAATGAATGCTTCATGTTCTTGTTAGAGATTTTCAAAAACATTATTGACGTTCTATGGTTTGTGCGTTAATGTTTCATGTGAATATAATGCATGTTCCATGAGTGTGTTTTATTATTTCATGTGAATAGTATTGATGTTTTATGTGTTGTGTATACTGCATGTTACATGAGTTATGTGCAGGTTTCTATGAGTTTTGTGCTAGGTTTGCTTTGTTTTAATTATGTTCTATGTATTATGTGTTAGGCGTGAAACCAGTGACTTATAACTTTATCACGACTTAATATTTCATAGACTGTTACTTATGTAATCATAGAACTATAATTATATATTCTCATGGAACATTAGCAATTGAAATATGGAACTCCGAACCTCCGGTGACATATTATTTTAACAACCAAAGAAACATCAATTAAACAAGAAAAAACGATTCTCCATCCTCATCTTCTCCAATAATTATTTTCCCATAATTCTCCATAGATTTATCTTACACAATACATTGAATAAAAAAAAAATAACAAACAATATGAAAACAAAGTTGCCACTACATTGGAACTTCATGCTGCTGTTAGAACGCTGTTGTCACCGTTGGAACACCATTGTTGCTTCCGTTACAATTTAGTTTTTGATGGAGGAAAAAAAAAAAGAGACAATGGTAGTTTGACTACAAATTTTTAGGACATCAATCGGAAAGAAGATGAAGAAGGAAAAGACAATGAAAATAAAAGAAGAAAAGAAGGCCTTTGAACGGTATGATGTTGTTTCGGCACACGATGTGCACTTTGCAAGGTACACCCAAGTGCACCGTATAATATGCAGATATTATTGGGTTGAATGAAAAAAATAGACTTTATTTGGATTGTGGTTTAGTTTGGAAAAGTGAGTTTTGTTATTATTGAAATTTGTGAAAGCCAAAATGTTTGTGACAAAATATGGGGATTGGAGTAAAATATGCTCTTATGTAATGATAAATAAATTTTAAAATATTATTAAAACTTGAAGTGCCTATTGAAACAAGTATTAAGGCTCACACATCACAAGAGTACACATATTCTTTAATTCTTCTAGAATTGTTGAAATTCTTAAGCATAATAAACATATAAACAAAAGGGATAAGTCTAAACAATCTTCAAAGTTAAGGGTTTGGTTAATTAAGCTGTTGAACTTTTTTTTTAGACGAGTAAACTCAATATTCTCCTACCATTAGAAAATTAATTGAAGTAAGCTTATAATTCTTAAAATGCCTTTAATGGAAATAAAATTTTCAAAGACTTAAATTCGAAATCCTCCCAAAGTTGAGGGTTTGTCAACCAAGGTCATAATTATTCAATCTTCTTGAATACTTGTGACCTTGATTGACAATCCGAACTTATATCTGTAAAGTTTTTCACTCCATTAAAGTTTACTATAGGAATTATAAACTTACTTTCATCAATTTTTTAATTGTAAGAGAAGGTTGGAAGTTACGTGTCCAAAAAAAGGTTCATGACCTTACTTGACTAAACTCTCTAACTTTGGGAGGTTTTTTGGACTTTACCGAAAATTAAAAGATAAAGTATATTAAGAGAAGCATAGGGAGAGATGAGAGAAAATGTAGAGAGAATCAAAGATCTTTCTTATTTATTCCCATCAAACATACATGCTCATCATAGCCCTAGTTATAGGCACAATAAGAGAGGATGAGAAGAGATAAACGTGGGCTAAATTCTTATCATTTATCAATGATAGGATAACTAGGACCTGAGATGACAAGGTCACCCTATTTTACTAAGGATAGTATGCAAGTATCCTATAAATTATCTCTTTGTTTATGGACATCCATTAAATAATTAAATTCATAACATTCTTCCTTGGATGTGCATTACACAGCTAACATGCCTTGTTAAAAATCTGACTATAAGCAAAAACGTGATGGGAAAAAGCTTCTAATGCAGGAAGAAAGAGTATTTCCATTATTTATGTTTTTCTCTCTCTCTATATTGGACATATTACATCAATGTCCTGTAAATTTAAAATCTAAAATAATGCAGTCAGTAATGTCTTAGTAAATAGATCTTCTTATTCATTATATTTTATCAGGACAGGGATCGAATGTTAGAGTCTTCGCCCTTACTCAGCAGGAGGCTAATATCGCCAATGATATGGTGACAGGTACTATCTTGATTAATTCAGTGCCTACTTTTACATTGTTCGACTTTAGGGCCACTCATTCTTTTGCATCCTATAGTTTTTTCAGAGCTCTTAAGTCTTCTGCCACCCTTTTAGTTGAAACTTATCGGGAAGCTGTACCTAGTTATCGTGTAGTTATTCCTAGTGGGAAGGTGTTAGTCTCAAACCTTATCCATAAGGGTGTTGGAATCCGTAGGCAAAAACAAAATAAAATAAAACTACGGAAATCCACCAACAGGATCTGCACATACTAGAAAAACCGATTGGATAGAAATTACCTCAATGTTTTGATTGTTCGGTGTGGAGGCGCTACTTTTTACGCTTCGCCCTCTACTGGTATCCACGCGACGAACTCCTCTGCAAGGGATCGGGATGCTAGCCCCTTCTGTGTTCTGAAAACTGTTCAAAACTGATCCTGACTATCTGGTAATCGGTCGTATTTCGGAGAGAGGAGGCTAGATACTATATCGCCGTTCTAGGGTTTAGGGTTTTGTTTTTCTTTAATCAGATAAAGGACGGCTGCCAAGAAAAGGTTAACATAACCTTTTATATTTGTCAATATCAAAACCCTAACTGTCATCTAATGACAGTTTAATCTCGTCCGTCTATTCCAATAATCATCTAATGGTTGGATGATTAATATTAAGTAATTAATTTCATTTATTCGATTAATAAAATTAATTACTTATTAACTTACCAGAAAATACAATATGGAATCTGATTCCCCTTTTGTATACGTTCAACGAATCTGGACACAATCTAGATTTATTGGACGTGGACATTATGCTCACAAGATCGTCTATGAGTGTGACCCTATAGCTTCACTTAACATTGGCAGTGAATGAAAAAATGTCCTAGACATTTATTCACAAAACATAAGCGGCCTCTAGCAAGACATTATGCTTACTCAAGTTAAGTAAATGCAATAATAACCTAGCATCAGATTTAATATTTAGTCCTTTTGTCACACGATATCCTAATTAAGTATAAGGCATGGACTAAGTCATCCTTATAAAACTTAATTAACCATTTACTTGATCACCAGGCAGACTGTTCCAACAAATAATATTAATAACACCTTATTAATACTTATTTGAGCATGGCCATGTATATTTTCCAGTCTTCCTTATCAAGGAGCCCATGGATATCTCTCTCTAAAAGGAGAGGGACAAATCCCTTTCACTAACTCCAATATTCAAGCCATGACAAGAAAATAATCCAATCAATAGTCATAATAATCACCTAATTAAAAGTGATGTTTGACTATGTCAAAACATATTTTCTCCCTATGCAAGAAACATTAGGTCAAAGGACACCAAATATAAAACTGAGAAGAAATACTTATAACTTAAACCCATGCAATATTTCTTCTTCACTTTGGGTCATGTCCAATACAATATTCTCAATATGTATTTATGAATTGATTTTATATCTCATATTCATGATCAGTAAAACTTGACCATCAATCAACTTCACACTAGTTTACAAGATGTAATAAACTAGGGACAAATAAGAATATTATTTTATTAGCTATAAGGGTTTTACTATCAAGTCACATACTTGATGACCAAGAACATAAAATACAATTAAAAAATACATGCTTCATAAATCATAAATGTGAGTCAATTGGTCTTAGGACATATACTAAAAAAGGGATGTCGCGTAGACTTTTGGGAAAGAGAACTTAATAATGAGACTTAATTCAAATTAATAATGGTTGGCTTTTATGTGATTCTGGGTATGGATTGGTTAGGGAAATAATCATACTTTAGTGCACTATAGGGAAAATCATGTACATATTGGAATTTCGGGCCAGGATATGTTTAGTTGTCAAGGGTCTACTTGAGGGGAGAACAGATAATCTATGTAAGTGCTATTAGTTGTTAGAGCTCATAAGTGCATAAAAAGGGATTATGAAGCATACCTAGCTTATGCCAAGGTTATAGAAAACGGGGATCTTCAAATTAGTGATATCTCAATTGTGAAAGATTTTTTGGACGTTTTTGTTACATAATACTGTTAGAACAGTTGTTTATTGTAACACAATAATGTTAGAATAATTATTTATTATAACACAATACTGTTAGAATAGTTATTTTTCCGATTTCATAGTATTGTAACAAAATATTGTTAGAACAATTGACTATACAAATTCAAATGATTATAATATAATATTGTCACAACAATATCAAATTATAAACATGATAAAATTAACAGTAATATAAATAAAAAAAGGGAATAGAAATTGAACCCATGTCTTGAAATACTTCAATTTCCTTAAAACTGATTCGTCCCTCACAGTATAGTGCTAGAGGTTTTGTTGAATGTCTGTCTTCCAAGATAAAACGGGAACGTGAAATTTGTTTAGCACCAAAGCAATTTCATCGGTGTACTTTGAATAACAGAAACCAGATGAACACTATGAAAACTATGCTGGAATAGAGAAATGAAAAAAAGAATTTTGGGAGAGAAATAATTCTCAGTATTCCCAAAGGCTGTGGGAATATCTAGTATTTATAGGCTACAAAAAACACATTATGTTCAATAAATGAAATCGAAATTCCAACATAAAAACGAAAATAAAAGGGCTATTACAAACTTTTTAATTTCTTTTATAATTGCATGAAAACAAATTTAAAAGGATGTTACAAAGCCTTCATGATTTCGTTATAAATGCGATAGTTTTATAGAATTACTGAATTCTGGGCTGTTACAACATCAGCCTATTAAAAAAGTGGTTACAGAATTTAAACCTAGTTTAAATTGGCAAACTGTGGATCTAACTAGGCCCCCATTTTTTGTACGGTATTTGTATCCGCATGTTGCACCCACACACAAGCCAAACTTTTTGGGTCTGTGATTTGTACCCCTCCTAGGTGCGTGCACATGAGGCAAGGGCTTGTCTTAGCAATTTACCATTTAAGGAGCACTTTCTACATATAAATCGCTTTCCCTTTTATGCCTCTCCCATGTGAGATTCAAATCACTCCCTTTTAAAGATGTCAACTTTAAGAAACTAATTTCTCATTCATATCACTTCAATTCTATTAATTATTTTGAATAGTTTTTCCCAGTGATTTACCAGGTTTTCCACAAAAGAGTATGATCGAATTTGGTACTGAGAGCCAAATCGATATCTAAAGCACTGTATCAAATGGCACCAGCAGAACTAAGAGAATTGAAAGTGCACTGCCAAGAACTTCTAGATAAGAAATTTATTAGACTGAGCGTATCACTATAGGGTGCCCCAGTTTTACTTGTGAAAAAGAGAGATGGTAACATGATGTTGTGTATTGATTATCAGGAGTTGAGCAAAATGGTTGGCCCAACGGTATAACATTTTTGGATTTTGATGACTAACAAAACTTCATACTTGTGTGTTTTAACTTTTCTAACTAAGTGTGCAGTAGACTTATTCTAAATATCTGTGAAATTGATTTGACAAAGTTGAAGCCAAACGCAAGCCACTTGAGCTAGCTCTAAAAGCAGTGACAATGCACTTTGTAGTCAAAGGATACTCAGAGAAAAAGGCTGAAGTAAACGGTTGAGTTAGACAGCCTTATCTCTCACTGACATGTGTCAGCTGATATTGAACACTTGAAAAGGATGATTGAGACCTCACTAAATTCTTGCATAATTTAGCTATTGTACATATGTCCTTTTATCTTTTACCCACGAGGTAAAAAGCTAAGTTTCACTCTCTTGTCCACAGGTTTTCAAGGAACAGTTATGAGCATTTAATGAGAAGTGAAGTGCATATCCTTAGAAAAAATTATTGAGCAGAATTTTCTCTCGGTTTAACGTGCCTTGTCTCGATGAACAAATTGGAGGGAAAATTCTGTAACAAAATGATATTACTAACTTAACCTCCTTTTTACCCTGCTCATATTAGGTATAAAAGGCAGCTACACTTCATTGTTAAAGTGGGAGAGAAGGGTGAATTTAAGAGAATTAAGTTCAGCAGAAAAGCTTCTTCAAGCAAGACTTACTCTTGAAGTTACTTGCGTGTGTGAATAAGTCTTCATTAAATTCTCAAAAATGTTCTGGGAGATAGATTAGGTATTCTATTCTTCAAGAAAGTTCTATGTAATCTTTCTCATCTCTATTTTTTGTTAACAAGAACCTGTAAAATCTTATTTTTTAAGAACAATAATGGTTTGCTGTTGTTAAGTTGGCTAGTTCTTTGGAAAAACTAGTGAGAAGATAGTTAACTAGATCTATTGTAAATCTAGAGGTTGTAATACAGTTTCTGGATCCTATTGAAAACTAGATTTTTATGGGCCCTAAGTGACTGTTGTTTAGTGGAACCCTTTGGTGAAAACCTTAGGGAAGTAGATGTATGTATTTAGCCAAACCACTATAATTCTCTGTGTTTCGTTCTTTTTAATTCTTTTTATTTTTGTTTTGTTTTTTTTTTCTTGTTATTCAAAACTGTTAACTGAATGGTTAAAACTGTATTGAATTAATCAATCCAAGCCTGACGGATCAGCTTCTTCAAGCTAATGAAGCAATACTAATACTCAATCTAATTTTTGTAGTCGAGCTAATTCACTTGACTAAGTTTCTAGGATCTTTTGCAATTGTTGATATGTCCATTTTATACACATTTTTTCAGTTTTTATTTTTCAATTTTCGAAGAATTTTATGAGCAAAATGATATATTTATCCTCAGCTTCTTCTCTTTTATTTAATGTCCCGAATGAGTAAGAAGAAAGAATGAAGTGAAATGGGAGCATACGGAGCAACAACGAAAGAAAAAGAGAAGATACGCACAAAATCCAGCAGGCGGGAGGGCATGGCCACAACACCGGCCAGACCCGGCCGCCCAAGCGGGGAGGCCCAGCCAGTCATGCAGCCAAGGGTGAAACTACAATTTTTTGCGTCTTTTTAAATAGTCTATCTTTGTAATTTTAATTCATCTTTGGTTTGGATTTCTAGGGGACTAAGAGAGGCGATGTTTGAGAGAAAATTCCTCCTAAAACTCCCATTAAATGACTCAGATCAATAATTAGTTTCAGATTTCAAGTTTCAATAGTTAGATTAAAGAGCCTCTTCAGAGCAAATTTGGGATTTTTTGGGCAAATTTAGAGAGGATCTCGGGCAATATTCCAGATCCTTGGTTCTTCAATCGAAACTTCTAAGCCTTCTAAACTCTTGTTTATTATGAATTCTTATATGAAATTTATGATATTTATGATGTTTAGTGGCTAAGGTTTATTTTTTTGTTTAAATGAGATTGAACCCTAGATGATCTTAGCTTTAGTTTTATTGGATATTTGGAGTGAATTGTTGAATTGGAGTTTAACTTCTTGAATGACCTTGAATCCTTGAGCCTAGATTGTCTCCAGGCAATTTACTATCCGCGTTACTTAAAACTGCCCTCAACATTGAAGAAACTTAGTTTGCAGTGGACTAATTTGCCATGGAGTGAAATTTCAGTAATCGGGAAGTTACCTAATCTTGAGGTCCTCAAATTAGGCACAAGTTCTTTTGTAGGGAAAAAGTGTGAGATGGAAGATGAAGAAGAATTCCTTAATCTCAAAGTTTTAAACTTGTTTGGTCTGAAATTTGAAGAATGGATTTCATGCACTGATCGTTTTCCTTGCCTTGGGCGACTTTTCATATCTTTCTGCGACAATCTGCAAGAAATCCCTTTTAATTTTGGAGACATTTCCAGTTTGAAGGAGATTGAGATTCATGTCTGTAGTGATGGAGCAGAAAGCTCTGCCAGGAAAATTCTAAATGAGCAGTTGGAGTTAGGAAATGAAGATCTTGAACTTCTTGTATCCTCTAATGCTTGCTCTATTTGTTGATGTTCTCTATCTTGGATGTTTTTTTTTTTTTTTTTATTTTATTTGTCACACATTTTAGATAAGATACATGTTTGAGAAAATACAAAATTTTGATGTTATTTTAAAAAATACGGAATATTGAATTTTTCTTTTCTTATATGAATTAAAATATTAAGTAATATTAAGGTTATTATTACTTCTATAAGTTTCCATAATAAATAGTGGTTAAAATTTATTTTTTATACAAGAATATCATGGAAACATTCATAAATAGTGCAATGTTTTCATAGATGTGAAGAGTTATTAAAAAAATATAAGTGACGAAACATAATATCATTGTTATTTATGTGTAACAAGTAAAATTGATAACATCAATTCTCAAAACTGGATAGACTTCTTGCGTGGTCTAATGACTTGATCCCCTCACTTAGATATGCTAAATAAGAAGTCTTGAGTTCGAGTCATTTAAAAAGCAGTTTAATGTCGCATGCCAGTTTACTGCTACTATTTGGGCAACTTGTGCCCTCTAATCTCTTCTGGATTAATCGATGATTATTGGATACCGAATTAATAAAAAATTGTATAGTGTCCTTGAATGTTTGATTAAAAGAGGAAATGACAATTTAACCCCCTCTCCCCCCTCCCTCCCCCCAAAAAAGAAAGAGTTACTACAAAAAAAGTACCATGAACTTTGCTCATTATGTCAATTAAGTACCTAATCTTTAAAAATGACAATTAAAGACCAAATCTTTTTGGGTTAATACCGAAAAAGTACCTTGAAATTTGCCTATTATGTCAATTAAGTATCAAATATTTGAAAATGACAATTAGGGGATTGTTCGGGTGGAATCTTTTGAGTGGGAAGCGTGAGGCCTTATTTGCTAGAGTATCTTTTTGACAATTTCACAAATTTTAGAGGTTGAAACTTTTTAATTCTTATAATATTTCTTACCAACTTACATTTTTTTTTTTTTTTTTGTCATAACCCTTTAGAGTTGATTGCAAGCAAAATAATGATTTTTTAAAACTATAATAATAGTTCGATGAAGCTTGGTTTCTGAGGGTTTGGGGAATGAATAGAAAGAGACTCACGTATTTTTTTTTTCTTCTAATGGAATTTGATGTTAGTTGGGTGTTTTGATGATCTTAGAAAGAGAGTTTCTTTTATTATTATATTTCTTCCTTCATTTTGATGATCGCTTCCATCTTATGAAAAGGTAAAATTGTCATTTTCGATCAGTTTCCGTTCAATTTATTTTATTAGAAAAATAAAATTGTTCCTTACTTGTCATTTTCAAAGATTGGATACTTAATTGATATGAGAAAGTTCAAAGTACCTTTTTATATTAACCCAAAAAGATATGATATGAACTAAATTAAAATGAAGAATATACTATATTTTTATGTGACCTCCTTTTGATGCGCTCTGATCTAATAATCCTGATTGCCTCTGGCTACCTTTTCAGTGTTTTGGACGCAAGTAGTTAGTTTTAGAAGACCAAACTTCATTTGAAGATTCTTTGAAATAGCTTCTTCAGAATGTTCTTTTCAATTCAAGCAGATGATACTTTTCATCTTAGCAATCTCTACAGCAGCTGCCTCAAAGTTGCCCCATTCTTCTTTCAATATCAAAAGTTCATCAAAGCAGCATATGGATTTAAGAAAGTTCCATCTTAAATCCATCGAGAGGAAACCTGTTGTCTGACCAAAAACAGTTGTAGGATTAAGATGACTCCAACATGCTGTAGTACTTGCACAAAAACTTAGCCTCTAAGATTATAACACCACTAAGCTTCTTGTCCTTCTTCCACCTAAGCCCCCAACCCCCACTACCTCTCTTTCTTTCTTTTGAACCTTCTACCCCATCCCTATATCTATATATATATATATATATGTACACACACATAAACCATTAGGATTTTCTTTTCTTTGTTTCTCACTTGTCTTCCTTTTATCTAGAGAGCACATGAGCAGCTAAGGTAAGTTTTTCCTTTTATTTTAATTAGTTAATATGTTATTTAGTTAGAAATTGTTAGATTTTATATTTAGGTTGTTATGATATAATTGTTAGGACATAAATTAATTTAGAATTTTTATTTGGTTAATGTTAAGGAGGTCCCAAGAAAGTACCGAAATCGATAATTCGAGTTGATTCGGAGTTTTCTTCGTTCTATGGTAAGTAGAGGCTAGACCTTAACTCTGAAATTATTTTTATTTTATGATAATATGAAAGTATTTACTTTTAGATATTGTTTAATTGGATTGAACAAGTGAGTTTTGATTTTGCATGAGTAATGACTGTGTTAAGTTTTGGAGAATTATTTTGAGCTCTACTTTGGAATTATTTTAAGTATTGTTTTACCTTGCATGATAGATGAGTTTTTAGAGAAAGCTTAATTTTGGAATATTTTAGAATATATAGACATATGAACTTTTGGGAATTGGCTTTATAATATGTAAGCCCTAAGGGCATATTTGTTTAAATGTTTTTTATTATGATTAACTTGTGCTTTGTGAAAATAGAAGTAGTTTTATAAGAAGTACAAAAGATGCACGAAAGGAGTTTCAAGGATGATCTACAAAGAAGCAAAAGATCACTCTAGATTACAAGACTTTATGAAGATGAAGTGATCAAGTTAAAGACTTTGAAGACAAGAAGAATGGTTAGAGATAGCTTTATAAGGTATTTATGTAAAACTCCCTAGCTTATTTTTTTTTTTTATGATCATTTACGTTAGCTCCTTAAAAGAAACATTTTTGAGAAATTATCCTTAAAAAACTAAGTGTTCTTGATAAAGTTTTGAGGGTTTAAAGTTGTTACATGTTATAAGCTTTTGCATCAAGAATACATGTTTTCAAAGTGAAGAAAAATCTGTGTTTTACAAACTTTTCACAAAGCCTGGAAAATAGAAAAATGGGTCGTCCAATTCTTAAAAACGGTCGTCCAGATTGTTTTTGAAGACTTATAAAAACGGTCATCTGATTTGAAAAATCGAACGTTCGAATTTCTTAAACCTTTTAAATAAAGTCGGTCTTCCTATTTTTGTCCTTTACAAAAATTGGTCATCCTATTTTTTGTTTTCAAAAAATATCAGACGATCTATTTTAAAAAATCGGACGTCTGAAAATTTATGTTTCACAAAAAATCGATCATTTGATTTTCTGTTCTTTAAAGAAAATCAGACGTCCACTTTCAAAACTGATCATCCCGTTTTTGCTTTTACTATAAAAAAATTACCGTTGCTGCTGACAGTAACAACTAGTTTTTTACCTTAACATATAAAATGGATATTGATCAGCCATAAATAAAGAGTTGTTAAGGAAGTTTTATTGAACACATTTAAGAGCATTAAAGAGTACACTTTCTATCTTTTAGAAAATTCAAAAGAAAAACTTCTTGGAGATATATTGTTTAATCATTTTTTGAAGAGAAAGAAAGGAAGCTCGTAAAATATGTTCACAGAGTTGTATTCTATTCATTTGAAGCTTCTTTGGTGATATTGTTCCATCTCTACTCTCTTATCTTATATTGTGATAAAAAGTTTTGTGAAAACCCTTTGGGTGATCCTTTGATATTTTGATTATCTTGTGTTGTTTTGTAATTTTGAGGTATATGCGTAAAACATTTGAAGGGTGATCCACATTGTGGTGTTTTGTAAAGACTTGTGACTAGTGGAATTTGTGAAATCCTTGAATTAAGTCTCAAGGTAGTGGATGTAGCTCTATTGAGAGAGTGAACCCCTATAAATTCTTCGTCTCTGTTTTTGTAATTTGCTTGTTATCTCTATATTTATTGTTAGATCATTCTTTATAGAAGAGATTTTGTTTGGTTAGGAATTTTATTAAAAGGAATTATTAAATTCTTCTTCAAATAAAATCGGAGGTTCTATACTTTAACTGTGCAAAAGTTTTTTAATTAACCAAAAATATTATTCACCCCTTAAGGTTTTTTAATTGGTATCAAGCCAAGTCTTCTTTCAAAAGGCTTAACATCCTAAGAAACAAAAGATCTTTTACAAAATGGCTACTATTCCAAACTTACCTATATAGAAGGCTCCTCTACAGATAGACCTTCTCTTTTTAATGACACTAATTATACTTTTTGTAAGTCAAGGATTAAAATCTATATTTACTCTATTAACTTTGATATTTGGAGTATTGTAGAAATGATCTTTTGTTTCCAAAAGGATGGAAGAGTCAAGAAGGTTGAAGAATTCGACGAATTTGACTCAAGAAGATGACTCTCAATTTTCAAGCCATGAATATATTAAGTTGTGCTTTGGAAGCAACTGAGTACAGTAGAGGGAGAGAATGCGATTCGGTTCATGAAATGTGGAAATTACTAGAAGTCACTCATGAAGGCACAAATTAAGTAAAAGAATAAAAATTGGCCATGTTGGTGAGAGACTATGAATTATTAATATAGAAGGCTCCTCTACAGATAGACCTTCTCTTTTTAATGACACTAATTATACTTTTTGTAAGTCAAGGATTAAAATCTATATTTACTCTATTAACTTTGATATTTGGAGTATTGTAGAAAAATGATCTTTTGTTTCCAAAAGGATGGAAGAGTCAAGAAGGTTGAAGAATTCGACGAATTTGACTCAAGAAGATGACTCTCAATTTTCAAGCCATGAATATATTAAGTTGTGCTTTGGATGCAACTGAGTACAGTAGAGGGAGAGAATGCGATTCGGTTCATGAAATGTGGAAATTACTAGAAGTCACTCATGAAGGCACAAATTAAGTAAAAGAATAAAAATTGGCCATGTTGGTGAGAGACTATGAATTATTAATGATGAATCAAAATGAAAGCATTAGTGACATGTTCACAAGATTCACCAACATCACAAATGAGCTAAAGGCATATGGGACAAAATGCACAAGGGGAGAGGTAAACAGAAAAGTTCTAGATGCATTTCCAAAGGCATGACAACCAAAAACTCTTGCCTTAGAAGAATCCAAAGATTTGAGACTTCTTCCTATTGAAGAGCTCATAGGATCCCTTCTTACCTATAAGATATAGATAAAAAGATTAAATGAAATGGAAGAAGAAGACAAAGGAAGAAAAGGTGTGGTAATCAAAGTAAATGAGGAAAAGCAAGCAAGTTCATATACCAATGAGGATGAAAATGATGAAGATAAAGATATGGCTTTGGTGGTTCGAAAGTTCAAAACATTCTACAAGAAAGGAAAAAGAGGGAAGAAACCTCCACTCAAGAAAGGAGGACAAAGTTCCCCACTCTTCAAGGCTAGGTTTTTTGAATGCAATAGTACCAATCATCTTGTAGCCGATTGCCCACAAGCCATAGAAAGGGAAAAAGGAGCATTAAGCAAAGCTTGAAGCAATAAAGAAAAAGAAGAAAGGAAAATGCCTAATACAAGCTTAGGATCAAGATTCAAGTGAGAGTGAAGGAGAAGGAAAAGCTAATATGTGCTTCATATCATTAGAAAGTGAGGTACAATCTTCACCTTCTAACTATTCTAGTTTTATTGATGATGAGATGATGATCCTAATTCTATGCTTATTAAAATGTATGATAAACGCAAAAAGATTTCCAAAAGAAACAAGGAGTTGAAAAACAAGATCGATGATTTATTAAATGAAAATTCAAAACTTGTTTGTGAAAATAAAACTCTTCTTGAATCTTTGGAAGTTTTGAAAAATGAAAAGGATTTCTCAAACAAAGAATTTCAAAAACTTATTTTAGAGAACAAAAATCTTTTTGAAAAAGTTCTTTCTCTTGAGAAATGCATGGTTGATTATAATGATTTGAAGAAAAAGGTGAATGATCTTACCATATGTATTGAAAAATTTACAAATGGAAAAGAAAACTTTGAAAAACTTCTTCGTTCTCAAAGATCACCGTTTGACAAAAACGGTATTGGATATAATCACTCCAATACTTTTTCAAACCAAACACGCTTTATAAAAGCTTCTTCATCTTTCTCACACTTTTGTTGCACATATTATGAAAAGAATGGTCATAAGGCCACAACATGTTTTATAGAAAGAAAGATTGAAATGGGAGTAAAAATTATTTGGAAAGTAAAAGAAAAGGCAGCTAACATTCATGGACCTAAAAGAATATGTAAGAGCACAAACCAAGCTCAACTAAATAGTACTTGGATAATGGATGCTCAAGATATATGACCGGCAATGCATCTCTTATCAGTGAGCTTAAGGAAACCGAAAGTGGCTTTGTCACTTTTGGAGATAAGAAGAGAGGAAAACTCATCGGTATAGATAACATTGGTAACAACTCTTCTTCTTTAATTAAGAAAGTTCTCTTAATTGATGGTTTAAAGTTTAATTTGCTTAGTATTAGTCAATTATGTGATAATGACTGCAAAATGTCTTTAAAACTGATTCTTCTTCTATCATTGATAAGCTTGAAAAGAAAACAATTTTTGTTGCAAATAGAGTTGGAAATGTCTATGTTTTTCATCTTGAAGATCTTATTTCTCAAAACTTAAAGTGTCTCTTGGTTTATGATAATGATGTATTTTTGTGGCATAGAAGGCTTGGTAATGTTAGCATGGATTTACTAAACCATCTTTCTTCAAAAGAGCTTATTAGAGGTTTACTAAAACTATACTTTAAGAGAACTAAACTTTGTGATGCTTGCCAATGTGGAAAACAAGTTAAAACCTCTTTTAAACCAAAGAAGATGATCTCTACTTTAAAACCTTTAGAACTCATTCACATGGATTTATTTGGATCAATAAGGACCACTAGTCTTGGTACTAAGATGTATGCTTTTGTTATAGCGGATGATTTTTCAAGATTCACTTGGACATTGTTTTTAAGCCAAAAGGATGAGGCATTTCAAGAGTTTGTCAAACTTTTCAAAAGAGTTCAAACCTCCCTTAATTGTAAATTGATCTCTATGAGAAATGATAATGGGAGAGAATTTAACAATCAAGATCTTACTAAACTATGTCATGATTTTTGTATTGCACGCAATTTTTCAGCTGCTAAAACCCCACAACAAAATGGTGTTGTGGAGCGGAAAAACCGTAACCACAAGAAATGGCAAGATCAATGCTTTGTGAAAACTCCCTACATAGGTAATAATTTTGGGCCAAGGCTGTTAACACCACTTGCTACATGATGAACCGTGTTCTCTTGAGACCATTTTTGAAGAAAACTCCTTTTGAACTTATTTTTAACAAAACTTCCTCAATTGGATATTTCAAAGTTTTGGATGTAAATGTTTTATTTTAAACACCAAGGACAACCTTGGAAAGTTTGATAAAAAAATCCGATGAGGGAATTTTTCTCGGTTACTCTTCAAACAAGAAAGCTTATAGCATTTACAACAAAAGAATCTTATGTGTTAAAGAGTCGATTCATGTGAACTTTGATGAATCTATCACTATTGAAAAGAAAGAGGATATGATATGGATAATTCTTTGAGCAACCAACCATTACACACTCAAGCTATAGAGGAACATACAAAGGAGGAAGAGGAGATTGAAGATAACCAAGAGAATGATCAAGAAACTCAAAATCTTCCTCAAGATGTGATATATCCAAAGGGACACTCAAATGATGAAATCATTGGTGATTTATCACAAGGGGTAAGAAAAGGAGGTATTTCATTGATAACTTTGTTTTATTAACTCAAATTGAACTTAAATTTATAGATGATGCTTTATGTATGAGTTTTGGATTATTGCAATGAAAGAAGAACTCAATCAATTTGAAAGAAACAAAGTTTGGACTTTAGTCCCAAGACCTCGTGATCACCCCAGTATTTGTATAAAATGGGATTTTAAAAACAAACTAAATGAATCCGGAGAAGTTATAAGAAACAAAGCTAGACTTATTGCCCAATGATTCAATCAAGAAGAGGGCATAGATTTTGATGAAACCTTTGTTTCGGTTCCTAGACTTAAATCTATAAGAATGTTTTTAGCTTTTTCTTGTTTTAAGGGATTTAAGCTTTTTCAAATATATGTTAAAAGTGCAATTTTAAATGGTGATATTGAGGGGGGAGTTTATATTGAACAACCTCTTGGTTTTGTACATGAAAAATTTCCAAACTATGTTTATAAATTTTCAAAACCATTATATGGCTAAAAACAAGATCCAAGAGTTTGGTATGAAAAACTAAGTGGTTTTCTCCTTTCGAACAATTTTTCAAGAGGCGTGGCAGACATAACCCTTTTTACAAAAACCTTTCGTAACAATAATTTTCTACTTTTCAAAATTTATGTGGATGATATTATTTTTGGAGCTGCTAATGTTTGTTTGTGTGAAGAGTCTGCCTCATTAATGCAAAGGGAGTTTGAGATGAGCATGATTGGAGAGTTAGCTTACTTTCTTGGCCTTCAAACTAAACAAACTGAAGAAGGTATCTTTATCAACCAAGAGAAGTACACAAAAGAACTTCTCAAAAGGTTTGAGAAAAACAATGCAAAAGGAATAGGAACTCTAATGAGCTCATCGTTAAAACTCGACAAAGACGAAAAAGGTAAAAAGGTGGATGAAAAATGTTATAGAGGTATGATCGGAAGCTTACTTTATTTAACGACTAGTAGACCAGATATAATGTTCGTCGTTTGCTTGAGTGCTAGATTCTAAGCTTGCCGCAAGGAATCTCATTTAATCGTTGTTACCCGTATTTTAAGTATTTAACATCTTTTTATAACTATGGGTTATAGTATTCTAAACAATCTTGCTTTGATCTTATTGCTTACACCGATGCGGATTATGCCGGATAAGGTAGAAAGAAAGAACACTAGCAGAAATTACCAATTCTTTGGAGGATGCTTAGTGTCTTGGTACAGCAAGAAGCAATCATACATGTCCTTATCCACCGCTGAAGCAGAATACATAGTAGCAAGTTGTTGTTGTACTTAGATAGTTTAGATAAAGCATACTTTACTTAATTTTGGTTTTGATTTAAAAAACATACCTATTTTATGTGATACCAACACAAGTGCAATAATCTTTTTGTAAACCTTGTGCAATATTAAAAAAATAAAACATATTGAAATCAAACATCATTTTATAAGAGATCATGTTTTAAAAGGAGATGTATTTTCTAAAGATCGCTTTTGTTATTTAAGGAAATTACTTGGCATTGGTAATTTTCATGATTACATTTGAAGTTTCTTTTCTTTCACACATTAAGACCAGATTTTGAACTACAAAATCAGATGCATCCAGAAAAACCGGATGTCCGACTTTCCTTGTTTTGTATTTTAAGTTTTATTTTTTGTTCACAAAATAAATCGAGAGTTTCAGACTACAAAATCGGACACATTAAGAAAAATTAGGCATTCGATTTTTCTTTGATTTCAATATTTTCAGACGACCATTTTTGAAAAACGGTCGACCTATTTTTTTGTTTCCCATCAACAGATGTTTTATAAAACAAAAGGGGGAGAGAAAATCTCTCATTTTTTCTTTCACTACTCTCTCCGTTTCTCTCCTATCCCTCCTAAAACTGATCCCTCTCAATCCACTCATCATCATCCCTCTTCTCTCTGAAACCCTCACCGTCGACTCTCTCTCTATCAAAACCACTTAACTTTTTCTCTCCTCAAAACCGACGCTTGATTCTTCTCTCTCTCTCTCTCTCTCTCTCTCTCTCTCTCTCTCTCAAAGATAATCAATCTTCTACTCAAATTTCTCTAAAATGGTGAAAGCCAAAAAATGCAAATGTTGGAAGGGGAGAAATTTATGAAGGAGGAGGAAGTAGCAGAGGTGGAAGAAGGTGAAAGGGAAAAGGGACGAAAGTGGCAAGTGAACCGAGGCTTCCAGAGAGGTTTATTTCAGTCAAAGAGGCTGCAAATTTTGAAGAATAGACAAGAAAAAAGAGAAAGATTGCTCCAGGACACATAGTTGATTTATCTGATATGGAAGGTATGAAGATGATTCCTAATCTTTTTGAGAATATTGGCTGGGGATCTTTACTTACAGTCAATGAACTATACTATCCTGAGATGATTTATGAATTTTATGCTAATTTACACAAAGGAAGACTTCGAAAGCAAGGAAATATTACTTGGAACACCTGAAAATGGTATGATTTTATTCCAAAAACAAGAAATGCTTTGATCCCAACCTTTATAGTGAGAAAAGATTTGAGGAAAATTTACAAAAGGAGAAGTTCTAAAGAGGCATGATGACAGAAATGTTAATAAACTTGATGCTTATAGAAAATTATTGCACTACATGATTTCAACATAATTATTCCAAATGTGGGTCACAAGTTTTCTATCATAAATATGCAATCTTTTGTTATGCTAGCTTTACATGAGCATAGAAGGATGAAGTTTGGATTTGCGACCATTGAACATACGCTAGCTACTCAAACCTCCTCTACAAAGTGTTTGCCATAAGGTTGCTTTCTCACTAAAGTTTTTCAATACTTTGTGCTAAATTTGGTTGGAGTTGGTGATCATATTGGTATTGGGAAAATCTATAACAAACATACCTCCAAAAGAATGGGCTTTTCAAGAAATGAGGAAAGTATGTTGGTGAGAGGAGGACAAGAAAGATGATGATGAAAGTGATGAGGAAGAAGAAGAAGATGAGGGGCAAGATACTATGAATGTGGATGAAGAGGTTAGTGAAGAAGAACTAGAAGAGGAAACTTTTAGAAGAGAAATAAGACAAAAAGAGGTAAGAAAGGGTTGAAGAACGACAATCATCCGGAGGTATGTCTCAACTCATGGAGATGATGGCCTCTACGCAAGCCCAAATAAATAGTCGGTTTGATGCTTTAGATGGAAAATTTTTGAATATTCAAGAAAGGGTGATGAGGTTAGAAGCAAGAGGAAGAGAAGAAGACAATTGAGACAATGTGAATCTCCAAAGAAGTGAAGAAACAAAAGAAAAAAAAGGGAGAGTTTGAAGTTTATTAAGCTTATTTTTCATTCCTTATGTTTTAAAGTTCTTAAGTTTCATAGCTTATGTTTCTTTTTGGTTATTGACTTTCTCGGAACTTATGTTTCATTGCTTATGCTTTATCTATGAAGTCATGTTTTATCTTTGCTTAGTGTCTTATTTTTGGAACTTGATGATGAAATATTAATGATGATGAGAGTTCCCTTGTTCTATTTCAATGATCCCTTAATAACTTATGCTTTTTGATTTATGACAAAAGGGCGAGAAATATAAGGTGATTTATTAAGGGGGAGAAATATAAGGTGCATATTGTTGGTTGATATTTTGTGATATTATCTTGATGCCTTGAGTTGTGTTGCCTTGATGTTTTGAATACCTTGATGCTTTGTGTTGGCAACATGCCTTGAGTTATATAAAGCTTTATGCTTTTTGCCTTGTTGCTTATATGGCTTTGATTTTTTTTTTTTTTTTATGATGCTTTGGTGCAATATTTGTTGTATAAAGCAAGTCTTAAGGGGGAGCTTTCAGTTTTCTAACTGATTTTCAAAACCTTGGCATGTTTTCATAATAACAAAGGGAGTTCTTTCTTTCTCTCTCTCTCTCTCTCTCTCTCTCTCTCTCTCTCTCTCTCTCTCTCATGTTTTTGATATGCTTTGAACTTAATGTTGATCTTTTGAAGCATTCTCTTGGCTTAACTATTTTCTTTTGTTCTATTTAGTCATGATCTTGCATTTTTGTTTGCCATAATCAAAAGGGGGAGATTGTAAGCCGTAAGGGCATATTTGTTTAAATGTTTTGTTTATGATTAACTTATGCTTTGTGAAAATAGAAGTAGTTTTGTAAGAAAAACAAAAGATGCAAAAGAGGAGTCTCAAGGATGATTTACAAAGAAGAAAAAGATCACTCAAGATTACTAGACTTTATAAAGATAAAGTGATCAAGTTAAAGACCTTTAAGACAAGAAGAATAGTTAGGGATAGCTTTGTTAGTATATGCCCTAAGACCAATTGACTCACATTTATGATTTATGAAGCATGTATTTTTTTAATTGTATTTTATGCTCTTGGTCATCAAGTATGTGACTTGATAGTAAAACCCTTATAGCTAATAAAATACTATTCTTATTTGTCCCTAGTTTATTACATCTTGTAAACTAGTGTGAAGTTGATTGATGGTCAAGTTTTACTGATCATGAATATGAGATATAAAATCAATTCATAAATACATATTGAGAATATTGTATTGGACATGACCCAAAGTGAAGAAGAAATATTGCATGGGTTTAAGTTATAAGTATTTCTTCTCAGTTTTATATTTGGTGTCCTTCGACCTAATGTTTCTAATGTTTCTTGCATGGGGAGAAAAATATGTTTTGACATAGTCAAACATCACTTTTAATTAGGTGATCATTATGATTATTGGTTGGCTTATTTTCTCGTCATGGCTTGAATATTGGAGATAGTGAAAGGGATTTGTCCCTCTTCTTTTAGAGAGAGATATCCATGGGCCCCTTGATAAGGAAGACTGGAAAATATGCATGGCCATGCTCAAATAAGTATTAATAAGGTGTTATTAATATTATTTGTTGGAACAATCTGCTCGGTGATCAAGTAAATGGTTAATTAAGTTTTATAAGGATGACTTGATCCATGCCTTATACTTAATTAGGATATCGTGTGACAAAGGACTAAATATTAAATCGATGCTAGGTTATTATTACATTTACTTAACTTGGGTAAGCATAATGTCTTGCTAGAGGCCGCTTATGTTTTGTGAATAAATGTCTAGGACATTTTTTTTATTCACTCGCCAACGTTAAGTGAACCTACAGGTCACACGCATAGACGATCTTGTGAGCATAATGTCCACGTTCAATGAATCTAGATTGTGTCCGATTCGTTGAACGTATACAAAAAGGGGAATCGATTCCATATTGTATTTTCTCGGTAGGTTAATAAGTAATTAATTTTATTTAATCGAATAAATGAAATTAATTACTTAATATTACTCATCTAACCGTTGGATGATTATAGGAATAAACGGACGAGATTGAACTGTCATTAGATGACAGTTAGGGTTTTGATATTGACAGCTATAAAAGGTTATGTTAACCTTTTCTTGTTGGCCGTCCTTTATCTCATTAAAGAAAAACAAAAACCCTAAACCCTAGAACGGCGATATAGTATCTAGCCTCCTCTCTCCGAAAAACGACCGATTACCAGATAGTCAGGATCGCTTCGAACAGCTTTTCGGAACACGTAGAGGGGCTAGCATCCCGATCGCTTGCAGAGGAGTTCGTCGCGTGGATACCCATAGAGGGCGAAGCATACAAAGCAGCGCCTCCACAACGAACAATAAAACATTGAGGTAATTTCTATCCAATCGGTTTTTCTAGTATGTGCAGATCCTGTTGGTGGATTTCCGTAGTTTTATTTTACTTTGTTTTTGCCTACGGATTCCAACAAGCTTTATAAGGTATTTGTGTAAAACTCCCTAACTTGTTTCTTTGATTTTTGATCATTTATGTTAGCTCATTAGAAGAAATATTTTTTGAGAAATTATACTTGAAAAACTAGTGTTCTTGATAAAGCTTTGAGGATTTAAAATTGTTACATGTTATTAAGCTTTTGTATCAAGAATACTTGTTTTGAAAGTGAAGTAAATACTGTGTTTTACAAACTTTTACAAAGTCTAGAAAACCGAAAAATAGGTCATCCAATTCTTAAAACGGTCGTCCAGATTGTTTTGAAGACTCATAAAAGCGGTCATCCGATTTGAAAAATCAGACGTCCGAATTTCTCCAACCTTTTAAAGAAATCGGTCATCCTATTTTTGTCCTTTACAAAAATCGGTCATCCTATTTTTTGTTTCAAAAAAAAATCGGACGACCTATTTTAAAAATCGGACGTCCGAAAATTTTATATTTCACAAAAAACCGGTCATTCCTTAGAAAATCATTCATCCAAATTTTCGGTTCTTTAAAGAAAATCGGACTTCCACTTTCAAAACCGGTCATCCAGTTTATGTTTTTTACTATAAGAAAAATGACTGTTGCTACTGACTGTAACGACTAGTTTTTTACCTTCACATAGAAAGGGCTATTGATCAACCATATATAAAGAGTTGTTGAAGAAGTTTTATTGAATGCATTTAAGAGCCTTAAAGAGTACACTTTCTATCTTCTATAAAATCTAAAAGAAAAACTTCTTGGAGCTATTGATCATTCTTCAAAAAGGAAGAAAGGAAGCTTGTAGAATCAGTTCACAGAGTTGTATTCCATTCATTTCAAAAGTTTATGTGCAAAACCCTTGAAGGGTGATCCTCATTGTGGTGTTTTGTAAAGACTTGTGACTAGTGAAATTTGTGAAATCCTTGATTAAGTTTCAAGGTAGTGGATGTAGCTCTATTGAGAGAGTTAACCACTATGAATTATTTGTCTCTCTTCTTGTGATTTGCTTGTTATCTCTATGTTTATTGTTTGATCATTCTTTATAAAAGAGATTTTGTTTTGTTAAGAATTTTATTACAAAGATTTATTAAATTCTTCTTCAAACAAAATCGGAGGTTCTATATTTTCATTGTGCAAAAGTTTTTTAATTAGCCAAACCCCCTCCCCCTTCCCCTAAGGTTTTTAATAATGGTTCTGAGGATTAAACTTTTGATTGTCTTTGGATTAATCATGGGGAGAACATATTTCACTTATATGTTATGTTTCCTTGGGCAAAGATAAAAAGCCCTACACATCTGTTCTGGCCTACCTGGCGGGAGATATAGCCAGGAGTAATATCACATATCTGCCCTATTACTACCCTCTGTACTATCTTGAGCTTATTGTTAAAGTTATGATCTGAAGAATGTTGAGAACTATTCTGAGAAGGTTGATTATATGATAATTGTTTGAAGTAATGTTATTTACGACTAAGAGATGTTTTGGAAAATATGGTTTGAGAACTATTTTAAAGGATCTTTGAAATTATAAATATGTATTGGGAAATATGTTCGCAGGTTGTATAGTTTACTCCCTAAACTTTGTAAACATAATATGTTCAAGGTCAAGAACATTTTTTAACCTCCTAAAAGTATGATTTTGCCCAAGTAAAGTTTTGAACTTTAAAGGGACATTTTATTTGATTAAGTAAGAATAATTTGCAAACGCTTGTTTAATCCCAAACGTTAGAGTCTGTCTTCTACTTACTAAGTAGTTGTACTCACTTCTCTCTCTATTTTTTTTAGTCCAGGTTATCGTCGAGTGTAAGAGCAGATTCGAAGATGTTTTGGAATGAGCTTGGGAAAAAAGTGTAGAAGACTGTTTTGGACTTTCCGTTATGTTGTCAATAGAACTTGAATTTCCTCGTGTTTTGTTCACCTTTTAAACTTTGAATTTGAGTAATGATATTTCAGTTTCAGTTTTCTTTGTACTCTAATAAGTATTTTGACGCCTTGTGTCCTTGTTAGGGCAACGTGTTAGTCTCGGATTTAGGGCGTGACTGATGCATTACGATGTCACTTTCCTTAAGGCTTATTTTCCCCTACCAATACCTTTGTAAGTAATTGGGTTCAGTAAAATATCTTCGAGGATACAATGAAGCCCTATGTTTGACAGCACCTTGCATTAAAGATATTGAACCCTAGAGTATTACTGATTTCTATAGACATATGATAGCCTTCTAGGATACTAAGAGACTATATAAACATAATAGAGGTTAATGAGACTAAGTAAACAAAGATCTTCTTATCCTTTTATAGATAGTCTTACACCTCCAGGTTAAGGTCATAACTATTTAGTTTCGAATTATATCTCTAATCATTGGACTTTCATAAACAATTATAACTGCTATGAACATTCATAACAGATACATAAAGATATATTCATTAGTTTGGTTCCAAGAACCTTCGTGATTCATACATCATGTTCATAGTATTCTAAGAATCTCCAACAATCTCCCACCATTTTCAGAATATCTAAGAAAAATCATAAATCTTGAAATCGTATGCATAAATAAAGGTATCTTGCGATTTGAACCTTTACTTAGTAAAGTAAGTCATAATTAATAAGAATAGCGAGGTAGCATAAATCTTTAAACCAGCGCTTATATATGGATTAACTAAACATACTCTACATAAATTTCAAAACAACTGACAATATTATGGCCATGTGTCTGTATCTTTTTCATGAATACTGCAAGAGTTAAGTCCTTAGCTTTGAGAAGTGGCCACACTTCACATTCATATAGGTGGACTCTGCATATTGAGTGTTCCCATAGTGTACACTCTTTCATGAAACTTCCAGATCCATTAAGATTTTTAAAATCAACCCTCTTATCAATCCTATGGGATACTAATCACTTTACTCGGGATAATAATATTATAGTACTAGCAATCACACATATAAAAACTTTAACTCATTGAACTCAAGACTAGACGTATCAAGCGTTGAGTCGAATATCATTATTGGTGATTTTGAGATATGGACTTCCATCTCCATTTAATGTTTAAACACAAGAGCTCTCTGTAAGATCTTTCAAATATATTTTCTAGCATATAACTGAACTTACAAAATAAATAGTGATCACTTTAACCAAATCTTTAATTTAACTATAGTTATAAGTCCTCTTATAATATGTACAAGAAATTCATATTTTGGAACATAAGTCATAAGTCATGACTCTAATTGACTTATCATTTCATTTTCTCATTTTCTGAGAATTCATCTCTTAAGAGATGCACACTTTTAAACTTCATGCATATGAATTGAATCATAATTCATTGAATACTTTCTTGATTCAATGAAAGTAGTAATCTTCTATAGAACCCTTGGTTCTATTGGTTATAAACCAAGGGGGGTAATAAAGGCTATAAGGATAACTCGAAAAAAATTAAAAAAAAATCCATTTTCACCCTCAAACTTTCTCTCTCTAAAACAAAATCCTCTCAACTCTCTCTTCAAGTGTACATTTCAAACTTAGATTTAGGAAGATCCGACCGTTAAAAATAAAAAAAAAGGTTAGTACTTCAGTCTATACTCATGCTCATTTATTTACAATTCTATCGGTTTAGATCTTGAAAATATGCATCGAATCTAAAAAAAAAATTGAACTTTTTCGAAGTTGTTTTTTTGGCAGAAATCCGGAAATTTCAAAGTTAAATTTAGGAAGATCCGACTATTAAAAATAAAAAAGGTTAGCACTTACATCTATACTCATTAATTTACAATTCTATTGGTTTAGATTATGAAAATATGTATCGAATCGAAAAAATCCAATTTTTGCTAAGCTGTTGTTTTTTGCTGCTTTCAGTAAAATTTCGCCCGGGCTGGCAAAAATATTGAAGGTTTTCACTCGGTCCGGCAAAGATATTATTGCATGGTGCTAGCGGCAGCGAAAGTACTTATTTTTTTGGCCAGGCTGGGCGAATTTTCTTACAGATTTCGTCTGCCTGGGCAAAAATATATATGTAAATTTTTTATATATATTTTACCTTTGTGTTTATAAATATTTAAAATTGTCATTATGTTTAATTTGTTAATGTTATGTTATTTAAGGATTTTTACTTGAATTTAATTTCATATTTAGTTCAAATGTTATTTAATTTTGTCTATGTAGAATAAGTATAATTAGTTGTTTAAAATAGTTTATCTTATAATTGTTTGTTTAATATGATTATGAATTATATTTATTTGAACAATTTCAATCTTAAGGAGCATTCATTAATTTGTTAGCAAAAGAATAAGCGTATAATTAGTCATGTTATAGTTTGAATCAATTTATATGGTTAGAGTTAATTAAATTTATTTAGTACGTCAATGTTATGAAATTATAAGGGGTGGTAAATTAATGATTTCCCTTTGTTATGAGTTAGTGTTTAGTGTTGTGAACCTCTTGAAGGAAAAATAATAATAACTTGAGAATCTATTAATTTATGATCATTAAGGAATGATTTTAAGGAAATAATAATTTAAACTTTGGTATTTAATTAATATTCTAAACAATAATAATTTAAAATAATTACTTAAATTAAAGTCGATTAATACTACAAATAGAATAATGAAAATAATTTAAATAATAGTATCCAACCCTTTATAATTGGAAAGTTTAATAAGAAATAATAATATATAAATTAATAACTATTGATTACATTATTATTAGTGAAAAGAAATAAAATAATAAATCCGTTAAGAATAAATAATAAAATAATAATAAATGTTAAAGTAATGCGAATTAAGTAATAAAGGGCTCGAAAACAATAATGAAATAATTTAATAATACAAGAGAAAAATTAAATTAAATTTAAAAAATGCTCGTGATGAAATGATATAGATAATCTAATTAAAAAATAATATAATGCATAATACTAAATTAAATAGGCAAATATATGCTAATTATTGATGGATGTGTTTGAATAAATTATAGATGGTTCAACTAGGCGCACGTAGAGTAGATGATGATCTTGGTCCTATGACGATCAGAACAGGTCGAGTTGAAAGTTATATTGTTACAACTTCATCCAGATGTTTGAGGGGTCGATATAGTATTTCCAATATCCTGTCTACTCCTACCCCGTTTGCTACTGAGATATATTATGATACAGGTGCACTGGGGCCTTCTACCCGACCACCAAATATACCGATTAGGTCTTGTCCTCCTATCCCATCGCACCGCCCACACACTCCCGTACCATATGATATATATGGATCGTCACATCCACCATCTCAACCCCACCAGAATTATATGATCCCTATGTACATGCTCCTTCTGTTTGTCCTCATATACCCTGTAGATCTAAAGTTAAGGAACCTTTGACTTAGTTTAGTGGTCCTGGGAGGAAGTTAGGTGCTGAGTTTTTCGACCAGCTTGTGGGCAGTATCTCTCCCGATTCATCATACAACACACATGATTATGCATCCTAGGATTATGGCGTTTCCTCTTCTAAGCCTTTTTTAGGGAGGGATTCTAAGAATATTCGGTTGGAGGGTGACACATGTTTAGATCTGGAGCCTACCATGGTTCGATAGCACCTGTGGCCCCTGAGGCCTCTGCATCATCATCCGGTGGTAGGCCTCGTTATGGCAAAGACAAAGGGCTGATCGACAATTTCATGTCGGTTATGAATAAGCTTTCAGGGTTTCGCAACAAAAAAACCGATAAGGCGCATGATGTTCCAGTACCTACCCAGAGGAAGAAATCGAAGAGTTTAGATTGGGAGCTCACAGGACCAGCTGAGGGAGGTCCTGTCGATCCGTCTCTAATCCTTTCGTACGGTGGACATGTGTCAGGTTGTATATGGCGTGGACAGGTATTTTTTTAATCTAAAAGTAATTGTTCAACTATTTATATTTTTACGGTACATTATTTACTTTTAATTATTAATATATTTGTTTCATGTTCAGGACCGAGGTTTATTGAAGTTACGATCGCGTTACATCACACTTACACGTTAGACCTTCAGTGATCCTGAGGTTGTATAATTGATGGCGAGTACAAGACTTATGTATTTGCAATCTTCTATGTTTCAGCACCCCAACTCAGCGTTATTATTGCTTTTGTGGATAGGTGGCAACCGGATATCAACAGTTTCCACATGCCCTGGGGTGAGATGACAGTGACCTTACATGATGTGGAGCTGATACTGGGTGTACATGCTTATGGTAGGGCTGTAGATCTTCATTACTCTCGGAATCAGTTGATTATTGTTATTCAAAGTGACTTGGGCATTTTATACACTGGGGGTGGTATAAATGGGCAGGAGTTGTATGATGTTGCCACTGATCCCCGGAGCATACTTTTCTCCAGTGACAGGGCTACATGTTACATGCAATATTTGCTCGGTAGTTCACTTTTCACTGATAAGAGTAGTAATATCATCCCTGCCAAACTTTGGCCACTCGTGAAGGAGGTTCGATCCTGTGGCGGGTTTACATAGGATGCTACAACACTTGCCTACTTGTATAGGAACTTGGGTCAGGCCTCGCATGTTAATGCATAGAAGTTGGCTGGATACTGGTCACTGCTTGAGGTATTATTAATCAATCCCTACCATATTAATTTAATGAATTCCCAATTCTTAGATTATACTGTATTTAGCTGTTATATTATTTAATAACGTATTAGTTTTATGAATTTATTTGTTTGCAACATGGATTGTTTATTAGGCTTGGATGCACATGTACTTTCCCATGTTTGCACCTGCAGTGAAACCGGGCGCTCAATCTTGCAAGTCGTATAACCAGCAATTCCAAATGTTGGGACATAAAAATGAGCATAAATTGCTAGACATTCGGCTGCGATTAGGTATGATGTAGGCTGATGAGGTACGGTGCATCCCTTATAAGATTCAAGAGATGCGAGACATTTGGGTTTCCACATGGCATGTGATACTTTCGTACTTTCATTGTGTTGAGGCGTACATGCCTAACAGATTGGCCGAAGTTCGGGTGGCGTTAATGTATTCCAGCACATCCTATTCAATCGAAGGAGAATAGTAGGCCAGTAAACAACAGGATGTATGTACATGGTGAGGAACACATTCGTAGAAGCATTGTGGCTTGAGGCACCATCACATCTGTTGACAGAGACATGGACCAGCATTCCTGCAGTACCGACCAGTAGCACCACAGACGATTATTTACTATGGTTCATCCCTCGCAGTCATCCTAGGATAAAGAATCCTGTGAATGTTCCACGTGGTTTTCATGTTCCAGTGCATGCCCCTATGCCACTCCCAGCTTTAATAGGCATGATTGTTCGTGAAATTGACCGAGATGATGCTGGGAAAGAAGAGAGGTTTGATAGGATAACCGAATTGGTGAAGCTGTATTATCGATCTTCACATTAGCTTATGTTCATGTTTATGTTTGTGATACTATTTATGATACTTTTTGTGGATCTTCATACTAGGGTTGTTATGATATTGTTTATGTTTGTGCCTTCCATATTGCTAGACTTAGTTGTTTATTGTTTATTTATTTATTCATAATTTTGGAAAACAGATGGTTTTTATTAAAATCGGATGTCGGTTCTTTAAAAACTGGACGTCCGAATCTTTTTGTTTTAGGTAATTGGACGTTCAATTCTTGAACCGGATGTCCATTGTTTTAATAACCTCGTCCAAAACTTTCTTTTATACAAAATTGGACGTTCGATTCTTGAAACCAGATGTCCATTTTTTAAACACCTCGTCCAAAACTTTCTATTTTACAAAATTGGACGTCCGATTCTTGAAACTGGACGTCTGCTTTTTCAAACACCTGTCCAAAACCTTCGATTCTTGAAACCAGATGTCCATTTTTTTAAACACCTCGTCCAAAACTTTCTGTTTTACAAAATTGGACGTCTGATTCTTGAAACCGGACGTCTGCTTTTTCAAACACCTATCTAAAACCTTCTATTTTACAAAATTCGATGTCTATTTTTCAAATTGGACATCCGATTTTCCTGATTTTTGGAGATTTAACTTATTACTTGCAATTTACAAGTGGTAAATGTAAATAATAAATGCGATTTACAACATGAATAATATAAGTAATTAATTTATTTGCAACCCAATACTAGATAACATCTACATGAATAGGATCTTGGGATGGAAATTCTGCACGATATTTCTTGACCTAATCTGAAATCCGTTAAGAATAAGGCTCTACCCAACTACTGACTCGAATATCACAATGATAATACCTTTGCACGTGCAAAGGAGGCAATGGGCATCCATCTCACATCTGTAGCTGTATCACATAAAATAAAATGTATAATAAATATCTTCTTCAAACGTAATGTTTAGCATACGAAAATACTAAATGATCCAAATGAACAGTTAACTAACCTGTATGAAATGCTGTTGTTCCGAGAGGAAGCCGATACACAGTATCCCCCGCAGTACTGGTCGAATTCGAATATAAAGGTAATAAGGTGGTGGACCCTCAACTTGCAATTAGCACCACATAGAAATTGAAGGTATTTGCAATGACATAAAGGTGATCTAGTGTATCCAATCAATGCTCTTTAGGCGCGTATCTGTCAACCACTGTGTCCTTTGTACAAGCTCATAAACACGTTCTAATGAACCGAGCGGTGACACATACATGTTCATATGAAGCTGCAACTCAAAAGTCATTCGTCTACGAATCTCATGCCATTGGTTTTCATCTCCGAACAAAAAATTCGCCACAACTCTAAAGCCGCAATTACTATCACCTACCATATTTTTCCAATTCTGAATGAACTCATAAATGAACCTAGGGAATGCATCGATGTACGCGAATGTCAAAGGAGTAGATGGATTTATAAGAAAAGATAAACTACTTCGTCCACTGTTACGTCCTCTACCCCTACCCCTAGGCGCCCGTGGCGGTCTACCTCTTCCACGTAAACTAGAACCTGACCTACAACTAGAACTTGACCCAGAACCAAACCAAGACCTGTTTGACTTTCCTATGTTCTTTTGTGCAATAGGCATGTGCTCACAATAAGACTTATCCCTTTTAGTTGAGTTCGTCTTTTATCGTCCCTTCGTGATTGCATGTTCAGGGGGACTTGTCAATGGTGCACTAGGATCTTTAGGCAACACCGGACATAAAACCATTTTTATTAGACGATGACATTCCCTAACTTTCGATGTTGGACCTGTACTTATTTAATCCAACATTGAGGCGAGATCACGCATCTCGGAGTCCATGTCCCGGGCATGCGTAGAGGGAACGTCCATCCCGATTTCTATTGTTCTCCAAAAGACCGAAACATCTTCCAATTGGAGTTAGAGAAAATGTTCGTACTGTCCAAGCAGCTCCCATGCACATGATAGCCCATGCGATTTCCTTAAATAATGACCGCACTTGTTTTGTGCATCATCAACTATCTCACGAGCTCTCTTTATCTCAAGCCATATCTTCTTCAAAGCCCACTGACTGAAGCGATTGCTTATATTCTTCAATATGGGATTGCACTTTGCATTAAACTTTTCTTTAAGTTTAGAAATCTTCCAATAATTTCTTAATCTCGGCAATTTGACTTTCGATGACAGCGTCAACATTAAGGAACACGGTGCCCAAATCACCATGGCACGTGGAAAGCCATAGCTTGAGGACCGAATGTTCACTCTCAGCACAGTTTGTTGTCTCAACCCCAAAATGCAAAACCTCAGATATCCAAACTCTGCAAAATTTATACACAAGTGGATTCAACCAGGTGTTAAACAAATAATGTAAAAAGTTAGTCCTTCTTTGTTGCTTCGTCTTCAGCAGTTCCAATTTTCTACAGTGTTCTGCCTCATCGATTTCATTTATTAATTTGTGCCAAGTGCCATTGACGAACAGAGTTGTGACTTCTTCATCTTTAACCATGTCGGTTAATTTTGCTAACAAATTGTGATTGAAGTGCCTTCCACAAAACATATGATATGATTTACTGAACAGGTCTTCGATCAGAGGCATCAGTCCGCTCTCCTTAGCACTAATAATCACAATTGGTTCACCATCATTAACAATTGCTTCGTTGCCGGTTGACATAACCGATGAAACATATAAGTGCTTAATTTGTTCAAGGACCTATCTGTAGGTCGTACCCTGTCCATTGCGCGTGAAAGTAATTGCCACAGTGAAGTTCTTACTGGTCGGCATCATCCCTATAGCTTCCAACAGTGACATATTGTACCTTTTTTTAAAATAAAGAGAACATGTTATGCTTAATTCTGATTTATAATTTCTAATCATAGTACCTGAAACCCTATAAATTATTTTAAAATATAACTTAAAAATCTATATACATTTAAATTAAAATGGAGAGTTAATAATACAATGCCTGATAGAATACTTACTTGTTCGTTTTATATGTTGTATCTATTATCAGTATATATGGCCACGTTCTGATCATTGCAATTGATGTAGGATGTGCAATGACAATATCACTAAGTATGTTTCTGTCCTCGCAGTTTTTATAGAAGACCGTATAATCATGTTCAACACTTAAGTAAAGAACTTCCTCTACCGTGTTTCTCCCCTGCATCTTATTCTTCTTAATGTTTGCAATGACATTGTATATTTTCTGTGCACTACATACATCATAAAAATAATTATATTACGGGAAAAAACAATTCTAAAATATTAAATAAAGAATTAAAAGTAATTTTACTATACGTCATCGCACAACCAACATTTTGTTTTCGAAAAAATCGTAGAATATTACGTGGCAGCACATGACTCTTCCTAAATTGCTCAATCTGTTTCAGCTGCTCCTATGTAAGTCTTGCAGCCTGAGCATGATTGTGATTGTAGACAGCTGTTTTATGGTTGTGCCTCCCATCATGTACGAACAATTGCTAATTTCACTGATGCGTCTTTCGTAAGTAGAATAAAAGGGCGCAAATCCACACGACTATCCTGCTCGCCTTTTAATTTAAATGGGCAACCACATTTTTTAGCCTCGTAAGGACCCCGCCTTTTGATGAGAATATCTTCTTCTTCATCGTCAACAATTGGCTTCATGTTTTTTCTAACTGCACCTCTACGCTCACAGGCTAGTGTAACATAAGGTCGACGGTCAGATGTTCTTGATCTTTGATATCGATTGATGATCAAATATGTGTTGGCTTTCATCGCCATTTCTTTTGCCCAATCGACCAACTCCAGTTTCGAATTGAAAATTCAAGCAGTTGTGAATAAATGTCCATGATCAACATATTCTACCGGTTCTAAAAATTTTTTAAACGTATTTGGATCTACATCACCCTGTTCATATAAAACAAAAATATTAATATAAAAATAACCCTAAAGACTAAACACCAAAAAAAAAAATTTAGCAGCCTTTTCACCCAGACTGGCCAAAAAACATAGAATTTTCACCAATCGGAGCAAAACTTTTTAAAATTTCCCCTAGATGGGCGAAAATTCTACGTTTTTTCACCAGTTTGGGTGAAAAGGCTACAGAAACGGAAAAAAATTTATGGACTTTTCTTACTTCAAAAACGATATTTTCTTGCAAATAATCTTCATGCTCATCTGTATGTTCTTCCAAATTAAGTTCAATGTGAAAGATTGATGTTTTTTTTTAGAGAGAAGTTAGAGAGAAAGTTGCAGAGAGAGAAAGGTAAGGTAAGAAATGATTTATTTTCGAGTTATCCTTATAGATTCCTGAGTTACATATATACGAATATGTCGTATCATCATGCATATTCGATTCCCTTTTCACGAAATTTTCGTTAAAGTTCATGAACCTTTTTCTGCCCCAACAACTTTGAGCTTCCAAATGCATTGGTATAGAGCTTTTCTTTTAATGCATTTCTCTGATATGGTACTTTTATTTAATGTCAAGAATTTTTTAATATAACTTAATTCTTAATAATCTTGAGAACAAAACAAAGCTTGATAATCTGATATTATCTTTTGCATGTCACTCTATTTTCTTCTCAAGCACACAATTACATTGTGACATGTAAAGAACAAAAATTCAAATCCCAATAAATTTAAAAATAGTAGATCATAATGTTTCCACTTCTATCATAGTTTGAAAATTCAATATATAACTTACTATAAAATGCAAGTTTATCTTTATTAGTTGTTATTCTCTCTTAAAACATAATCTTCTAAAAACAGAAGATAATCGCAATATAATATTGAATGAATGTGTTTATAAACATATTAAAATATCATGTTCACTAAAAATTAAATAAAATGCAAACACCATATATTCTATATATCAAGTCTAGACATGTTTGCAAATATATATCCATAAGCATGCATGATATTATTATGTAATTAAGTATGCATTTCTCCAGGTGAACATAATTTAAACAAAGTTATCCAACAAATTTACAAATCAAGAGAGAAGGGGAAATCTCTTACTTGTATGATTCATTTACGTAATATATAGTAATAGAAGTGAAAGGACTAGAAAGCACCAAAACAGTAGGTTATGTCGGAGGCGTTAATATCTTATCTGACCATCAAAAGATGATCTCCACCATTTAGATTGATGTACTGCCTCTCCTCTACCACTAGTCTAAATTTCTTCTGAGATACTATATAAACATACTAGAGGCTAATGAGACTAAGTAAACAAAGATCTTTTTTATCCCTTTATAGATGTCTTTTACCTCGAGTTTAAGGTCATAATTCTTTAGTTTAGAATTATATCTCTAATAAATGGACTTTCATAAATCATTATAGCTATTATGAACATTCATATATAATACATAAAAATATATCAGTCGTTAAATTTTAAGAACCTTCATGCTTTATATGTCATGTTCATAATATTATGAAAGTCTTCAACACCTCTGACATACTTCATTATGGACTTATAATCTTCCATCTCATAATAAATCAACGCGCATGTCTCCACAAAGTCTTGTGCAATTTTATCGAGCTCTTACTTCAACTCTTCTTGTCATAGCACCATCTTTGTCTCCTAACTCCTTCCATGAATTAATATATTGCAAACCAAGGTAAAAAAGTTTAGCTTCCTTACAAACTGACAAGCAATCTAAGAAGTAACTACCCTTAGCATACACTTGCGCAACTTGTGTAAAACATATTGCTAGAGTAAAACACTCTCTGGCCTTTTTTAAACCGAGTTCCCCACATTTTTCAACATAAATTCTTCCTACAGAAAGATTTAACTAGTTAAAATGAAATAACTACGATTTCATGGAGGTACTGCTTGACCTTATATAAATCCCCAGTTAAAATACGGATTTACAGTACATGGACCGTGAAAGAGAATATTATAGTCAATCTCAACATAATTATTTTCCAAATAAATATTACATTATGATTTTTTTGGGTGTTCAATGTATATTGCAAATGTTCTTTTTTTTTTTTTTTTTTAGCTGAATAAGCTAATTAACATTAGAAATAGCAAACTCATCAGAAGGAGTTACAAAAGAAGTTCCACCCCTATCATTAAGGATATGAGGAGGAATGAAGTTTGGGGAAAAATACCCCACATTCCCAGTTACAAAAGCACAAGGCCAAGATTGTGAGCAAACAAATTATAATCTCAAGCTGCAAAAGGAACAATCTAAGAAGAATGATTTGCGATAAGAGATCTCCCATCTTCAATCAGTCTCTTGCTTTGCCATTGCACTTGATCATCATGCCTGTTAAGGGCCAAGATAACAAACAAGGCATCACCTTCAAAGTCAATCTTTGTTGCTTCAAAATCTTCACCAACATTAAAAGCGAATAAGGCAACAGATGCCTTAACAGCATAGGTGCTACTCACTACTTCCTTCTTAGTCCAAGCTCCCAAAATTTCTCCTTTGCTGTCCCTGATGTGAATCGGTTAGACATGCAAGAACATCAAGGAGTTGTGACAAGAGCGAAGGCAAAACAACTAAAGAGTCACAAGGATCAAATTGAGCAAGAGAAGTTTCAAGGCTTAAATTTTGATGTCAATTTTGATATCCAAGACTTTATGGGGATTAAATTTTGATGTCCAAGAATTTATGGGGTAGTATCCTAATTTTTGAATAAGTTAGAAATTGAAAATTTACCTTGGTAGATAGTTGGAATCCCTTTTGCCCAAGTTGAAAAATTACCTCCTACTTTTGGCAATGTGTTGACTAGTGCTCTAGAATAGTCCAAATGCAATTAAAACACCTCTATTGTCTTATCAAGTGTATGTATAGGTTATATCTATCCTTTGGGCTGAAAATATGAGAGGGAAAAATTCCTATTTTCTCCCTCAAGTCTCTATAAATATGTAGTCTTCCATTTTGAAGAAGTAATCAAGAAAATTTTCAAGACAAAGGTTCTTCTCTTAGTATTCTTAGTTCGTAGCTTAGTTTTTCTATCTTCTTCAAGGGTGAACTTCCTTGAAAGAAAAAATCACTTTGAAGGCTTGTTGAAAGTTCCAAGAGCATCAAGGTTGATCGTAAAAAAATTCCTTCAAACTAGTTATTACTACACTCTTGTAGAAAACTAGTCTTGAGGTATTCTTCTTGTTTCATTGAGGTCTAAGGTTCAAAATACCTTAGGTTGCTTGAACTTTTGAAGAAAAGATTTTGTTTAAATCTTCTTGAGGGCTTGGATTTAATATATCCAAGGTTGCTTGAAGTTTAACATTTTCATGTCCTTACAAAGGCACTTTCTTCTACTTATTATACTTGTTTTGTTTGTTCTCTCCCTCACTTCTTGGACGAAATTTTATGCTCTTGAAGATCATTCCACAGAATTTCGTATCAGAGCCACCTTCAAGTAAGTGTTTTTGAGATATCTTACACACAAAAAAATACAAGACAAAAGAGAAAAGAGACAAGATTGCTGGAAAATGGCATCACAAAAATAGAATGCTTGAACGACCTGGAATATGACTGGAACTTTGCAATATCTTTACATGGAGGTATACTACATTGACCTAGGAAACAAATGAAACAAGTTTCATCTAATTTGGACTTCATTTGATATCTCAAAATAGTCAAAACTTGAAGGTGTACCTGGCTTTTCCGCAGACAAAAAGTACTGAAATGATCTGAGCATATCTTCCTTTTTACTAATCCTTTTTCTTTGATTATTTATCCTAAACTCAAGAATTTTGAGTGACGATTATTTCTAGACAAACCTCGTTCAATTTAGACTTGTGTTTAAATATCAGTTTTCCAAACAAGCCGAGTATGTCATCTACTCTGCTTGCTGGAAACTTTTGTTGTGTATTCTTTTGTGTTCTTGAAGTGTCCTAGCTTTGTCTTTGTATTTGTGGTCGAATTTCTTTCGTTTTTCAGTACTTCTTCTTCATTTGGTTAATCTACCTTTATTGACTCAAATGCTCTTGGAAATGTTGTTGAACTTCCTTTAAATGAATGGATGACTCAATATCATTTTCCTTGCTTCTCATATTTCTCAACTAGTTTTTGTTTGTGATTTTTTTTTTTTTATTTTGGTTGTTTTAAACTTGAGTAGAGGTGTTAAATATTTGTTAAGAACTCATAGAACTCTTTGAGACTTGAACCTTTAGAAAAAGGCAAGAGTTGTGAGAATATCCTCAAAAAAAAGAAAAAAAAAAAGGCCAAAGAGAGTTAAACAAGAGAGTTTTGTGAGGTAAACACTACCAAAATGTCAACCCAAGCTAAAGCACCAACTCCTTTTGGAGAAGAGTCTAGCAACTCCCAACACGATGACCCTTTGAGGCTCATAATGCAAGAGTTACAATCCCTAAGAGATGAGATGAGGGATATTAGAAGGGATGTCACTAATCTTTCTAATCAACAAAGGCAGGTTATTCCTCATGGTAGTCTCAATGTTACTACCCCAAGGAGCAATGGACCACTCAATTGCTCTAGGACAACCGAGTTCCACCAACCTCCATTTGATGAAGAACTTCATCCACCTCCTTACGGTGGTAGAAGAGGCGGTTTTGGAGAAAAAGGCATGCCTAGACACTTTGAAGAAGTTCCAAGGCCACAAGTTAGGCATGGAGAGCCATTATATGATGGTCATGAACATGTTCCATTTGTTGCTAACCGTGGAAGAGACCAAGGTGACCAAACCTTGGACCGAATGAAGTGGAAGCTCCCTAGTTTTAAGGGTGAGAATGACCCTAACATTTTCTTAGATTGGGAGAGGCAAGTAGAAAACATGTTTATGTTGAAAAATTGTAATGAGTTCTCAAAAGCTAGACTTGTAATAGCCGAATTTTCCGGCTATGCTTTACATTGGTGGGAAAGGGTAGTAAACCAAAGAGTTAGAAGTGGTAGACCACCGGTTGATACTTGGAGAGAGTTAAAAGCTTTGATGAGAGAAAGATTTGTGCCCGAGCACTACTATAGAGAGCTTCATTATAAGCTCATGACTTTAAAACAAGGTGCAAAAAGTGTAGAAGAGTATAGACAAGAGCTTGAGCTCTACATCTTGAGGTTGAACTTGGAAGAATACAAAAATGCTTCAATGGCTAGGTTCCTTAGTGGTCTCAATAGGGAGATAGCCAACCAACTTGAGTTGTATCCACATACAACTTATGAAGACATGTGCCACCTTGCCAACAAGATCGAATCACAAAAGAAAAGGAATGGGATGATGCAATCCTCATTTCTCAAGCAAAGACAAGTTGCAACAACAAAACCACCTACTTCCAACTTCAAGCCATGGCCAAAAAAGGAGGAGGCTCCTAGAGGTACTTTCCAACCTCCAACCAAACCAAAGATAGAAGAGAGAGGTAAAATCATTTCTAACCCTCCAAAGTGCTTTAAATGTAATGGTGTAGGACACTATGCAAGTAGTTGTCCGACAAAGAGAGCTTTGATCTTTAGGGAGGATGTGAATGGTTGGATTGAGAAGGAGTAGGATGAAAGTAACGAATGTGTTGAGGGTGAAGAAAATGGTGAGGATGATGAACATGTTGATTTGAATCCATTAGGAAGTGATGACGATGTCTTGAGCTTAGTTACCAAAAGAGCACTAAGCGCTCAAACTTTTGATGATAACATGATTGAACAAAGAGAAAACATCTTCCATTCTAAATGTAAAGTTGAGGGAAGGATTGCCAACCTTATCATTGATAGTGATAGTTGTGTAAATGTGGCTAGTGCTTATCTTGTTGAGAAGTTGAAACTACCTGCTACAAAACATGATAAACCCTACAAACTCCATTGGCTAAATGATAGTGGAGAAATTAAAGTGTTGAGACAAGTAGTGGTACCAATAGAAATGGGAGCTTACAAAGATGAGATAGTATGTGATGTGGTGCCCATGCAAGCATGCCATCTGCTCTTGGGAAGACCTTGGCAATTCGATAGAAAGTCCCTCCACAATGGGGAGAAGAATACTTATTCTTTTGTGAAGGATGGAAGAACATTCACTATGAATCCTCTTACACCTCAACAAGTGAGAGATGAACAAAAAAAGATGAGGGAGAAAGAGAGGGCCGAAAGTGAGTTCAAAGGGAAAAAAAATTGGGGAGGGAAAGGGAGTTGAGAAAAAAGAAAAGAGTGAAGAAAGAGTTATAAAAAACAAGAGTGAAAAGAAAAAGAGTGACAAAAAAAAGAGAGTGCGATGAAAGAAAAGAATTGTTTCTATGCAAAACCTAGTGAGGTGATTGAAGCAATTGAAAGAAAAGAAGTGGTATTGCTCTTGTATTGTAGGGAACCTTTTAGTTCATCTAAAGAACACTCACCCTCTTTTTCAAGTGAAATTTTGCAGGTTATTGAAGATTACAAAGACGTATTTCCCGATGAGATGCCAAGAGGTCTTCCACCAATTAGAGGAATCGAACACCAAATCGATTTTGTCCCCGGGGCGGTCTTGCCAAACCGACCGGCCTATTGGAGTCCACCGGAAGAGACTAAGGAGCTAAAAAAGGCAAGTTGAGGATCTAATTTCAAAAGGGTATGTGCGTGAGTCCATGAGTCCTCGTGCGGTGCCGGTTTTACTTGTTCCAAAAAAAGATGGTACACGGAGAATGTGTATAGATTGTAGAGCCATAAACAACATTACTGTTAAGTATAGGCATCCAATACCTAGACTTGATGATTTACTTGATGAGTTGCATGGTTCTACTCTTTTCTCTAAAATTGACTTGAAATCCGTATACCATCAAATTAGGATGAGAGAAGGGGATGAGTAGAAAACTGCTTTTAAGACTTTTGGTTTGTATGAATGGATGGTTATGCCCTTTGGATTAACTAATGCTCCTAGTACATTTATGAGATTAATGAATCATGTGTTGAGAAATTTTATTGGGAAATTTGTTGTTGTATACTTTGATGATATTTTGGTCTATAGCAAGACATATGAAATGCATGTTGAACATCTTAGGGAAGTACTAAGTGTCTGGAGAATTGAAAAACTTTTTGCTAACCTTGACAAATGTGAGTTTTTTTTGGAGAAAGTTACATTTCTAGGTTATGTGGTAAGCTCACAAGGACTTCAAGTAGATGAAGGTAAGGTCCAAGCAATTACGGAATGGTCAACACCAAGAAACGTATCAGAAGTGAGAAGTTTCCATGGCCTAGCAAGTTTCTATAGGCGGTTCATCAAGAATGTCAGCACACTTGCTAGCCCTTTGACCGATGTGATCAAGAAAACCGAAGGATTTAAGTGGGAAACAAAACAAGAACAAGCATTTCAATTGTTGAAAGAAAAGTTGTGTAGTGCACCCCTTTTGTCACTACCAAACTTTGAGAACTTTTGAGGTGGAGTGTGATGCATCCGACATTGGTATAGGTGGTGTACTTATGCAAGATGGAAAGCCCTTAGCCTATTTTAGTGAAAAACTTAATGGGGCAGCCGTGAGGTACTCAACTTATGACAAGGAGCTTTATGCTTTAATAAGAACATTAAAGCATTAGCAACACTACCTATGGCCAAAGGAGTTTGTTGTGCACACCGATCATGAGGCTTTGAAGTTTCTCAAGGGCCAACATAAACTCAATAAGAGACATGCAAGATGGATGGAGTTCATTGGAATATTTCCATATGTCATCCATTACAAGAAAGGTAAGGAGAATGTGGTGGCCGATGCTCTATCTAGAAGGTATACTCTCTTATCCACCCTTCAAACAAAAATTTTGGGTTTTGAAATGCTTAAAGAAATGTATTCTAGTGATCATTACTTTAAGGAAATTTTTGAGAAATGCTTGTTAGCACCTTTTGGAAAATATTTTTTGCATAAAGGATTTCTTTATTGTGAAGGTAGATTGTGCATACCATCTTGTTCTACTAGAATTCTACTTGTCAAAGAAGCACATTGTCGGGGTTTAATGGAACATTTTGGTGTCACTAAAACCTATGAAATTCTTCATGAACATTTTTTTGGCCACATTTAAAAAGAGATGTAGAAAGATTTGTAGGAAGTTGTATTGAATGCAAGAAAGCTAAATCTAGAACTCTACCACATGGACTTTACACACCATTAGAAGTTCCTAAAGAACCTTGGGTTGATATTTCTATAGATTTTATTCTTGGTTTACCTAGGACCTCTAAAGGTATGGATTCTATTTTTGTTGTTGTGGATAGGTTCTCTAAAATGGCACACTTTATTCCTTGTAGGAAATCCGATGATGCTAGTCATGTAGCTAGGTTGTTCTTTACTTGGATAGTTAGATTCCATGGAATTCCAAGGTCTATTGTGTCGGATAGGGATACCAAATTCTTGAGCCACTTTTAGAGAGTTCTTTGGAAAAAGCTTGGTACTAACTTGCTTTATTCTACAGCTTGCCATCCACAAACGGATGGACAAACTGAGGTGGTAAATTGAACAATTGGCCAACTTCTAAGGGCTATTTTGAAGAAGAAATTGAGGCAATGGGAGGAGTGTTTGCCACACATTGAATTTGCTTATAATAGGGCACCTCACTCTACTACTTCTCATTCTCCCTATCAAGTTGTTTATGGTTTTAACCCTCTAACTCCCTTTGATTTGGTTCCTTTGCCTATAGATCAAGCATTAAGCAAGGATGCAAGCAAGAAGGCTGATTTTGTGAAAGCAATTCATGCAAAGGTCCATGAAGCCATTGTCAACTCCAACAAAAAGCTTGTAGAGAAAAGAAATGTGGGAAGAAGAAAAGTGGTATTCAAACCCAGTGATTGGGTTCGGGTGCATTTTAGAAAGGAAAGATTTCCCCAACAAAGAAAGTCTAAGCTTGATGATAGGGGAGATGGGCCACTTCAAATCCTTGAGAAAATTAATGACAATGCCTATAGAGTTGATCTTCCGGGACATTATAATGTTAGTGCCACTTTTAATGTTTCCGATCTCTCTTTATTTGATATAGGTGATGGAGATTCGAGGACGAATCTTTTTCAAGAGGGGGAGGATGATGTGAATCGGTTAGACATGCAAGAACATCAAGGAGTTGTGACAAGAGCGAAGGCAAAAGAACTAAAGAGTCACAAGGATCAAATTGAGCAAGAGAAGTTTCAAGGCTTAAATTTTGATGTCAATTTTGATGTCCAAGACTTTATGGGGATTAAATTTTGATGTTCAGGAATTTATGGGGCAATATCCTAATTTTTGAATAAGTTAGAAATTGAAAATTTACCTTGGTAGATAGTTGGAATCCCTTTTGCCCAAGCTGAAAAATTGCCTCCTACTTTTGGCAATGTGTTGACTAGTGCTCTAGAATAGTCCAAATGCAGTTAAAACACCTCTATTGTCTTATCAAGTGTATGTATAGGTTATATCTATCCTTTGGGCTGAAAATATGAGAGGGAAAAATTCCTATTTTCTCCCTCAAGTCTCTATAAATATGTAGTCTTCCATTTTGAAGAAGTAATCAAGAAAATTTTCAAGACAAAGGTTCTTCTCTTAGTATTCTTAGTTCTTAGCTTAGTTTTTCTATCTTCTTCAAGGGTGAACTTCCTTGAAAGAAAAAATCACTTTGAAGACTTGTTGAAAGTTCCAAGAGCTTCAAGGTTGATCATAACACTCTTGTAGAAAACTAGTCTTGAGGTCTTCTTCTTGTTTCATTGAGGTCTAAGGTTCAAAATACCTTAGGTTGCTTGAACTTTTGAAGAAAAGATTTTGTTTAAACCTTCTTGAGGTCTTGGATTTAATATATCCAAGGTTGCTTGAAGTTTAACATTTTCAAGTCCTTACAAAGACACTTTCTTCTACTTATTACACTTGTTTTGTTTGTTCTCTTCCTCACTTCTTGGACGAAATTTTATGCTCTTGAAGATCATTCCACATCGGTCCCTGATAAGGCAAGAACTATAAGCATCTCCATCAGGAACAAAGATGTATTGAAATTGATCTTGTGACTCCCTTCCTCGGGCGGCTTCCAAACTAAAGGATTAGTGGATTTCCTCTTCTTTAACCGTTCACAAGAACCCTTCCAGTAGTCCATAACTTTTCCCATTAACTACAGCGCCAATATCTTCCCACAGGGGAATGGTGGGTTCCCTATATCTTGTTAAACAATAAGGTTAAAAACAGTTTGTTACAATAGGAATTTAAAAATAAATAAATAAATAAATAAAACAAACCAGTAAGGTAAAAGATTTAAACTCGAGTCTTAAAGAAGCTTCAATATCCTTAAAATAGATTCGTCCTCTCTGCTGATAGTGCTAGAGTCGTGATAGAGCATTTGTTTCGCAGGATAAAACGAGATTTGAAAAATGCTTATCACTTTAAGTTGTTTTCCTAGCAAACTGGAACAAAGAAAGTTGACAAACATGAAGAAAGAAGAAGAATGCAATAAGAGAGTAAGGAGAAATTCTGGAAAAACTTATGTGTCCTCTGCTGGAAAAATCTAGCTCTATATATAGGCTAAGGAGCATTAAACAGGACTGTTACAGAATTAATTCTGTCTAGCCTTGAATTCGCACTATTAAAGAATTAATTCTATATAGTCTTTAATTCGGACTACTACAAAATTGATTTCGTGCAGTATTGAATTCGACTGTTACAAACAATGCATTAAGCAGCCTTTAATTAGAGACTTTTACACATATCCTTTTAAACAGCCACTAAACTCAGTGGTGATTTCAAAAAGAAAAATTGGCAAAACGTAGGTCTAATAAGGCCTCGTTTTTGGTCCGGCATTCGTGCGCGCAGTCTACACATACGAGCCAAGCTTTTCAGGCTTAGGATTTGCACTCCTCCCTTGGGCTCACTCACGCGAGGCTTACCTTAGAAATTTACTCCTTCAAGAGCTCTTTCTCATATAAGAACTAACTCCTTCCTCTAATTTTCTCATGTAGGATACGAATCCCCTTAAATTCCAAACTTTCCCCTTGCTTGAAATCATTTTTCCTCATTCACTATTGTTCCAACATATCTAGTTTTTTTTCTAGTCATCCAGATGTTTTTCAAACATAACCACAACATAGTTTATGAATTCCTCCTACGGACTCGAAGCGAGAAATGAACTATCACCCAAAAGAAACAAATCGACAAACCATTGCTTTACAAACCAATCTTGAAAACCCTCCATCAGAAACTACCACATCAAAGTGAACCAGAGGAAATGGATAAGAGGACACTGGATAAATATATGCTCCAAACTTTCTTCTTCAGAATTGCAGAACACACATGCATTCGGTCTGTTCTTGAGAAATTTTAATGTCTCATCGATTGGCATAGCGTTTCAAACCATACACCATAGTAGAATTTTGTCTTTTGTGAAGAGGGGATTTCTATAGAACTTTCCAATTTTTCAAGTCCATAGTACTGCAGGTAGTGAACTTACTCTGGCTATCAAGACAATAAGTTGAATTGAGTAAGAGGGATTTTCTTCAAATGGCCATCTTCTCTAAGAAATGACCTAAACTAGTCTTGATTTGTGAGAATGGTACACAAATAGCCCATTGATCCTTTTTGGATTTTTTCTTAAAATGAATCTTTTAAAAAAAAATATATCTAAAGTGGCCATATTATGAGACCAACGTACCTTTTTGGCCAAAGCCACCTCTGCTTCCTATTATTATATTAGTCCATCGCTATTATTTATTATTTCTTTTTACCATTTTTAATTCTTATACTTTTTTTTCTTCTTTACAAATTTTGAAAGAAACCATTTAGTATTTCTTTTATGAAATCCTTCTTTTATTTAATTAGAAGAAGTATTAATTCTTACAATATTTTTATTCTATCTATATTTTAAAAAGTCAAGATTAAAAAATAATTTATATTTCAAAAGTATTATTCATTTCATTAATTAAAAGTAATGTCTTTTAGACAGGGGTCTATTTAAACTTTAAAATATATAAAAGTATGAGATCTAGATTTGAATTTGAATTTGTCTTGGTGTACAATTTGTAGTCCGGTATCTGACTCTATAGGCTCCCGAATCCTCATTTTAAAATAATATTTTTCAAAAAACATATTTATAAATTTTAAATTAAAGTAAATCACAATACATTTTCTTAATTCAATTAAAACATTGCTTTATAATCATTTAAAAATTTTATTTATAGTAACATTAGTAATACAATTTGAACCACAAATATTCAAATTTAACTAACATTACTAATACATAACAAATTAATTACTAAAAAAATTTAAATAACCTTTTATTATCTAGTTTTAAACCTTTTAATCTTCTTTAAGGACACTATTCAAAATATAAAATAATACATATTTAAAATAATAAAACTATTTATATTTTCATAACCCTCTAACTAAAAGACAATTTATTTTTAATTAATCAAATTCATGAGAGTTTAAGTTTTATTTATTGAATACTTTTTTTATGAGAATGTTGAATACTTACATATATATAAATTATTTTTTAATCTTGACTTTCTAAATATAGATAGAATAATCCTCAATATATATATACATACATAGAGAGAGAGAATAAAAATAATATATAATAATATTTTACTTTAATTACATAAAAGACTAATTTCATTTAGGGAAAAAAGAATGAATGATTTCTTAATAAAATAAAAGAAATATTGTAATGCCCTACCCAGTAAGCACCTACCATGACCCCTAAAATTTTGGGGCTGATGAAAATAGAGTTTGGATCTAATGTAGTGAAGTATAGTGTTTTTGACACTTAGTGGTAATTTTGGAGATATTTAGGAATGATAGTAAAATTTTATTATATTGAGGTTTTATTATTTAGGTTTATAAGTGCCTTTAAGTAGATTTTATTTTTAATACCTAGTGTGTGTATTTTAGAAATTTAAATACTTAACATTTTCGTATAAGGTTTCCAAAAAACAAAACTTCACAACTAAGAAACGTTCCGCCACCTCCCTTGCCATCTGTCACCCCACCCAAATTCTTCCTCTTCTTTTTCTTTTTTTTCCTTTCTTTTTTTCCCCCACTAACCGCCATAATGTATACTATATATATATATATATGCATGGCTTGTATGCCATTTGTTTTGGCAACAAGAACAATTTCAGGCAGCACTAATATGTAAGGTTAGTTTTATATATATATTTTCCTTTCCTTTATATTTTCATTATAACATCTATATCTATAGTTTAAGTGTATTATTTTTTTTTCTAGGCTTTAGCATATAGTGAGATCTAATTCTAGTTAGATTATATATATATTAAGTTAATTATTTATTTTAGGATTTAAATATTTTTAAATGGATTTTTAGTATATAGTATATAGTTAATTATGGTTTCTTGGGAGAGTATATTTTTTTTAAGAGTATAGGATTTTCGATCTTTTTAAAGAATTATTATAAGTACGTATATACAGATATATATTTCTTAAGTCATTTCGTTGGATCTCTATATTTAGGGATAGGGTTATTTGATTAGTACCTAAATATTAAGTATTTTTCTATTACTATATTTGTAGGATCTTAGCACCAGAACTGCATCCAGGTGAGTCGACAACATCCATTTTATTATGTTATTTCAAAAGTTACGGGCTATATAAATATGGCTTCTAAACTTATCATAAAATATTTACTATTTTTGAAACGGTATAACGTGCCATGTTTTTCTTAATCGGAGATGTTCTCCACGATGTGTTACATATTCATTAGAAGTGCATAGGAGCGGTGCTTCAAATGCCAAACATGCCTAGAAAAATCATCAACAATAGAAAGGAAATAAACACTGCCACCATAAGTGGGTACCTTTTTAGGACCCCATAAATCACAATGCACATAATCAAGAATAGCGGTGGACTTATGTGTGCCAGTAGAAAAACTGAGTTTATGTTGTTTGCCAAGAACACAATGATCACAAAAATCTGAAGAATTAATTTTGTCACAGTTCAAAAGATTTTGTTTGCGTAAAAATTGCAAACATTTTTCACTAATGTGGCCAATCTGTCGATGCCACAACATGGTTCTTTCAGGGACAGTTTTTAAAATCAATGCAGATGATTCACAAACAGTTTTTCCAAGCAAAGTGTATAAGTCATCTTTCTTAAAACCTTTAAGCATGACTAGTGATCCTTTGCAAACTCGTAAAATCCCATTTTCAGATTTATAAGAATAACTGCTTGAATCGAAAACACCAAGGGAGATTAGATTCCGACGAAGGCCGGGCACATATCTCACCTCTGTCAATTTTCTAATCACGTTATCATGTATTTTTATGAAAACATTTCTAAGGCCCTTGATGCCACAAACTTCATTGTTTCCCATAAAAACTTTTCCATGATCAAAAGTTTTAAAATCAGAAAGCTAGTGCTTGTTTGGAGTCATGTGAAAAGTGCAACTAGAATCAAGAATCCACTCATCAGAAACTTTAGAGGAGGATAGGGAAGGGGACAAACACACAAAACCTCAAAATACATAGAATTACCATCTGATTCAAAATCGTGGGTTTTGTCAGTTTTATCATTCCCATCTTGCTCGTTTACGTTGTTTTTCTTTTTTGATCCTTTTAAAATACTTATTTTTCATATGACCTTCTTTGTCGCAATAAAAACATTTCACTTTGTTCTTATCTCGAGATTTGGACCTCCCTTTACTTTTAGAATAGTGACTAAAAGATTTTCTCCGGTCAACCCTCCCTCGCACATAAAGTTTATTTCAGTTTGATTTGTTTTCTTTTCGCAAATCCAAATCTTTTGATTTCAAAGCGTTTTTCACATAAAAAGAGTCAAATCATCTCTGTCATACTTGATAGCAGATTTAACATCATTAAAAGAATCAGGCAAAGAGTTTAACAAAATAACAGTAACGTTTTCATCAGAAATCTTCTCAATAAAATTTTGAAGTTCTAAAACGATTTTGTTCAAATCATCAATGTTTTCAGAAAGAGATTTTGACTCGCTCATTTTAAAACTAAAAAGTTGTTCTTTCAAATAAATTTGTTTGACAAGGACTTTCCCAAATAAAGATTTTCAAGTTTCGTCCAGATTTCAAAAGCATTGTCCTTCTTATCTATTTCTCTTAAAACGTTATCAGTCAAATGCAAAGTAAGACAGTTATGTGCATCACCAAGTTTTTTAGTAAGTATTTCACTCTTCCAAGATTCCAGATACTTTTCAGGGCTACAAATAGCGGATGTAATTTTATTTTGGACTAAAATAACTTTTATTTTTTTGCGCCACATTACAAAATTAGATTTCCCATTAAATTTGTCCGTTTCATTTTTTGAGCGGACATAATGTATTAAAGCAAATAAGAGTAATTAGAGGCGCAAAAAATAAAAGATAAAAAGGTTTGTCACAAAAACAACCCAGATTTTTCAAAAAAATAATACAGCAAAAAACAGGTAATATGCAGATAAGAAAATAAAGTTCACAGCATATCAACAAATAGCACATGCTAAGCAACAACCACAAATAGATAACTAACAAATAAATAAACAAACACAGGCTGAGCGACAGTCCCCAAACAGAGAAAAGTAGATCTCAAAAGTCACGGACAAGGAAAAAATATTTTTGCAATAAACAAGAAAAACACCAAGACATAGATACTTGGAGTCTCAAATACGACTCAAGCCAGGCTTTGGTTTTGGTTTTTCAAGAAAACAGAAATCACAAAAAATTTGGATTCGGAACTAAAGATACCAACAGTAACATAATAATGATAATATATGTCCAGACAAAAAATTTAAAACATAAAGAAAACCAGAGAAAGTAATAGAAGACTTCCTGAGCCAGATCCACGGACTCCGTGAATCTGGAATGTTGAACAAGAGATATTCCGGGAAATCGGAGCTGACCGAGAGCTCTCGATCAGCAGCCGCCGACAGATCACCGGAAAGTTGAAGGTTTTCTCGCTTTGATATCACTGTTATACGGTGAAATCCCTATTTACTATTACAACTTTCCCATTTACTATTACAAATCCAAAAAAAAAAAAAAATAGAAATGAAGACAAGCTGAAAATAAACTTAAGCCTATTGCAAAAGCAAGGTCTTCTTTTCGAAATCTTCTTCTTCTTCTCCGGCTGGAGCAGAAGAAAACTCTGCCGGTTCTTCACCAGAAACCTGCACGAAAAGAGGTTAGCAGAAAGGGAAAAGAATCCAGCTCAGTGAGCTAATCTAAAACCGCGAAGAAGAGCAGTCCAGCAACGGCGAGCTCGGCAATGAGCGAGTAGTAGTCGACAAGCAGCATGGAACAATGGCGAGCTGCAACGATGATGACCTACTTTCTCATGTTTGGTGGGAGCTGAAAGAAGCCGCTACCAATAACAGCAGAGATGGAGATCTTCCAAGATTTGGACGAGCAGCAAGAAGAATCGGACTTTCGATTCTCCGTAGGGGGTTGTGTCCCTCAGAAATGGACGACCTCACCAAAAACACCACTCATTCTCCTTCTCTTTCAACTCTCTCTCTCTCTCTCTCTCTCTCTCTCTCTCTCTCTCTCTCTCTCTCTCTTCTCCTTAGCACAAAAGGTAGCCGGACATGCAATCAGACGGAGTCGACTCGCAGCGCCAGCATACAAAGAGAGTTCCTTGACAGCAAAGGAAGCCGAAGCTCGGCAGTTAAGAAGAGAGGAGGAGAAAATAGAAAGTGTGGCTGCTGTCCTAAAATTAGGGCAACAAAAATAAGAAAGAAAGGTATTTATAGACCATTATACTTTCAGCCAAGCCCGCTTGGCATCTTGGCCTAAGAAATTAAGTCCAGTTTTCTAATTAGTGAGGCCCAGTCCAAGACTCATCGTAGAGAACAATTAAGTTGGGAAAATAAAAATAAAATAGGTGAAAAATGGGCCATAGCCTACATTTTCAGTTTCCATTATCCCCATAATCAACTCAAGTCCCTAAGCATTTTGTCCCTGCAATTTCTCTAATTTTTTTTCGGGGTAATCTTACAAAGATATACTTAATTATCTTTTATAAGTATAAAGAGATGTAATAGTTGCTTACTTACCTAGATATACTCTTATGGAAAAGGTTTTATTCTCCATTTTAATATTTTAAGAAAATAATTTTAAAAGAGTCTATTAATTGCGAGCAATTTTTTTTGATAAAGAATAATTCTGTGGGCATTAGAATGAACAGTATATGATCAATCGTCTATCATCTTAATTAAGACAATTACCGTATTAAGTTAGATAGTTAAGGAAAACAATTTAGCTCTCAAAAGGAATTGCTTTTTTTGAATTTTTCCGAGAGAATCAAAATATGATTTAGATAAAATAAAATAATAAATCATATTTTTTGAATTATTGTAGATATATACGAAATTGTACCAATTCATTTTTCCTTGAAAAAAGAATTTTATTTTTGGTTTCTTCGAGAACAGATTCCTTAAAAAGTGGTTATGTGAAAAGTCACCTAAATGAGGGGTTGTTAAATGAAGGCAATTGATATATCCAAGCTTCATATTTTAAATTCATGGAAAATTTATTTCTATCCCTATATTACCTCTAGTAAATACTACTTACTTTTACAAATTTCGCCTTAGGGATAGAGAAACCCTCACAGAGGTATTGGTCGGTGGTGACCCAAGTCAATCCATAGACGAAGCATTGTTACTCCACATCCGCAGAAGCCATTATAATAGTACTTGAAAGAGGAGAAGAAGGAAGAAAATATTTGGGGGAACAAAAAGCGCAAAAAGAGAACTTGCTCTCAAATTTCTCTTTCTTCTGCCTCTCTCTGCTGCCAGTGTTGACCACTATCTGCTCACCTAGGTACAACAAAGTGATATACTAGCCTTTCAAATCCTTTTAAATATTTATAATCGAAATTGCTTTTCAACTTGTAGGCTACTCGGATTGGTGACCCATAAGCACGGCTCCTAGCGCCGGCAGTAGTGTAGCACCGACTGGTCGCGACAGCGGGACGATGCTCACTGCAGCAGGGCGAGGTAGATCCAGGCGTCCCTTTTCTGGCCGTGCAGCAGGTACCGGGAAGACGTAGCAGTTGACGGGAGGAAGAGGTGGCGTCGGCAGCTGGGCTAGCACTTTCGTCTGACGCGGAGGAACAACTATGGTGGAAGGCAGCAACTTTACAGTAGACGGATTATCAGCAAATAATCGCAACAGGAAAGTTAGGATGCCAAACAACTTTCCCAATTTAACACAAGACCAATGGTCAAAATTGTTGACCATTATAAATAACACAAATACCACTCAATCCGAAACATTATCTGATATGAAAAATTTATGAATTTTGAACTCAGGATGTTCTCTTCATATTGCTGGTAGAAAGATATTTTGAGCAATTTAAATAATATCTACCCATATATTTTATTGGTCTACCTAACGATGCTAAGGCAAGTGCTCTGTAAGAAGGAATTATCTCCTTGAATCATAGACTCAAACTTCTTAGTGCATTTTTAATTCCTGAGCTTATATGCAGTTTAATTTTGTTATCTCAATTGACTCTAGACTCTCAGTGTTTTATCACTCTCTCTGATAATTTTTTGTGTTATATAAGATTGTTTCTCAATGAGGCCGATTGGAGTGAGTTAGTAAAGGAATGGGTTTTTCTTCTACAAACCCTTGCAGTTATCATCTTTATATGCTTTTTCTAGCAATGTACTTGATTCCAGCACATTGTGGCATGTCCGGTCGGGATATCTTTCGGATTTTGTGGTGAATAACTTTTTGGGATTGTCTGCGTGCTAAGCAGACTCGTGATGTTTTCCTAAGTAGTAATAAAGCATCTGAGATTTTTTATTCAATTCATTGTGATTTATGGGGACTATACAAAACTGTATCTACTATAGAGGCCTCTTATTTTCTTACCATACTTGATGATTACACTAGGGCCGTTTGTATATATTTAATTTTTGAAAAAAGAAAAGTCGCATATGTTCTAAACAATTATTTTGCCATGGTCAAAATTCAATTTCACAAGACCGTAAAAGTATGTCGGAGTGACAATGTCACTGAATTTGTATGTCTAAAGGCGTATTTTTTTGCCCATGGGGTGATACATCAGATACTATTGCCGGCACCCAACAACAAAATAGTAGGGTTGAAGGTAAACATCGGCATATTCTGAACGTCGCTTGTGCCTTGCTTTTTCAAGCTAATTTGTCAACAAAATTTTGGAGAGAATGCGTTTTAACGGCTAGATAACTTATCAATCGAACACCCTCTTTGTTGTTACATAGAATAACCCCTTATGAGCTACTTCATGGGAAAAAGCCATCATATTCTAACATTAAAAGTTTTAGGTGTTTAGCTTATGTCCATGATCATGATCTACCAAAGGATAAATTTCGCGCACACAGTAAAATATCTGTCTTCCTCGGGTATCCGTTTAATAAGAAGGGTTGGCAATTTTATGACTTGTAATAGGAGAAGTTCTTCTTGTTCAGCGATGTAATCTTTGATGAGATCAAGTTTCCACACAAAGAAAAATCAGATGCCACGATGTATTCTAGATTTTGCCCAATTTTACAAATTAGAAGAACAAATTTTGGGCTCATGAAACAGGGGGAGTGAATCTTTCCATCAACAAAATCAACCAGATCATCACACTACTGATCAACCCAAATTTCGTAGCCCGAGCACATCTGCCCAAGATGCTACATCGCCTGGGCTATGCTTCACCAGCACACCTTCTCCCATACTCGGCCCAAAAAAAGGAGTAGGAGACGCGGCCCAAACACCCTACGCTGGCCCAGTACCCCTCAGCCCAACCTCCAGCGACCATGGTCCAGCCTCCAGTGACGAGGCCTAGCCTCCATTGATGTGACCGAGCACTCCACCTGGATAGATCCAGCGGCAATGGGTCTCTCTCACGGCCTAACAGACAAGCAATTTCTCTACCAACAGAAAGATAGCTTAACAGCTCCTCCCAGCTCCATTATTAAAAATATCCAGCCCATAGAAACGCTTGGCACTACAAAAAGTGCTCGCGTTAAAAAGGTTCCTGCACGACTCCGAGATTCTGACCGCAATGCCACATGGAAGTCTTTTATATCTCATTTCTCTTCTGCTTCCTCACCCTCTTCGGACCTCTTAGGTATGTCCCTTTATCTTATAACACATTGTGAACTATGAAAAATTTTCTTCTTTACGCAGACATTTTTTTTAGCATTTGTTGCCACAGTTTCAGGACCTACCACCTACTCTGAGGCCGTTTCTAATCTTAAATAGCATGCTGCCATGCAACATGAAATTAAATCACTAAAAAAAATAGCACGTGGTCCTTGACATCCTTGTCCCTTGAAAAACGTGCTCTTGGAAGTAAATGTGTCTTCCACATAAAGTATAAAATAGATGGCCCCGTCGAGCAATATAAGGCCCACTTGGTGATTTTAGGCAATACACAAACTGCGGGTATTGATTTTAGAGACATCTTTGCTCCTGTTGCTAAAAATGGTCACGATTCGAACCTTACTTTCCGTTGCAACTGCTTGAAACTGGCCTATACATCATATGGATGTAACTCTCCGTAAACATTTATAGTGATACTTAGATATCATTACCACTTTCTTCCATAGTCTCAATATGATATACATCAAACGAATATCTTTAAAACTTAATGAACTCCTTTGAGATTTTGATGAAACGACACATCTTTTATGGTCAATATTGTACCTCTAGATAAAAGGAGATTAGCTCTTCTAGAGGCTCTAATTAACTTTGTACAACCATTTATGCACATTTGTTTCTCCCAAATTTATCGAGAAAAATATTTCTCAAGTTTAATATAGTGTGCGTAGTTCCACTATCATTAATAAAAATATCCTAAAAATGTTGCTTCTTAGAAGATGGGAAAATTGCAATATCTGAATAAAATTAAAATATAAATAAAAAAAACTTTTACATCGGAAAATAAAATTGAACAAAAATTACACCTCTAATAACTTAAATAAAATTACAGTCCCAAGGAAAAAAATATACTAGTATAATTAAAAGAGAGAAAATAAAATCACTTTATTCACATGTCATCACCAATCAGATGGTAAATCTTTCCTTCAAGATGTTCAAAAAAATCTCCAAGATCCAAGTGCATTACATCAGCTTGAGCATCATCAAAATAATCACCATCATTGTCATCAGGATGAGAAATGAAATTAACCTTAGTATTTTATCATTAGTTTTAATTGATGCTTGGTAGATTTCAAGCAAATGTTTGGCTGAATGATCGGTACATGACCAATGCTTTCTCATACCTCATCTATAAGATTTATCCTCATGATTTGCTAAAGTCATATTTTTTCTTTTTTCTTTTTTTAAAAAATTAATTTCTCATCCTTCTGATAGTTTTCATAAGGGATATACCTACTACTACCGCTCTATCCACGGCCTCTCCTAAGGTTATTATTATCAATTCTAGTCGCATTCACTTTTAGGGATTGGGACAGAACCAGTTGGTTGGATGTCATGATTTTTCATGAGAATTCATTATTTTGCTCGCTACCAAAAGACATGAAATTAACTCAGAGTATTTTTTAAACCTTTTCTCTCGATATTGCTGTTACAAGAGCATATTCGAGGCATGGATGGTAGAGAAAGTTTTCTCTAACATATCTTCCTCAGTTATTTTTTTTCCACATAATCTTATTTGTGAATATATTCTGACTTGCAAAGTTATACTCGTTTATTGATTTATAGTCTTTCAACATCAGATGCAACCACTCATAATGAGCTTTTGGTAAAACGACCATCTTCAAGAGATGGAACCTTTCTTTCAAACTATTCCGTAAAGTTAGTGAATCTTTCACAGTTAGGTATTAAGCTTTTAGGGATTCATGAAGATAGTGAAAAAGGAAAATTATTGCCTTGGCGTGATTTTGATTCGATTGCTTATTATTTTCCTTTATGCTGTCTTCCAAACCCATTGATTTAAGATGGATTTTAGCATCAAGAATCCATGACATATAATTTTTTCACATGATATCCAAATCCAGAAAATCAGGTTTAGTAAGGTTTGGCATAATTGAAATAAAAATTGAAACTCTTACCTTATACCTTCAAAAGAATCTTTCTTGAAAAATTTCTTCAACAATTGTGCCTCAAGTGAACTTCGGTTAATACTACTCTAGGCTGTCATACTGATAACATGTTATAAATTTAAGTGGAAGTTGGAGATAATATATGTGGAACAAGAAGAAATATTAAGAAGAAGAACTAAGAGAATAAGAGAGACAGATAATAGACTCATAAATCAGTAATCGAATTGTATTGTTCAGGTCTTTCATATGGTCCTATTTATAAACATCAAATAGAAGAGTTAAGAGAACTCTAAAACGAATGGGTTTTGCCAATAGGGAGTTAGAACCCATTAAGGATTGGACTTTGGGAGTTCTAGTTCTCTTTAGAAAATCTATAATCCACTATCCACTATATGTATACCTTAATTTTAAAACATTTTCAACTTTCTTTCAATCTTTTTTAAAAATTCTTTCTAAATATTCACTAACTATTATGCAAGTTGCAAAATATATCTTTAAGAAATTGATTTTTACTAATTTTTTATCCGCACTAATTAAGGTTGTGTAAACTAAACAGGTGCTTTCCTATTAAACACAATAAATTCAATGAAGAATACGCATGCAGCTCATGTGCACCAATTGAAGAGGCTAAATTGTCGAAACATGCAAGTCCCCTCAAATATTAACTACCAAGCCGTAGCATTTTTAGAGACTTGAGGGAAGAATGGAAGAATATTAAGGCTTGGTAATTAATATTTGAAGGGAATGATGTGTTTTAATAATTTTACCCTCCACTTGGCGACACACAAGCTTCACACTCTTTGGTAGATTCATCTGCATCTAGTAGCGTACCAAGTTTATTGCACAAGACTTTTAAATTAAGAGGTATAAAATAGTAAAAATTCACTTCTTTGATATTTTACGAATTGCATGAAGGGTGATACTATATGGATCAATTTGATTCACGAAATCTTGGATAAAGAAATACACCTTATTCAGATGTCTATGATACTTTTTTAGGAAAACTAAAATTTTCTCTTTAAAAGTTTTATTTCTCTCCAATATGGTCTATCCTGTTTTCCCTCCAATTCTTCCTAGAATAACAGAATTTATGAATAGAATATTGTTCCATATTAAATACGACAAATAAATTTTGCTAAGTTCATTTACAAAATCCAATTCACAAAAAACTCATCCTCAATAAGTAAAATAACTAAATCAACTAGATAATCTACTATTGCCCCATTGATACATGTTTATATGCTTGGACCGTATTTTGAGTAGACAAGTATCAATTTTAGATTGACTCAAAGTAAAGAGAATATATATATATATATATATATATCTCTTTGAGTGGACCAGTATCAATTCAACCCAATATCCATATTATTTTTTAGTATGAATTAAGCCCAATAAACCGACCAAATTCGATAACCCAATATGGACTTGTTTGGGTAGCATGCACCGGAAGACAAAAGATAATTCCTTCACAAACTTAAATTCCACTGAATAGAGCTTTTGTGAAGAAGATAATTTTACAAGCTTTTCCTTAACCAAATTGGATATCTCGACCTTCTTTTTAAAATTAGGTTCCGTTTGATAAAATTGAAAATGGAATTTGAATTTTGAATATTAAGTTTAAACATTAAATTAATAAGTGGTTATTATATGTAAAATGTTGTAATTATATGCAAAACGTTAAAATAATTTCACAAACAATATATATATATATTAAGATTTTAGACTTCATAATTAAATAAAAAAAATTCATTTAAAATTTATAAATACAATTTAGCACAAACAAAAATAAATAAACTCTTAACTAATTAATTTTAAAAGTTAAATTAATTCAACAAACAACACCTAATCTTCATATCTCAACTCAAATTAATTTTTGGTAGCAAAATCTTGAAATTGCATGGCAATTGCTTGCATGGCTGGCAAGGTCTCTCGTGATAAACACTAATGCTCATGTCTTTATCTCTAATTCAAGGATATCAAATTACAAGCTTGATAGGTCTACTGATATATGGAGACTTCTTGCCGATGATGAATTCCATTACTAGACCAACTTTCACTGTATGAGAATCCAACAAACTCATGGAAAGAAAAGACTCCAAATTTTAAAAAGTTTTAGATATTCTCTACCCCTTCTACTGATTCGGAGATGATGAGCCCTCCCTGCAAGAATAAACTTAGTCTTCAAATTCCATTCAAGCTATATTGTTTCCTTCACAATGATTTTTTTCTTTTAATTTGAGCAGCTTAACTTCACCCAATTTTGGAGTCCTTAAAGAATCAAAATCATCACCCTCAAATCCTCTGTCATATTTCTTTAATTTTGCACCTAGATTCTTTCCTATAGAAATACTGAGCTTTCCTGCTCTAAACAAACCATAGAATTGAGTAGTAATTTCAGAAAAAATTACATTATCCTTATGGAATATTCCATTCCTTAAAGCTTTTTAGGATTAAACCGAAATTGATCATTATAGTCTCATCAAGACGTTGAGAAGACCATGTTTCATCTCTAAACATGGGGTGGAGGATCTATTGAGATGTTACAGACGAAGATGGCTTAGATTGTATCACTCAAATTGCATGCCTTTGTAGTCCTTTTAGCTAATAAAAGAATCAAGTTTCTGAAAAAAGAGAAAAAAACTATTTTCTTTTTCTTTTTGATTCTACTCTCTCCCGAATGGAGAGAGAGAGAATTTGCAGCTTTACTTGAGCCAAAAAGAAGTAAAACCTCCTGCCAATTCGTGAGTATTTGTAATACCCATTGTGTATTCCATATACCTTTGCATTCAAATTAATTGATTTTAATATAGTGCTTTACATGCACTTAATTTAATCTCAAAGTTTTGTTTCTTGCAGCTTTCTTTAATGACAAAAACTCCGTAAGCTCCGCTCCGTAGTGACTTCATGTACTTTCACACGCTTTTGCAGCTACTGGTATGTGGCTATTCTTTTTAGAGGGCAAACGGAGGGTTCAAACACCCCTGCAAATCAGATCTCATATATTGCTTATATATAATCTTTTTTTAATTAAACGTCTGATTTCACTTCTGTAAGCACATCATAAATTCATCGGATAAAATTGATTTCCCGCAGACCAATGAAGTGCTTGATATGTTTTGTTGGAAAGCTATTATTGGTACCAAAATGCTAAATCCCTCGCCCAAAGGGTTCTAAGTGGAAGATTAAATTATGGTGACTTATAGGCTCTCCAAAGTGCGCACAAGGAACCACCCCCACATTGGAGAGGTTGAAATTCCCACATTACCGCTGTTAGCATTTAAACGTTGGACCTTGGTACCAATGTGTGTGCATAACGCATACTTGTTGTGCATTATCCGCCACGTGATTATTTTTTTAATTTTTTTTAATTTTTAAAAAATTTCTTTTTTCAAATTTTTTTTAAATGTTTCTTTAGAATTTTTTTTGTTTACAATTGTGTTATTTAATCTATTTTATTTTTTTGAATGAATATTTATTTTGTTTTTAACAAAAATTTATTTTGGGAAAATTTATAATTGTATAAGTTTTTTCTTAGTAATTTGTTTAATGAATTGTTTTTTTTAATGAGAATTTGTTTTGGAAAAACTTATAATCGTATAATTTTTTTAAAAATACTGTATTTATTATATTTAACTTATTTTTTGCTATTTATATCATTTGCTTGGAAAATATATTTAGATTTTGACCATTTCATTGCAAGTTATTTGAAGAAGTAATACTAAAGACACCGTAAAAATTTAGAGCAATGATGTAGTAATTAGAAGAAATTGACATTAACATGTTTTATTATAACTATTTCAAGAAAATGTCAAACTGATACATTGTTCGGTCCGGGGTTATTACAATTTTTCCTGTTATGTCCCGGCATGCGACATCTATCACATCTTGGGGGAGAATCCGGATTTCTATTATCCATTTCCCCCTGAAATCGCTTGCCTTGTTTCCTACCCCATTCATTTTTCATGTTTGGAGGATAGAATGTCAAATTAAAGGGGACATCCCTCCAAAAGTTCTCACTCAAGACCAGATGAAAATTCGCTTGGTAAGTTTTTATGTACGTTTGTCGCGAATATATCTTTGTTACATAAGCATCTATTCTTGACCCATTTTCTCTACACACTGCAAGAACATGAGAACAAGGCAATGTATATGTTTGCCATTTTCTGCAACTACAAAATTTATTATTTAGCCGCAATGTATAGACGTTATTGCCCGTACCAGAAACTCGGATTAGAGATTTGACCATGTATATTCTCTCTCGCAGATTGTAAGTTATAACTTTGTGTTCTCTTGATTTCAGTTCAATCCGCAAGAACTTGTCAAAAATTCGAGTTGGAAATGGATGCACACAATTTTCTGCCTCTTCACGGTGTTGGTGAAAGTACTTAACTAGTGGCTTTTAAAGGTAGAACCCTAGCTTTCTTCAATACACTGTTAAGTGCCTCGGAAATGTTGGTTGTCATGATACCGTATCTGTGACCGCCATCATGCAACAGTGTCCATTTCTCTGCGTCCAACTTCATCAAGTAAATGTATGCATCCACATTTCTTTCTTGAATCTCTTTCATTACACGGTCAAATTTCTATTCTTTCGTTTCTGTTCCGGCCTACCACATCAAGCTTTTTAGGGTTGTATTTTTAAAGGTCTTGTTGAAATTTGCTCAAATGTGGCGTAAGCAAAACCGGTGAACTGCAAATAGTGGTTGCCACAAAGGTTGACTTTGAATAGCTGAGAAAATACCTTTGTGACAATCAGAAATGAGGCATACGTGGCGATCTTTGACAACGTATTCTCGCAAGTTTTTAAGGAACCAATTCCAACTCTCGGAAGATTGCTTATCAATAATTGCAAGAGCAAGTGGGAACAAGTGATTATTTGCATCCCACGTACTTGCAATTAACAGCACGCCCTTGTATGGTCCTCTTAAGTGTGTTCCATCCACAGAAATCACCGGCCGGCAATATGGAAATCTGTCTATATACGGCGAGAAACACCAGGAAACAAATTTGAAAACATAATTAGGGGACTGCTTGTACTGTGATGCAAAAATTCGTAGACAGTCTCCGGGTTTATATCCTGTACAGCTTGTAAGTATTTAGGTAGAATATTGAAGGTTGTATCCCATCTACCAAAAACCCTTTCGATGGCAAATTTTCGAGCATACCATACCCACTTGTAAGTACAGCCAGTTTGATACAACACCTGCACTTCTTGAAGGATGTTCGAAACAGGTATCTTAGGATTGTTGGCAACTAGGTGTGATATGGACATTGATATAAATTTTGAAGACAAGTTTCTATGTTTGTTTTGTTCTATCTGTACAAGGCGTGTGTGTTCTTTAACGAATCTGGTTATTTCCCACCGATTGTGCGTTGCTTTCTTTTTTATAAGGATGTACTATGCACAGTAATTATCATCACTGTGATGGTAACATCTTGCGGTCCATGTATCAATCTTACTTTTCAAAACCCGGTACTCACGCCCCACACTGACAGAGTACTTACGAACCGCTTACTGCCTGCACTTTGACAACGAATCTCATACCTAACTGTATGTCAGTCATGAAGTCGTTCCGGTCTAGTAATCGGACGGTACCAGATTCTATAATGTCATCTACAGGAGAACCTGAGCCAATATCTAGGAATGCTCCAGATTGTGTGTAGTCATACCTAGCGTTGCTAAACCATTGGCTGCACTCCCATTGTTGCAGTATGTTTTCGGTGACTGGGTTGACAGGGTTTACAGGATTGATTGGAGTTTGGAACTCTCTTTCTTCCGGTTCATTGTCATCATCCAATTCAGATTGACTAGAAATGCCCTCATCTCCGTCTGACCTGTCAACCTCATCATCATCATTGTTTGCGGCACTGTACAACATAAACGGTTCATCAGAAACCATCTGTGTAACGGCCGGCTTCGGCATGTGCTACGTGAGCTCCTAAGAGCATACGTAATATGTTCGGGCAAAGTTATGTTCATGTCGTGACTAATTAGAATATTTTGTTGTTTGATAGGCTCGAATTCAACAAGAATATGAATTCCTTCCTCGATATGTCGGCTGGAATAGTCCATAAATACCGCATTTCTTCGTCATTGTTCATGCTATATAAATTAAAGTAGAACATACGATGAGCCTCGTAGTATGTAGGTACCCTCATCGTCATTCGAATACTTTAGAGATTAGGATCCATATCTCGGTATTTCAATATTTGTTTACTAGATCCGAATGTGAAATTATTCGGTTCGTTGGCAATCTCCAACTTTTCCGAATTGTTCCAGTAAAATAGGAACCGTATGCATCCCTTGGAATTTCAGAATCCCAAAATAGCTGTACTCTAACAGGGTTGATTGATTCCATTTCAGAAAGCCCTAAAATGTAAGTGTTTAGGGTGAATATGAAGATGGTAGGAACTTTGGGAATTGAATTTAACAGTGAGTGGTTTGCTGGATTGTTCTCAATATGTAAAGAATGTAAGCGTTTAATGTATTTATAGACTTCCTGGATTGCTGCAATAAGAGGTAAGTTTAGGGTTGCTGCTTGAATGATTGTATATGTATTATTGTACATGAATTATTTTTTAGTGGTTCACGGGTTTACATACATTATTGTCCTTGGAGGAAATTGAAAGAGGGAATTATTCTCCTTACTTTTGAGAAAGCTGTCCAGGAGGACGGTGAAATAGTGAAAAATCAGTACAATTATTGTCCTGTGCTTGACTAAAGAACAAGGATAACGCAGAGTGGTTGTGCGTTATCCAGGAGATAACACACATTGGTCATGCGTTATCCAGGAGATAACTCATGACGGTTGTGCGTTATCTCCTGGATAACACACACAATGTGCGTTATCCTTCTGAATCCGTCACGTCATGCATGTGCATGCATGCAACTTTTTCCTTTCTTTTTTTTTTTTTTTTGGTTTTCTTGTGCCGCTTTTTCCTTTCTTTTTCTTCCTGTTTCGTTTATTAATTTTTTTATTTATTTCTTATTTTAATTTGCATGCACATGCAGAACTTTCTGCTTTTTTTTTTGGTTTCTTTTTTTTTTATTTTTTATTTTTCATGCTTTTTCCTTTCTTTTTTTTTGCTTTCTTGTGCATCTTTTTCCTTTCTTTTTCTTTTTGTTTTCTTTTATTATTTTTTTATTTATTTCTTATTTTAATTCGCATGCACATGCAGAACTTTTAACTTTTTTTTTGTTTCTTTTTTTTATTTTTTTTAATTTGCATGCACATGCAGTTTCTGGTTTTTGCAAATCAAAGTAAAGAATCTATTTTCATACTGAAATAATAAAAATGTACAATGAACACTGTAAATTTTATTTTAGATTACATATAACGGAAATATAAAAAATAGAAAATTATGTTTACACAGCTAAGGCCAGTCGGATGGCGTGAATCGGACGGTTTTCTTCCCAAAACGATGCTTGCGGCCGAGAACATCTTGCCCCTCTTCTTCGTCAGACGAAGATGCCCTCGATATAGGCTGATGCGGCATTGATGCACCGGCTGTGCCTGGAGGAGGTGGTGAGCTAAACCTCCCAAACCCGTAGGCTGAAGGATTCGGAGATTGGAATGCTATAAATCCTGAACTAGGCGCCCGAGGCATTTGCGAAGTCCCGGATCCACTAGGGAGAGATTTGGAATCTGGTATCAACGCCAAATTATAGGATGGCATATCTAGGTGGGGACTGTCGAATGGGTCAATATAATGTTGACCGCCACCAGATCCCTCACCCCTCTCAACCACTGCTAGGTGGGGGTCAACATGTTCCTGCCTTTGTGGAGTAGGAGGTACAGGAGGGCTTCCAGCACCTGCTCCCCGGCCAGGAAATCTACGAGCACCCCTTTTAACTCCACGAGTCCCTCGGTCTGTAACGTGCTCTCGGGGGCGGCGATGCAAGGGCTAAACAGGGAATGTCGCCTGTATATCATGCTGTGAAGGGGTTCATCCCAAAGTGCCACCGATGGAGACCATGCACCGCTGAATAATCGTCTGCACTTTTTTCATAACCGCGGCAATCTGTGAAGGAGATGAAGGTGGCTCCCGAATTGCCACTGAAGCCATATCATCCACCTCCTGCAGCATGGAAGTTTAAAAAAAGAAAATAACTAAATAATTTAGAATTTAACAAATGAAATAAGTACTTACCATAAATTAGAAATTAACAAATGAAAATAAATAAATAAATTAGAATTCAACATAAATAACTAAAACGCATAAGAACTTACCATCCTCCGTCTGTCCACGCCGGCAGGCTGATAACCATGCGCACGGGTATCACGGTTAGTTGGATTGCCGATGTAAACCGGTGTGATACCCCTGTACCATCTTATGTACTCATCACTGGGGTATGACAATGCCTCAACATATTCTACAGCAGGACCATCCCTAACACGAACTCGCCACTGGTTCCAGACATCCACATGGATAGCATGCTGTGTAACCTAGGATGTGTTGTCATTCCCTCTTAACTGGATCTGATGAAGGTCCAGACGAGTATCGACTGCATCTGGAACCTTTTGAGCCCGTGCGAACTGTCGCATCACACGTCCGGGATAGTGGTACTCCACTATCTCATAACATATGAGGGGCACCTCCGCCTGCCACAAGTCAGATAGAACCAGAGGGCAGTCATAATACGGGAGCCATATAAACTGTCATGTCAAAACTCAAAGTCAATAAAAATGCAACAAGGAAAAGAAAAACAATTAATTACAAATAATACAAGCTATCGTAAAGCATACCTGGTCAGATGGCGTAAAGTCCAACTGGTCTCTGTATGTAACCAGAGTGTGCGTAAGCAGCTGGCTACAGTCAAATGCTGTGCACCATATTGCGCTAAGAGGAGCAAGAGGGTCGGCCATAATCTCCGTCATCAACTGAGGCCGCAATGTAGGTATACGCGACCACGCCCATATCTGAACTAACACCAAAGCCCCTCCAATCTGTCGTGCACCCCCCAAAGCTGCGGTGCATAGCTGCCTATATAGAAACCCAAGAACGTAACTACCCCAGCTATCCTCCAACAGGTTGAGGTAGCGCACGTGAACCAAATTCCTGAAGAAGTCGGGAAGCATGTGTCTGCCAATAAGTAAGAAAATAAATCCACGAGCGCGCAGCATTAGATCGTCGTCGGTCTCTGAACCGGTGAACGCTCTCAGAACCATGCTTCCAATGGTTCCTTCTTCACTTTGTAACTGGAAAAGTGGCTGAGAGACAACCGCACACCAAGAAGTCTCTCGATAACGTCAATCCAGTATTGTTTAGGGTGTAAACTCCAACTAAGCCCGGTAACAACCGTTCCGTCTATCCCTAAACCCCACAGCGCCTGTACATCTTGGAGTGTAATCGAGACTTCACTGCACGTTAGATGAAATGTGTGGGTCTCTAGTCTCCACCGCTCGACTAATACGGTGATAAGCGCGTGGTCCAATCCAATATAACCACACCTAAACACTCCCCCCAAACCGGTCCCATCAATAATCTCAACCAATCTACGGGGAGCCGCACTATGGCACTGGAACAGGTTGCGGCCAAAACGCCTACATTGAAGGTCAGTATAATACGTCTCCCGATCCCCACTCCAGATCAAACCCGATCTGTGCTCGTGCTGTCTGGATAAGGCGTCAGTGACAATAGGCCCCGGATGCACATGTACTGGGACTTCTTCCATCTACATTAATTATATTTTTTAAATATTGTGAACATCTATATGTTAAAATTAAAAAGTTTTAAACAAATTCTAATTCCTAGAATATTAAGATTTAATTGTTATTACGTTTAACGATTGTAAAGAATAATGCTTCAACGAATGAAACCACTTACTTACTATTACTATGATTTTACTATGATTAGTTTTTAAGTTAGCGTGGCATGCGCAGCGAGTCGGGTAGAGCTTCGATTCATCAATCCATTTTTTGTTCACCCTAAGCCGTGAGTCATCAGTCCAAGAACATGGTAAAGGAGCTTGACTCCCCCGCATCTGGATTGGTAAACTAAATAACAATACTCAAGAAAGGACTGGATCGGGGAATTCCCAACCAACCCCGGATCTCATAAGAGAAAAGCCCAATAGTGAAGATCCTTAGACCTGGGATTGGCTTTGGGCCTTTCCTGCGCAGCTTAGGTGGAAGGCGAAAGGTATTCGTGCTTGGATGGCGGCTCAAGATCAGCCTCATGAAAACCTTATATTCCCTGAGGAGGTTCTACCACGTTCGATCAGTGGTAGCTGGGGTCAAATTAGGGCATGCAGAATTGGGGGAGGGATTGCTAAAAGAGCATTTCGCTAGGTTAGCCTGCCCCGATCCATTCGGGTCTTTGACAGCTTTTAACTAGACTATAGATTAGGGATACCAAAAAGAAAAGAAGGTGCTCAGTCCTTCTTTAAGCCTCAAGGCAAGCTAAGTTACTGAATCAACAACTAACTCAACCGTATCTACTAGTTCAGTACCAGCCCTTTCTTTATTGTAAAAAAAAGGCTATGCCAGTACTGATGCTATCACTGGTACTTTGTCTCCTCCACTACAGGAGGTATCCCCCATAATTTAACTGACTAGCGTGTCCAACTAGCGTCCACCGCCCATAACCCTTTTTTAGTGTTTTTTTTGTTGCTTTTATTCCCCGGATTGATTAGATTAATTAGAGGGAGTAAAGAATCAAGCAACAAGAGGAAGGAGTTGTCCATGGGATAGACGGGCCACCTGGTGTGGTCTCGGGTACTTCTTCAGTTGAAGGGTATAATGGGCCTGAAGCCCCTTCACGCCCACCCGTTGGGGAAAGTCAACATCAAGCCCATTCTCTTAAGGCAGCAAACCCAAGACGGCCAGTTGAATCAATCTGGCCTATCTGGCCCCGGCCCCCATTGGAATTTCACTTCAGAGAAACTCGGAGTTCTTAAAGAAGAAATTCTCCCCCTAGGAGCAATAGACCGAAATAGGGGATAAAGAGGGACTCCGGGGGTTCCCCTGTCGGGGGTCTTGCTGCCAGCCTTCGGGAAGGGAAGGAGAGAGAAGTTCACAAGTTTCGTCGTTAAGAGAGAGATGCTTGGGAACTTGAACTCGGCCTCTTTGCAATTGTCACTTGGCCGTACTGTAAATTTTGAGTTTGCCCCCCAGTGCTAACAGGCTGATCCATACTTGGGGCAATAGCCGATACAACCTGGGAAGTCATCGGCTGCTGATTTTGCCGTGCTTCTTTCTGCTCCTGCTCCTTGGCAAAATTTCCATGAAAACCTGGAGCTGATTCGATGCCATCTATTACTAATTGCGCATTCTCTGCTCGTGTCTTTCTTTGCTATTCAGTTGAATGTCGGAAATCAGATGCTGTTTAAAGATTCAATTGATCCTCCTATATTGCCAATTCGTTTATAGTTTTACGTTCTCATATTTTCAAATATCAGGTATATTGTAAACACAATTAATCAACGATCTAGGGAGTTTTAAATAAATAGGATTTTAAAGTTTTTAAGGTTTACTGTTACGTAATAAATTTCACGTTTACTGTTAGTTTTTAAGGTTCACTGTTAAAAAATACCGGTTACCATATTTTTAAATGAAATCCTAAAACCTAATATCAATTTTACATGAAAAAAAATTATATTCATAACATTAAAAAAATCGTACACTTTTATTAATAACTACAATTTTAAACATAAATCCGAACCACACTTTCACCCAAAAAAAAAAAAAAAAAACATAATGTAAAATTTTGGATTTTAATAATAGATTTTTGAGTTTTGTATTATTTAAATTTTACAATTTGTAGGTTGCAAAAAATAAAGTTTCAATAATTTCTACTGTTTAAAAAAATAAAAATTAGAAATACCCAATTACATAAACCCATATTTTCTAACATTCAAATTAATTACCTAATGATTAAAAAAATTTCTATTAATCATAAAGTAAGAAATTAAACCTAATTATCCAAATAAATTCATGAAAAAAATCATAAACCCTAATATCACTTTTTGAATGAAAACAAAAATTCGTACACATTTATTAATAGCTATAATTTTAAACATAAATCCAAACCACAGTTTCACAAAAAAAAAAAAAAAAAATTAATAACATAATGTAAAATTTTGGATTTTAATAATAGATTTTTAAGTTTTGTATTATTTAAATTTTACAATTTTTAAGTTGCTAAAAAAATTTTTTCCATAATTATCCGCTTGTAAATTCATGAAAAAAAATTATCCCTAATATCACTTTTCAAATACAAAAAAATAATTACATACATAAAATTATCAATTGGTACAAATTTATTAATAACTACAATTTTAAACATAATTCCAAAAATTAAAAGAAGGTAAAGTTTTTTATTTTAGTAATACATTCTTAAGTTTTGTATTATTTACATCTTACAATTTTTAAGTTATAACAAAAATATTTTTTTCATATTTTCTACATTTAAAAAAATGTTAAAAATATCGAATTACATGTTATCATATTTTCTTACAATAATTTATATATATTATGCAAAATAATAATCTAAATAATTTCTAATAATCATAAAGTAAGGTAATAAAGTAAACATAATTATCCACATAAATTAAAGAAAATAATACATCGCCCTAATATCACTTTTTAAATTAAAAAACAATTATATACATAAAATTATCACATTTGCACAAATTCATTAATAACGAACATTTTAAATATAAACATAAAACCCATTTCCACAAAAAATAAATTAATTCAAGTTAATAAATAAAATTCATAAAAAACATTAACAAACAACAAATACCGAAATAATCACACTTAACATGTAATAAACAAAAAAATTTCTAACTAATAAAAATTTACTGAAAATTTAAAATGCAGCTTTAGTAGCCTTCGTACTCCAAATCCTTAATAGTCTTCGTACTCCAAAGAAAATCTATAAGATTTACTAATTTAACTGTAATTTTCAAAAATAAAATACACATCATTAGATAAAAATAAATCAACACATAATAATAAGAAAAAAAATTACAGTAAAATACCTAGCAGATGGCGGAGGCAGGAACAAAAATTTTTTTGAAGAAAGAAGGATGAAAAAAGGAAGAAGAATGAGATGAAGGTGGCTGAAAAAATTAATAAAAATTGAGGGAGAAGGGGGCTGTAAAAGCAGTAAGGGGGAAGGAGATGAAATAGGGAAATAAGGAGGAAGAAAGGAGGAAAGGAGGAAAGAGAGTAAAAAATGGGGTTGGGAAGAGGTCGGGGGAAAATAAAAAAGGGGGGAGGAAGGAGGAGGAGGAGAAGGGGGGAGCCGCGACCGGGAGGGGGGGAATAGAAAGGGGGGGAGGAAGGAGGGGGAGAGTGCGGAGGAAGGTGCTAGGGTTTAAAATTTTATAACATGATAACGCACAGTCACTATGCGTTATCAGCTTAATAACGCATAATGGCTATGCGTTATTAAGCTTGATAATGCACAACCGTTGTGCGTCATCTACAGCTCGGCGCCAGTTGGGATCCACGTCAGATTTTTACACGATTAACGCGGTTATTAAGGATAACGCACAATGGTTGTGCGTTATCTGTATTGTGCGTTATCATTACAGATAACGCACAACCATTGTGCGTTATGTCCTGAATCGGAAAAAAAAATTGGCCCACTTCAGTGTGGGCTTTTTAAAAATGGATCCGGCCCAGAAAAAAACCAAAAGATCTTCTTCGAAATATAAATTCATCAGTTATTACTTGCCATTGCATGTCTCAAAAGAAAGAGCGAAACTTTAATTGACGATAGAAGTTTATCATCAACTAGGATTTGTTATTTCAGTAGTCTCCATTCTAACTTTTCATTAGTCTCCATTCTAACTTTTTGATCTGTTGGCAGAACAATATTTACAAAATACAATCGTACAATCCTCATGAGTTTTGTAGGCAATTTGGATTTTCTCAAGATATTCTGGGAGACCGCACCGGCAAGTCTTGTTCCCAATTGCTTGAGGATGTTTTCTTGAGGATGTTTTTCAACTATGGGAATCATCTGCACTCCTCAATACAAAGTCTAAAGTGGTTCTTCCTGCGAACATTACAAATCCACTTTCTACAACGAAATACCATACTTGGAGGAATTCGAGTACATATGACACTTCAAAGCAGTCAAGATAAAACTTCTAAGCTCCGCGAAAATCCTACTTGTTCCTGAAGTAGGTAGTTTGTTCAAAGGTGCAAGAAAATGCTCAAACACATAAGCCTAAACTTGATATCAAAAAGCGAGCACACTAACAAGCATACCGGATCGTATAGAAATAACAAGGTCGTCCCACAGAGGATTAGAGTAATCCTACTCTAATTACGAATCTAATATTAACTTAGTCCAAGAAAATAAATTAAAACCAATTTTTAAAAAATATTTAATTAATTAAACTAAATATTAAACTAAAAGAATGTAACTTTCTCAACAAAAATTATTAGATCTAAGGTACATGAGTTTGCTAGAACAATAATATTACCGTAATGATTCTTTATTCTCAAATAAATTTCATTAATCGATTGAAATCCAAAATTTTTCAATAACGTTTCTCAAAGCTTACCAAATCTATCCCTATCTTGCATGCAATTTATGGTCAAATTAATTAATCTATTTAACCATGTCTTTTCTCGCGATCCGCCTATGTTCGGATCGCCCGTCCGGGCGATCTAAGGCCAGTTTTGAAATTTTTTTAAAACTTTTCTTACATCTAAATTGATATTTTCTTCTACAAATTCTTCATAATGATCTCTATCTACCTTCAATTCAAGTTCAATGTTAAAGATTTCAGTTTTAGAGTGAAGGAGTAGAGAGAAGTTAGAGAGAAACTTTGCAGAGAGAGAAAGATGAGGGAAAATAATGATTTTTTTCGCGATACATTCATATTCCTGAGTTAGATTTATCGACCCCCAAGGATACATAACTAATCATTTAAAAGAATTGAGAACCATAACTTATCATTAAATTCATAATTCTTAAATAATAAAATCAAAAGAAATAATATAATCGATCAAACTAGCTAGATCATGACCTTAGAACAAAATATTAGCACATATTGAAAATAATAAACAAATTCAAAATAAAGAAAGACAGTTATAGAAAACATCAATGAATTGAAAAATCTTTCAATATTTAAATTGAAAATAGCCTTCAATATTGCTCAAATAAAACTCCAATCTTTGTCTTGAAAATTACAAAATTAAAAACTAAAATTTATGAAGAAAAACTATTCCAAGAAACTAATCTAAACTACACAAAAATTAACAATTGATCTAAACTTGGTCTAAAATTGGTAAGCCCTAATGGTTGCCAAAATCCTCTATTTATAGAGGTTTATTAGAAAAAAATTAGAAATTTTCTTAAAAAGTATTACCTAAAGATAAATCCAAATTAAATAGGAATTAAAATAAACCAAAATCCCTAAAAGAATAAGACATCAGTTGCTGTAGCTTTGACCGAAATTCAACACCATCATATAGTCAATTCGGTCCCTGAATTTTATGAAATTTTCACTTTGGTCCTTCAATTTATTGAAATTTATGTTTCAATCCCTTATCTTTAATGTGTGAGATTTAGCCCATTTTTTATTTTCTATGTATTGAATTTAGGCCTCCAAAATTATATTTTCTCTTCAAATTAGCTTTACAAATCAAAATAGGCATAGAAAGAGTTATTTGTTACAATTAAACTCAATTTTCAGTAGAATTAAGATAAAATAACCATCAAATAAAGCTTGTTTTCTAGTGTAAAATCTCATATATCAGTCTCTCTTAGTTATTCCTAAAGCAAATCTTTCATCAAAGACAGGCAATCCAACTACGACGACCATTGGCTCCCAATTGAGCAATAATGATACTGATGGAGATCATCATAGGAGCCGTTCTCCTTTGAAAAAGCAGATAGTTCCAGGCACTTCTATTCTATCTTCTAGTGGATTTTAGCAAGGTGTTCCTAGTTCAAACATGTCACCTTGAGATTTCGCTATTTCTGTAAGTTTTTTATGTCCATTTTTGACATATCTTCTCCTTATATCAAATACTTATACTGACACCAAATATTTCGTTGAAAAATCTTGAAAACTCTCTCAACCTTGGAGAAGTTACCTCCTTTGGTAGTAAAGACACAAATATCTTACCTACTGACATAAGTTTATGGGAGAGTGATGAGGATACAAGATGTAGATCCACTTTTGCTTGTAGTTTGGATTCTACTCCTTCCCAAAGATCACCTCCTTTTCTTGAAGAACCTCTATTGATGATTTTTAAACTCAACAATCCAATAAGAAACCTATGAGGATCTAAGCCTCATAAACCTAATATTAAGAGGCTAAAGTTCTTTCCTAGATTGAAAATTAGAACGTTGAGGGAACAAAGACCTCAAAACCCAATTACACAATTTAGAAGACCCAACAACAATCGATTCAAAGAAAGGAAACTCTATAAATCAACTAATGAAAAAAATTGGGATGATCAATTGATTCCATAAATACTTTAATCTAAGGCTCAATTGTTCACAATACTAATGATATTAAACCTTGGAAAGCTAGTCTAAGAAGGAGAAGAAACCAAGAGGCAACTTAGAGAAACTCTCTTATAGTTTTAGCAAATTCATTATTGTTGTTTTACATTGAGTTATAATGGGATATTTATAAACTAAACTCTAGCCTTAGCTAACCTATGGTTAAATGACTCAAAATATCCATTAGACCCTTGATTAAAAACTGAAAAGAGAAGCCAAGTAATGAAAACTACTCAACTAAATCGGATTAAGTATTCCTTAAGTAGAACCCTATCGTCGACGGTAGGGGGAACCTATAGTTGGCGGTAGGTATGAGAATTAGAAAGGCCCTGCCGACAGAAGCCTACCAACGACGGTAGGGATAGGGCTTCCATCGACGGTAGGGTGCCCTTCTCTAACACTTAGCCAATTTTCTCCCTCAAGTTGTTTTCTTGAATGATCCTTGCTTCATAAACATATTGAAAACAACTTGAAAGCCATTTCTTGATCTCTAAACTCTTCAAACTTGTTCTTCTTTTGACTTACACTAGTGAATAGTCCAATCAATAAATCTTCAGCTTCTTGGCTTTCCCAATCTACATCATCCGCCCGTCCTTTGAAAAGATTCGTCCTCGAACCTTAACCTACATCAAACAACGACATATCAAAATATGGAAAGTAGCACAAAATGAAAGTCAATTTGAAAATCAATTATAGGAGCATTAAAGCATGCAAGAATATGCAAAGGCACTCTGACATGGGCATCAAGCATAGGTTTGTGTTGGGAAGAACATCATTCGAATCCAAGGGATCCTAACCCAACCTCCGGGATAAAAGACTAAACGTTGTAATCCGAACTTCTTGTTGTTGACATAAACAACGTCATGATTATTAGAATTGATATACTTGATTAACTTCATATTCGTCTTTTCATCCAAGCACAAAAATGACCTATAGAGAAAGGAATCAAATCCAAAGACGTTAGAAGCTTGAAAATATAATCAACTTCAAGAGAAGAATAAAGAGTAGTAAAATAAGGAACTTGTTGGAAGCAATCTCATTAAGGTATAAACAAATTTTCCAAGGAAATCTGGTCTTCTTATCGGGTACATCCATCAAAGAACTAGAAATGATGCTAAAATCCTTGATGTATTTCCTGTAAAAGATTGCAAGAAAATGGAAGCTTTTCTCCTCAAAGATACTTAGCCAATCTTGGATTGCTTGCATTATATTTGCACCCACTTGAAAAACTTGAAAACTCACTAAATAACCTAGGAAAGTACCATTTTCTACACAAAACTCGTAATTTCCACGGTTAGCATGTGATTTCTCATTTCTCAAGATAAACAAAACTTGTTGAAAAATGATGCAAATGATATGCATAAGTTTTGCTATCAATCAAGATCTCATCAACATAAGCCACAACAAATAGAAAAGCCATACCTTTAAGAAATCTAAGTAGTCCAAATATATATTCCATAGATATGTCTACACAAGGTTCTCTAGACACATTCAAAGAAATATAAAGTCCACGTGGCAAAGATGTAGAGTTAGCTCTTTCATACTCTAAGCAATTAACAATAAACTTTTCTACATCTCTCTTCGTAACAAGCCAAAAGAAATGCTCATGTAAAATCACATAAGTTTTGGAAACATCAAAACTATCCATCAAACCACCACTATGAGCTTCTTTAGCTAACAATAATCTAAAGTAACAAGAAGGAATGCACAATTTACCAACATGGTAAAGAACACATCGTGTATAAAGTGCTTATCATTTTGCACAACCAAACAAGCATCAATTATGTCCTTGAGCTCATTATCACTAACATGTAATTCCTTAAGCATATTAAGACAAAATAATTGATTGTAAAGTAAAGATTAGAATGTACCTTTTTGACAAAGCAATAGATAAAACATTGTCTTTACCTTCCTTGTACCAAATGATATTTGGAATTATCTGTATGGATTCCATCCATCTTGCATACAACTTGTTGAACTTTCGTTGATGTTTGAAAAATAATGCATAGGACTCCTTATTATGGGTAGCATATTTCAAAGCCGCACTGGTCACCAAATCACTTTGATGTTCGATTTCTCTCAATTGATGAAGTCCACCGGGCTCCTCTTTTGAGGAAAATCACCGTGTATTCTTGAATGATCTTTGGTATATCACTAGACATGAAAGAATAGCCTTGATGAGCCTCAACGTTCATCATTTCACAAAGGAGATAAGAAAATGTAGACTTCAAATTTCCATAATTCCAAGATGGTCTGCATATCTCTTTGAGATCCATTTTACCTAAGAACTCTTTAAGAAATAGATGATAAAACAATGACGTTTCAAATTCAAGTTTCAAAGTTAATGCACAAGAGTTGTTTCAAAACAATACAAGTGAGATGTTGTTCTTTAAAAACCACTCCTTGAAAGGCCTATGGTAGTAAAGACACCTAGCAACAAAATCTTTACAAACTTATTCAAGACCCCCTTTCTCAAATTAGATTTTCCAAATGCCCAAGGATTAACTTTGAACAACTCAAGATTAACTCTCATTCGCTTTTCAAAATCTTTGAATAAAAATTGCTTGAAATGCGAATGATAAAATTGGAACCCAAATGTGTTTTCAAATAAAGTGTTCAAGGAGTTAATGACATCTGAAAACTTTTGTTCATTGCAAGAAAACTCAACTTGACCACTAACAAAGGACATTAGTTGACTTAAGCAATCAAAATCATTATGATTCTCCATAAGAGTATCAAGGAAAGAGGAAACATAGCCATCAACTTAACAAACTTTCCTAAATACTTATCAAGTAGAATATCAAAGAAAGCATCATCTAATACAAAACCAACAACTATAGACTCAATAGAAGCATTATTCATAACTCCAAGATCATAGCAAGAAGGATCAAACATAGAACCACTATGCAACAATGAATTCTCAAGAAAAGCATAAGAAGAAAGGCATTTAGACACATAAGAGACAACAAGAAATAGGCCACCACTAAAAGATATAACACAAAAGGCTCCAATTATACTTACATGAGAAAGATAAAACTCTAGGAACAACTTTAATTGCACAAAAGTAACTTCATAACACATGAGAGAAGGGTTAAAAGAGAGACTTACTGGTAATTCTTCAAGAATAGCTCCAAGCTCTTTCTTCATTTTTTTCAATTCCTAGCACATAAGAAACATAATTAGCATTATTGAGATGGCATTCATCAACTCTAGGAATTGCACAAGAATTGGAATAAAATCTATGAATTGTTTCTTTTCTATTAAAGTCCAAGAGAGTTGAGAAAATAAAATTGATATCCATTTTCCATGAAAATAAGTGAGGACAACTTAATTTCCTTAAAATAAATCTCAAAACGAAGTAGGAATTAGAGGGAAAGAAGTTTATGATCTTGATAGACTTGTAGGCAAGCTTTCCTCCTTCATCCTTGCTTGAATCTTCAAAATTCTACACACATAAGGAATTACAAGCAAAGAAAGAGGTAGTTTCATTAGCATAGCAATTGACTTCCTCACTCTTTCAAGTATAAATATGTCTTTTAATCTTTGCTCTTCTTTTTTACTCTCTTTTTCTTCGACTCTTTGTTTTTCTTTAATTCCAATGCTCTTCTCATTCATGATACAACAAGGGTCCTCTTTGGATGTCTCTTCCATAACATCAATTTTAAGACTCTATAATTTTATGTTATGAAAGTTCTTTGATCTTTGGAGACTCTTTAACCATTAATAACTCCATGAACTTAACCTTTGGTTGATCTTGTATTTGTCTTTCATAGTTTGCAACTCCAAATCTAATCCTCAATGCTTGCTTCATTAAGCTCCAAGTCTTGATTGGTTGAGCTCCTATCCTCCTTCTATTTTCACATTTACTATCCTACCAAACAATGGCCTTATAGGAAAGAGATTTTAACACCAATGTGAACTTTTCTTCTTCTCTTACACAATAGGAATGGAGCAATGAGTCCACTTTTTGCTCTCATGCTTCATAATCATGAGGACCAAAAGTTCCACACAAAAGAGGTAATTTCAAATTGTTGAAACTCAGAGGTCTTGGTGTAGTTCCAAAAGTTTGAGAACCTTTTCTATAATTATATCCTCCATAGTTGTAATTATCATAATATCCCTCATAATCACTTTTCCTTTTATGGAATCTCTCATCAATGTTCACGTAATTTTCTCCTTTTCTAACATCATTTCTGGTTCTAAATCTATTGTCCTCATAGCAATCATAAGAATTATGCTCATAAGATCTAGCATGAGGAGAAAAATTACCATATCTCTATTGATTATCATGCATTGAGTGTCCACAAAGGTCTCTCCTACTACTTTGCTCATAATTGGCTTCTTCTTCTCTTTTTAAGTCCTTCACACCCCTTGCTAGGCATGATAATTGTTGTTCCAATCCTTTCAAAGCATGTTGCATTCATTGCACATGATGGAACTCATCTTCTATATTGAGATAGATATCTTAAAACTTGAAAATTAAACAAGAAACAAAATAAAAGGACCTTACAATAACTCCCTAAGTGTTTACACTCTTTGATGATCACTCAAGTCACTCGTGTATAACTCTCTTAATTGGCTTTTATCAATATAAGCTCACCCTGTTTCCTTTTTCAAACACTCAACACTCAAGCCTTTACGATATCCTTTAACCTTTTAGCCAACTCAAACCAAGAGCAACAATCTCAAGCAAGTAAACCAATCAATGCACTTAGTTGGATAAGTGTTCAATGAGGTAAAATATCAAACACTTGAGGTGTATGAATTTCAAAGAATGTAATCTCTATAATTGAGCCAACAAAAAAGATTGATCATAAAAAAAAGACCAGAAATACAGAAGGAAACAACTATAATAAAAAACTAAGCAATTCAAAACAATTAGACTAAACAAAGAACAAAAGAGTATTAAGAATTTTTTTTCCCAGAAAATAGAGTATGACGATAACTTTTTACTAAAACAACAAGATCTCAAAGTCTATGAATCCAAATCAAATGAAACCAATTCAGGAAGATTCCTCACTCGATGAGAATGAAATTAAGAACAAATTTCATTCGAATTGAGTCCGTATAACATAAGATTTGCAAAAATTAATCCACAATTTTTCTGCAGTCACGAATCCAAAACACATTTCCCAAATCAATCCAATTGACCAATCAATTGATCACCAAATTGAGTAAATCTTATTTCAATCAAATCCTAACTCAAGGAGAACATCTCTAACAAAAATATCAACAAATTCACAAGTTATTCAGTCCAGTTTGCAATTAATTTTTGGATCATTTTCTGTACTTAGTTTTTGCATGATCTTTATGGGAATTTATAGATCATCAAGTACTTCTTTTCTTTTGATTTTCAACAAATTTAAACAACTTACAACACAAATTGGTCTTCAATTGGAGGTTTCACTGATACCACTTTAATGTAGATTAACTTTTGATTGTACTTTGGATTCTACTCCTTCCCAAGGATCACCTCCTTTTCGTGAAGAACCTCTATTGAGGATTTTTAAATTGAACGCTCCAATAAGAAATCTATGAGGATCTAACCTCATAAACATAATATTGAGAGGCTAAAGTTCTTTCCTATATTGATAATTAGAATCTTGAGGGAACAAAGAACTCCAAAACCCCAATTACAAAATTTATAAGACTCAACAACAATTAATTCAAAGAAAGGAAACTCTATGAATCAACTAATGAAAGATATTGGGATGATCAATTGATTCCATAGCTCAATTGTTCACAATACTAAGGGCATTAACCCTTAGCAAGCTAGTCTAAGAAGGGGAAGAAACCATGAGGCAACTGGGAGAAACTCTCATATTTTCAGCAAATTCATCATTGTTGTTTTATATTGAGTTATAATGGGGTATTTATAGACTAAACTCTAGCCCTAGCTAACCTATGGTTAAATGACTCAAAATATCCATTAAACCCTTGATTAAAAACTGAAAGACAAGCCAAACAACAAAAACTACTCAATTAGAATGCTTAGCAGAACCCTACCGTCGAAGGTAAAGGGAACCTACCTTCGACGGCAGATATGAGAATTACAAAGGCTCTGTCAGCAAAAGCCTACCAGCGATGGTAGGGGTAGGGCTACCATCGGTGGTTGGGTGCCTTTCTCCAACACTTAACCAATTTTCTCCCTCAAGTTGCTTTCTTGAATGATCCTTGCTTAATGAACATATTGAAAACAACTTGAAAGCCATCCCCTAATCTCTAAACCCTTCAAAATTTTTCTAAAGTGGACTTGCACTAGTGAATGGTCAAATCAATAAATCCTTAGCTTCTTGGCTTTTCCAATCTACATCAATAAAACTAAGAGTCCAGATTTTGTTCATTAGGGAGTGCCAAAATCTATATCTCTAACTCTTATGGCATAGAATTGATGAAAAACTCTCATGAACGCTTGTTGAATCTATATCCTCAATTGAAGTAGAATGTGATATATGATATAATCCTGGCAAAGATGAAGAAATTAAATGTCGATGCTACTACTTCTTTTGAAAAATTGTTGATTACTACATTTGAGAAAGCTCGAAGCTTTGATGCATCAAGACCTGTGATGTGAACTTTGATGTCCAAGGATCAAAATATTTAATTAAGCTTTCTAAGGATCTTTGCCTTCAATAAGACTTGTAAATTCCTCATCCTCAAGCAACCTCTAGCCAATTCGATACTGGGAAAGATTACCCAATACCAAGCTAGACTCTTATGGAGAACACCCAGTTCTATGATAATTGCAAGATTGTAAGAATCAAAAAGTAAGAATTATGATTAATTGTAGAAACTCTTACATCTTCTCAATCTACGTGCTTCAAATTAACTTAAGGGAGATCAAACCCTATATGGAAGTTAGGAAAAGGCTTGAAGATCTCAAGAACCCTAATTCAAACATTTTCAATTTCATATATAGTCCAACTTAATACAAATGAGCTTAAGAAGAAGTATTTATATTGTTTTAGAATTAACCCTACTATGACCTTAGTCTTATGTCACTAAAAGACCATTTAAGACCTTAATTGAAAGCTGGAAACAGTATTAGAATGCTAAACCCGAGACAAAACATCGCATTACATAAAAAGAGTACTCTATTGTTGATGATGGGTACCTATGGTTGGTGGTAGGTTGTTGGATCTTTTGAAGATTCCATTCAGAAGCCTACCGTAGTTGGTAGGTACACAGTGTACCGTGGACTGTAGGTCCTATTTTCAACACTTCTTCAACTTTTGCACCTCCAACTTGCTCCATGCTTAGGACATGAAACACGAGCAACTTGGGATGTTTATTACCATCTTTGAAGGCTTCATTCTTGCTCATAAATCTATTCTTCACTGCTTCTTCAACAAATGCAACCATTCCTTCATCCAAGCCATCATCATAATCCTTGATCTTTCTTGCTATTGCTCTAGGGATTGTTCCTTGAAAGGAGTCCTTAGCTTCTTGATCATCCTGTTTTATATCATCCGCCCCACCTTTAAAAAGATTTTTCCTCAAATGTTCACCTACATCAAACAAAGATAAGTTAGAAACATCGAAGGTAGCACTAACATTATATATACCTGGAAGATCAATCTTATAAACATTATCATTAACATGTTCAAGAACTTGGAAAGGACCATCGCCACAGGCATATAACTTTATTTTCCTTTAGAAGAAAAATGTTCCTTTCAAAGATGAACCCACATCCAATCACCGGGTTCAAATACTACATGTTTCCTTATCACATTTCTCTTGGCCACAAGCTTCTTGTTATAGCTACAATGGTATCATGGACTTTAGAATGAATAGCCAGAATGATTTCTGCCTTTTTCTTTCCATCCAAGCTCAAGGTATGATCGATAGGTAAAGGCACCAAATCGAATAGGGTTAAAGGATTAAACCTATAAACAACCTCAAAAGACGAGTACGAAGTAGTAGAGCGACGAGCTCTATTGTAACAAATTCAATATATGGTAAACATTCTTCCCATTGGCGCAAGTTCTTCTTACTGATGACCCTAAGAAGTTGTTCAATGGTTCTATTAACCACCTCGGCTTGTCCGTCGGCTTGTAGATGGCAAGTTATAGAATACAAGAAGTTAGTTCCAAGTTTTCTCCACAAAATATGCCAGAAATGATTAAGAAACTTGGTGTCACGATCCGAAACAATAGATTTAGGTATACCATGGAATCCAATAACCCAAGTAAAGAAGAGATCCACAACATGACTAGTATCATCATTTTTCTTGCAAGCTATTAAATGAGCCATCTGAGAAAACCTATCTACTACCACAAATATGGAATCCATGCCTTAGGAGATCTATGCAAACCAAGACTAAAATCTATAGATATATAAACCCAAGATTCCTTAGACACTTCCAAAGAAGTGTAAAGACCATGTGAGTAAAGATGTAGATTTAGCTCTTTTACATTCTAAGCAATTACTTATGAATTTTTCAATATCTCTTTTCATATGAGGCCAAAAGAAATGCTTATGCAATATATTATATGTTTTAGAAATGCCAAAATGACCCATTAAACCACCACAATGAGCGTTTTTCACCAACAACAATCTAGTAGAAGAAGAAGGAATGCACAGTCTACCCTCGTGATAAAGAAAACCATTATGTATGAGATACTTGTCATTAGGCATAATCAAACAATTATCAAATATGTCCTTGCAATCATGAACGCTAGCATACAATTCCTTAAGCATTGCAAAGCCATGTAATTGAGCATTCAATATAGAGAGAAGAGTATACCTCCTAGACAAAGAATCAGAGATAATGTTTTCTTTTCCTTTCTTGTAACTTATAACGCACGGAATGTGTCAATGGACTCCACCTATCATACATGCCTCTTATTGAGCTTTTGTTGTCCCTTGAGATACTTCAAGGACTCATGATTGGTATGAATAATAAACTCCTTAGGCCACAAGTAGTGTGGCTAATGCTTCAAGGTCCTTACTAGTGCATACAACTATTTGTCATATGTAGCATAGTTTAAGGTTGCACCGGTCAACTTTTCACTAAAATATGCCAAAGGTTGCTTGTCTTGCATTAAGACTCCACCGATTCCAACTCCTGAAGCATCACACTCAATCTCAAATGTCTTATCGAAGTTAGGTAGTGCAAGTAGAAACGCACTACTCAATCTTCCTTTCAACAACTTGAATGCCTTTTCTTGCTTATCATCCCATCTGAAACTATTCAACTTTTTGGTTACATCCATCAAAGGGCTATCAATGGTTCTAAAATCCTTGATAAATCTTCTATAAAAGCTTCCTAAACTATGGAAACTTCAAACTTTGGATGCACTCTTTGTAGTAGGCCATTCCTAGATAGCTTTTACCTTGTTTTCATCAAATTGTAGTCCTTGAGAAGTCATACATAACGTAGAAAAGTTACTATTTACAAACAAAACTCACATTTTCCAAGGCCAGCATAGAGCTTCTAACTTCTTAAAACCAAAAAAACTTGCTATAAATCTAGATCTCATTGAAGTAGACTATAACAAATTTTCCAATGAAATCTCTCAAAACATGATGCATGAGTCTCATGAATAGGTGAATTAGTTAAACCAAAAGGTATTACCAACCATTCATATAGACCAAATTTAGTTTTGAAAGCCATTTTCCACTCATCCCCTTCCCTCACGCGAATTTGATGGTAACCTGATTTTAAATCTATGTTTGGAAATATTTGGGAACCATGCAACTCATCAAGCCAGTAATCTAAGCTATATTGTTAATGGCTCTACAATCCACACACATGAGCCGTATACCGTCTTTTTTAGGAACTAACAAAATGGTAACGACACAAGGGCTTAAGCTTTCTCTTACATAACTGTTGGAGAGCAATTCTTCAACTTGTATTCTCAAGTCCTTGGTCTCTTCGAGTGGTCTTCTTTATGCCGGTATATTTGGAAGCACTACACTGGGTCCCGAATTGATGTTCAATTCCTCTCAGTGGAGGAAGTCCACTGGGCATCTCATCGGGGAAGACATCCTTGAAATCTTTAATAACCTTCACTATAGCGCTAAATAAAGAAGATAAATGATCATTACTAGAAACAAATCTACCCTTGCAATGTAGAAGTAAGACCAATTCCACTTTCTTAATAGCTTTTATGATCTCACTTTCTTTTGTATAGAAACATCTATTTTCTTTCATAGCACTCTCTTTCTTTTGATCACTTATTTTCTTGCCACTCTTCACTTTTTCCTCTCTTGATTTTTTATCACTCACTTGTTGTCCTTCTATTCCTTTTCCTTCACTTGTACACTTTTTCCTCATCTCTTTTTCTCTCATTTTTCTTTGCTCTTCACGAACTTATTAAGGGGATAAAGGATTCATGGTATAATATTTTCATCCTTTACAAAGGTATAAGTGCTCTTTTTACCATGGTGAATGGCTTTTCTATCAAATTGCCAAGGATGCCTAAACAATAAGTGGCCCGCTTGCATAATAACAACATCACACACCACTACATCATTGTATATTCCCATAGAGATAAGGACTTTCATTTGCCTCTACACTTTAATTTCGCGACTATCATTCAACCAATGCAGTTTGTATGGGCTTGGATGTTTGCTGGTAGGTAACTTCAACTTATCCATAAGATAAGTGCTAGCTACATTTGTGCAACTACCACTATCTATGATGAGGATAGCAAGTCTACCTTCCACCTTACATTTGGTATGAAAGATGTTCTCCACTTGGATGCTTGAATCTTCATCAACGGCTTGTGAAGTCAAAGCCCTTATAGTAAGAAAACTCCAGGCATCTTCTTCGGCTACTAAAGAAGTATCCCCAAGGAATTAATCAATATTGCTATCCTTTTCATCAATAAGATGTTCAAGATAATCCACTTCATCCTTTTCAATCCAATCATACAAGTGTTTACGAGAAGAGCAAAGTCCTTTTGGTAGGACAATTGATAGCTATATGTCCCACAACATTACACTTGAGACATTGGATTGGATTAGTAATCAATCTACATTTCTCTTCCACCTTAGGTTTAGGATTATTTTTGAAAGGTACCTCAGGTGTGTCATCCTTCTTTTGCCATTCCTTGTAAGAGATACTTGAGGTTTAGTAGCAACACCTCTTGGAGAAGGAAGAAAGATTTTCATTAATCAGCTCCTTTTTCTTTGACTTTCAATCTTAACCACAAGGTGGCATATCTCCTTATGATATGCATCTTCTTTTGATTGTTAAATTAGACGTCGAAATCTTTCCCAAGATCACTAAGGATTTTGTAACTTCAACACTCTAATAGAAAACCTATGAGGATATATACCTCATAAATCCAACATTGAGAGGCAAACTCCTTCATAGATTGATAACTAGAACATTGAGGAAACTAATGCTTTAAAATCCCTATCACACTAGCTAGAAGTCCTAAAATCAATTGAATAAAGAATAAGAGCTCTATAGTAATTCAATATAAGGAATTAAGATGATCAATTGAATTCCATTCACTCATCATCCTAAGGCATTCAATTACTCACTACCAAGGACATTAATCCTAGTGAACTAACTAAGCAAGGGTGAAGAACCCTAGAGACCAAAGATTCTCTCTTCGTAATTTCAACAAAATTCATTCAACATTAGTTACAATCACTGTATAATGAGGTATTTATAAACTACACATTAACCCTAGGTAAACAAGTGATTTATGACTTGAATTACCTATAAATCCTTTGTTAAAAAGATGGGAAAACAAAGTGAATTACAAAATCCTGCCCAAACGGGCAGCTAAACAAAATCCAACCCGAGATCTACCAGCAATGATAGGGTAGGACCTACCGCCAGTAGTAGGTGCTGTCTTCAACAAGGCTCCCATCCAGAAACCTACCTGCGACAATAGGGGCAACCTTGCCATCGGCGGTAGGGTGATTTCTTTCAAACACTTAGCCAATTTTCACCCCAAGGTGTTCCCTTGATTGCTCCTTGACAATTGAACATATTGTGAACAACTTGGGAAGCTTTCTTTGACCATCAAACTCTTCAATCTTGCTCTTCAATGCGTCCTCCACATAAGCAATCATGCCAGTCTTCTTGAAGCTTGAGTTTCTTCCTTTGAGCTTTATTGATTGGTCTAAGCTTCCAATCCAATGGTAATTCACTCGTCTGATTCATATCATCCGTCTTACCTTTGAAAAGATTCGTCGTTGAATCTTCATCTATATCAAAAGGAGATAAATAAAAAAATTAAAGGTGGCGATAACATTATGTCACCGAGAAAATCTATTTTGTAGGCATTATCATTAAAATGCTGAAGAACTTGAAAAGGTCTATCGTCATCAGAATCAAGCTTGGCTTTGCGTGTTGGAATCCGTAGGCAAAAACAAAGTAAAATAAAACTACGGAAATCCACCAACAGGATCTGCACATACTAGAAAAACCGATTGGATAGAAATTACCTCAATGTTTTATTGTTCGTTGTGGAGGCGCTGCTTTGTATGCTTCGCCCTCTACTGGTATCCACGCGACGAACTCCTCTGCAAGCGATCGGGATGCTAGCCCCTTCGTGTTCTCGAAAACTGCTCGTAATCGATCCCGACTATCTCGGTAATCGGTCGTTTTTTTCGGAGAGAGGAGGCTAGATACTATATCGCCGTTCTAGGGTTTAGGGTTTTGTTTTTTCTTTAATGAGATAAAGGACGGCCAACAAGAAAAGGTTAACATAACCTTTTATAGTCATCAATATCAAAACCCTAACTCGTCATCTAATGACAGTTCAATCTCGTCCGTTTATTCCTATAATCATCCAACGGTTAGATGAGTAATATTAAGTAATTAATTTCATTTATTCGATTAAATAAAATTAATTACTTATTAACCTACCGTGAAAAATACAATATGGAATCCGATTCCCCTTTTGTATACGTTCAACGAATCTGGACACAATCTAGATTCATTGAACGTGGACATTATGCTCACAAGATCGTCTATGCGTGTGACCCCCGTAGGTTCATTTAACGTTGGCGGTGAATAAAAAAAAATGTCCTAGACATTTATTCACAAAACATAAGCGGCCTCTAGCAAGACATTATGCTTACCCAAGTTAAGTAAATGTAATAATAACCTAGCATCGTATTTAATATTTAGTCCTTTGTCACACGATATCCTAATTAAGTATAAGGCATGGATCAAGTCATCCTTATAAAACTTAATTAACCATTTACTTGATCACCGAGCAGATCGTTCCAACAAATAATATTAATAACACCTTATTAATACTTATTTGAGCATGGCCATGCATATTTTCCAGTCTTCCTTATCAAGGGGCCCATGGATATCTCTCTCTAAAAGGAGAGGGACAAATCCCTTTCACTATCTCCAATATTCAAGCCATGACGAGAAAATAAGCCAACCAATAATCATAATGATCACCTAATTAAAAGTGATGTTTGACTATGTCAAAACACATTTTTCTCCCCATGCAAGAAACATTAGAAACATTAGGTCGAAGGACACCAAATATAAAACTGAGAAGAAATACTTATAACTTAAACCCATGCAATATTTCTTCTTCACTTTGGGTCATGTCCAATACAATATTCTCAATATGTATTTATGAATTGATTTTATATCTCATATTCATGATCAGTAAAACTTGACCATCAATCAACTTCACACTAGTTTACAAGATGTAATAAACTAGGGACAAATAAGAATAGTATTTTATTAGCTATAAGGGTTTTACTATCAAGTCACATACTTGATGACCAAGAGCATAAAATACAATTAAAAAATACATGCTTCATAAATCATAAATGTGAGTCAATTGGTCTTAGGGCATATACTAACAATCTCCCACTTGCCCTATCACCAATTTGACATGACTCTCAAACCCATTGACCTAGTATGACTCTCATGCTTAAGTTGTGGGAGTGGCTTTGTCAATGGATCTGCGACATTGTCATTGGTGTCTACTTTGCAAATTTTAACATCTCCACGCTCAATAATTTCTCGAATGAGATGGAAACGCTCGAGAATATGTTTGGATCGTTGATGAGATCTAGGTTCCTTAGCTTGTGCAATGGCTCCCTGTATTATCACAATATAGGTCCACTCGGGTTCACAATGCTAGGAATTACACCTAGTTCCGTGATGAACTTTCGATCCAAATCGCCTCCTTGGCTGCATCGAAAGCGACCACATACTCAGCCTCCGTAGTAGAATCGGCCACGGTATCTTGCTTTGAACTCTTCCGACTCACAAGACCTCCATTCAAACAAAACACAAATCCAGATTGCGATCTAAAATCATCTACATCGATCCCAAAGCTAGCATCCGTGTAACCATTTACAACAAGCTCTCCTTCCCGACCTCAGTAGATCAAAAACATCTCTTTAGTCCTTCTTAAGTACTTGAGAATGTTTTTTACTGCAGATCCCAATGCGGTTCACCGAGATTTGATCGGAATCCCGCTAGTCATGCTTAATGCATACGAGACATCCAGGGCGAGTGCATAACATGGCGTACATGATAGATCCAATTGCGGAAGCATAAGGAATCTTACTCATGCGTTCTGTATCTTCCCTTATGGTAGGACTTTGAGACTTACTGAGTTTAACGCCATGTGACATTGGCAAGAATCCTCTCTTAGAATCTTGCATACTCGAACTTTTTCGATACCTTGTCAATATATCCACTCCGACTTAGGCCAATAAGCTTTTTAGATCTATCTCGATAGATCCTAATGCCTAGAATATAGGCTGCTTCGCCTAAATCTTTCATTGAAAAACACTTCCCCAACTAAGTTTTTACACTTTGCAAAGTGGGGATGTCATTCCCAATTAACAAGATGTCATCGACATAGAGTACTAAGAAGACTACTGCATTTTCTGTAACCCTTTTGTAGACACAAGGTTCATCATCATTCTTGATGAAATTAAATTCTTTAATTGCTTCATCAAAACGAAGATTCCAACTTCGAGATGCTTGCTTCAAGCCATAAATGGATCTTTGAAGTTTACACACTTTACTAGAATTCGAAGGATGAATAAAACCTTCAGGTTGTGTCATATACACATCCTCCAGTAGATTTCCATTAAGAAAAGCAGTTTTAACATCCATTTGCCATATTTCATAATCATAATATGCTGCAATGGCAAGTAGAATTCTAATTGACTTAAGCATTACAACTGGAGAAAAGGTTTCATCATAGTCTATACCATGAGTTTGTCTATACCCTTTTGCTACCAATCGTGCTTTGTAAGTGTGCACATTGCCATCCATGTCAGTTTTCTTTTTGAAAACCCATTTACACCCTATGGTCTTGCAACCTTCAGGTGGATCAATCAAAGTCCAAACTTGATTATCATGCATGGATTGTATTTCTGATTTCATAGCCTCTAGCCATTTGCTAGATTCAGGACTATGAATAGCATCTTGGTAGGAATTAGGTTCACCTTGATCAATAAGATCAATATTATGATCCTCGATCACCGTAAATCCATATCTCCGTGGTATCCGAGAAATCCTACTAGACCTTCTTGGCCCTTGTGTCAAAGGTTCGGGGCTCGGTATGAATACGTGAGTCCAACTGAGTATCCATACTCGGCTCGTAAATGGTCTGCTCGTCCTTGAGCTTCTTCAAGATGGATTCTACTCCCACTCGACTCTTTTGGAAACGAATTCCCTTTCAAGGAAAATACCGTTCGAGCAACAAACACTTTGTTTTCGGATGGAAGATAAAAGTAGTATCCTTTAGTTTCCTTAGGATATCCCACAAACGAGACACTTATCGATTTGGGTGCTAGTTTTTCGGATAATGATCGCTTCACATAAGCATCACATCCCCAAATTTTGAGAAATGCTAAACTAGGTTGTTTCCTGGGTCCATATCTCATATGGTGTTTTCTCGAACGACTTTAGATGGAACTCTATTTAATATGAATGCAGCAGTTTCTAGAGCATAACCCCAAAAAGAAATTGGAAGATCTGTTTGACTTCATCATAGATCGAACCATATCCAATAGAGTTCGATTTCGCGTTCGGACACACCATTCCATTGTGGTGTTCCCTGGTGGAGTTAATTGTGATAATATCCCACAATTTTTTTAGATGTTCGTCAAACTCTTGGCCCAAGTATTCACCACCTCGATCCGATCGAAGTAATTTGATACTCCTTCCAAGTTGATTCACGTACTTCATTTTGAAATTCCTTAAACTTTTGAAAGGAATCGATTTATGTTTCATTAGATAGACATAACCATATCTACCGAAATCATCTCGTGAATGTAATGAAATATCGAAAACCTCCTCGGCTTGTGTGTTCATTGGCCCACATACATCGGTATGTATAAGTTCCAATAAATCGGTAGCCCTTTCACTTTGCCCCCGTAAATGGACTTTTAGTCATTTTTCCCAATAAACAAGAATCACATTTTTTCATAAGACTCAAGGTCGAATGAAGATAGAAGTCCATCTTGATGGAGTTTTTGATATGCGTTTCTCATTTATATGGCCCAAACGACAATGCCAGAAGTAAGTTTGATTTAAATCATTGGATTTAAATTTCTTTGTATTTATGTTATAGATGGGCTTACTAATGGAATCATGTAGGTTAAGAATGTAAAGTCCATTACATAAAGAGGCATCCCCATAGAAAATACCATTTTTATAAATAGAACTTTTACCATTCTTAGTATTAAACTCAAAACCATCAATATCCAAACAAGAAACTGAAATGATATTCCTACTCATAGCAGGAACATAATAACAATCTTTAAGTTCAATTATAAGCCCGAGTAGGGCAAAAGTAAATCAAATGTCCCTACAAACTACAGCAGACGAACTTTTGCTCCATTTGCAACTCGTAGGTCCACCTCTCCCTTTGCCAAAGATCTACTCCTTTTGAGTCCCTGCACATTTACACAAATGTGAGCTCCACATCCGGTATCTAATACCCATGAAGTAGGAGTAGACATATTAATTTCTATAACGAAAATACCTGAAGCGGCAGTCTCACTAGCCTTTTGCTTCTTCTTTTCTTCCAAGTAGAGCTTGCAATTCCTCTTCCAATGACCAGGTTCATTGCAGTGGAAGCAAGTCCCTTCCTTTGGTGGTTTAACCTTGGGCTTGGGCTTCTGCTTGCCTTTACCCTTTTTGGCCATATCCTTTCCCTTTCCCTTTCCCTTGTTCTTCTTGAACTGCCCCTTCTGAACCATCAGAACATTGGGAGTAGACTTCCTAATGTTTTGTTCACTCGCTTGAGCATCCCGTGCAATTCATTTATGGACTTTTCCATATTATGCATATTGAAGTTCATGACAAACTGATCATAGTCAGAGGTCAAAGAGGCCAAGATCATATCAGTAGCCAAGTCATGACTTACAGGTGCTCCAAGTTTTTCAAGCCGATCAAAATACCCTTTCATCTTAAGGACATGAGCACTAAACTCGAAGTGCCGGGGGTCATTTTGCAGCTGTTCAACGCCTTAGTGGTAAGATATCTCTCTTGACGTGCTCGCTCTTGGAACATTTCCTTGAGCTGTTTTATCATCTCATAAGCCTCAACTTCCTCGAATTGCTTTTTGCAACTCGGATTCCATCGTAGCCAACATGAGACATGTCACATCGTTAGAATCATCCTTGTGCTTACTATAAGCATCCTTTTCGACTCTAGTGGCATTGTTAGTCTGGTTGATTAGGGATAGGGTTCTCAAGTACATATAGCCTTTTTTCTTGTTTAAGGACAATCCTTAAATTTCGTGCCCAATCAAGAAAGTTAGTCCCACTAAGCTTATTCTTTTCAAGCACGGATCGCAATGATGTGTTTGAATTGTTTGAGGCCATTATCTACATAGAATTTGCAAAGTAAAATTAAATAAATGAAGCATTAAATTTTCCCTGAAATATTCAACACTTGATATAAATCATGGGTATAAAAATTCATTTTATTCTAATCATAAGTAAGCTTTGGCTTAACACCCATAATTAGAGAGAAATGTATTAATGGGATTTACATGTACCGGCAAAATCCCATATGATGTCCTAGGCTCAAAACCGTTTTGATAGCCTAGTTAAGCCAAACCATTCCAAGCATATGGAAATCACCATTTTCCATCTTCCCCTACTTAGGTAACCATTTATCTCTTGCTTTGGCAATGAGACAAAAATGATGATCCAAGCATGGAGAAGTGCTTATGATCATGGAAGACATTTTACGACTTAATTTATTTTACATGGTTTCAAAAACCTTCTTCCTTTTATTTGTATATAATTTCACAAAACATATATAAAAATAAAAGGAAATAAACTAAACATCTCATGCATAATATATATACATCAAATAAAACGTGTCATAGCATGGCCCCAATCCTATATTGACTTCCACGAGCCTCATGGAAGTCAAAGGTCAATCTAGGTAAGTCTTCATCTCCATGAGCTTGCCTCCAATGTCTTGGCCTTCTAATCTTGTTACATAGGACAGAAAATATAATAGGAATAGGAAATAAAATTAACCTATTCTAGTAAAGCTTGATAATATTACATCAACGAAAACAACGACACGCAGGCCATATTTAAAAACATACAACCCATTAACAAAATAAGCCAATCAATCACAAGAGGTAAAGGGCCATGCTATGCACCATGCATCTAAAGATAGGAAGAAACATGCAAAGAAACAACAAGGGGGTTCCGGGGGCGTAGCCCCCGAAAGAAAACGGCGGTCCCGTGGTGGCGATAACATTATGTCACCGAGAAAATCTATTTTGTAGGCATTATCATTAAAATGCTGAAGAACTTGAAAAGGTCTATCGTCATCAGAATCAAGCTTGGCTTTGCGTGTTGGAATCCGTAGGCAAAAACAAAGTAAAATAAAACTACGGAAATCCACCAACAGGATCTGCACATACTAGAAAAACCGATTGGATAGAAATTACCTCAATGTTTTATTGTTCGTTGTGGAGGCGCTGCTTTGTATGCTTCGCCCTCTACTGGTATCCACGCGACGAACTCCTCTCGCAAGCGATCGGGATGCTAGCCCCCTTCGTGTTCCCAAAACTGTTCGAACCGATCCTCGACTATCCGGTAATCGGTCGCTTTTTTTCTGAGAGAGGAGGCTAGATACTATATCGCCGTTCTAGGGTTTAGGGTTTTGTTTTTCTTTAATGAGATAAAGGACGGCCAACAAGAAAAAGGTTAACATAACCTTTTATAGTCATCAATATCAAAACCCTAATCGTCATCTAATGACAGTTCAATCTCGTCCGTTTATTCCTATAATCATCCAACGGTTAGATGAGTAATATTAAGTAATTAATTTCATTTATTCGATTAAATAAAATTAATTACTTATTAACCTACCAGAAAATACAATATGGAATCTGATTCCCCTTTTGTATACGTTCAACGAATCTGGACACAATCTAGATTCATTGAACGTGGACATTATGCTCACAAGATCGTCTATGCGTGTGACCCTGTAGGTTCACTTAACGTTGGCAGTGAATAAAAAAAAATGTCCTAGACATTTATTCACAAAACATAAGCGGCCTCTAGCAAGACATTATGCTTACCCAAGTTAAGTAAATGTAATAATAACCTAGCATCAGATTTAATATTTAGTCCTTTGTCACACGATATCCTAATTAAGTATAAGGCATGGATCAAGTCATCCTTATAAAACTTAATTAACCATTTACTTGATCACCAAGCAGACTGTTCCAACAAATAATATTAATAACACCTTATTAATACTTATTTGAGCATGGCCATGCATATTTTCCAGTCTTCCTTATCAAGGGGCCCATGGATATCTCTCTCTAAAAGGAGAGGGACAAATCCCTTTCACTATCTCCAATATTCAAGCCATGACGAGAAAATAAGCCAACCAATAATCATAATGATCACCTAATTAAAAGTGATGTTTGACTATGTCAAAACATATTTTTTCTCCCCATGCAAGAAACATTAGAAACATTAGGTCGAAGGACACCAAATATAAAAGCGAGAAGAAATACTTATAACTTAAACCCATGCAATATTTCTTCTTCACTTTGGGTCATGTCCAATACAATATTCTCAATATGTATTTATGAATTGATTTTATATCTCATATTCATGATCAGTAAAACTTGACCATCAATCAACTTCACACTAGTTTACAAGATGTAATAAACTAGGGACAAATAAGAATAGTATTTTATTAGCTATAAGGGTTTTACTATCAAGTCACATACTTGATGACCAAGAGCATAAAATACAATTAAAAAATACATGCTTCATAAATCATAAATGTGAGTCAATTGGTCTTAGGGCATATACTAACATTGCGTTCATAAAGAAAATGTTCTTTCCGAACATGAACCCAAACCCAGTCACAAGGTTCAAACACAACACATTTCTTTCCAACATTTCGTTTAGCCACCAACTTCTTGTTGTTGGACTCAATAGCTTCATGTACTTTGACATCAATGGACTTGACAAGCTCCACTTTCTGTTTGCTATCCTAGATCACAACATGATCTATAGGCAAAGGAACCCAATCAAATAGGGTAAATGGATTAAAACCATAAACAATCTCAAAAGGAGATAAGGAAGTAGTAGAATGTTTAGCCTTATCGTAACCGAACTCAATGTGAGGAATAATTTCTTTCAAATTGGGGCAAATTCTTCTTAAGAATAGTCTTAAGAAGTTGTCCAATGGTCCTATTGACCACTCCGTTTGGCCATCGGTTTGTGGATGGCAAGCTGTAGAATACAACAAGTTAGTACCAAGTTTTCTCCACAAAACAAGCCAAAAATGACTAAGAAATTTAGTGTCAAGGTTCGAAACAATGGTTCTTGGAATTCCATGGAACCGCACCACCCAAGTAAAGAATAATTTTACTACATGGCTAACGTCATCGACTTTCTAACAAGGCATGAAATGAGCCATTTTAGAAAACATATCCACTAACATAAAGATAGAATCCATATCCTTAGGTGATTTAGGCTAGCCAAGATAAAATCCATAGAAATGTTAACCGAAGGAACTTTAGCCATCTGTAAAGGAGTATAAAGACAATGAGGCAAGGAAGTAGATTTAGCCCTTTTACCATCTAAACAATTGCGAACAAACTTTTCAACATCTTTTCTCATTGAGGCTAATAGAAATGCTCATACAAGATATCATAAGTTTTAGCAATGCCAAAATGTCCCATTAAGCCACCATAATGAGCCATTTTAATCAACATTAATCTAGTAGAACAAGATGTAATACACAATTTACCTTCACAGTAAATAAAACCATCATGAATAAGGTATTTATCACTAGGCACAAGCAAACAAGTCTCAAAGATATCCTTAAAATCTTGGTCACTAGCATACATTTGTTTTAGCATTTCAAAACTAAGAATTTGGCTTGCAAAGTAGAGATAAGAGTTACCTTCTTGACAATGCATTAGCCACAAAGTTTTCTTTATCTTTTATTTAACGAAAGATGTATGAAATGTCTCTATGAACTCCATCCGTCTTGCATGTCTCTTGTTCAACTTTTGTTTTCCTCTGAGAAACATCAAGGACTCATAATCGGTATGTACCAAAAACTCCTTTGGCCACAAATAATGTCGCTAATGCTTCAATGTCCTCACAAGTGCGTAGAGCTCCTTATCATATGTTTTATAATTCAATGCCGCATCAGTCAACTTTTCACTAAAGTATGCCGAGGGTCACTTGTCTTGCATCCAAATTTCATCAATGTCAACAACTGAGACATCACATTCTATCTCAAACATTTTCTCAAAGTTAGGTAGTGCAAGTAGAGGTGCACTACTTGACCTCTCCTTTAGAAGCTTGAATGCCTTCTCTTGACTCTCCCGCCATTTAAATCCATTCATCTTCTTTATAACATCCGTTAAAGGACTAGAAATCGTGCTAATATCTTTGATGAACCTCCTGTAGAAACTTGTCAAACTATGAAAGCTCCTCACTTCGGATGCACTTTTAGGAGTAGGCTATTCTTGAATTGCTTTCACCTTCTCTTGATCCATTTGAAGGCCTTGAGAACTCACCACATAACCTAGGAAAGTCCCTTTTTCCAGACAAAATTCATATTTTCCAAGGTTAGCATATAACTTCTTGCTTCTTAAAAGTAACAAAACTTGTTTAATATGATGTAAATGATCTTCATAAGTCTTGCTATAGATCAAAATATCATCAAAATAAACAACAACAAATTTACCAATGAAATTCTTTAACATATGATGCACAAGTCACATGAATATACTAGGAGCATTAGTTAAACAAAAGGCATGACTAGTCACTCATAAAGACCAAAATTAGCTTTGGAAGCCATTTTTCACTCATCCCCTTACCTCATTCTAATTTGATAGTAACCCGATTTCAAATCAATCATTGAAAATATTTGAGAACAATGCAACTCCTCAAGCAAATCATCTAATCTAGGAATAGGCCTATACTTGATAGTTATGCTATTAATGGCTCTACAATCAATGCACATACTCCATGTACCATCTTTCTTTGGAACTAATGAAACGGGAATGGAACAAGGGCTTAATCTTTCTCTTACATACCCTTTGTAGAGCAATTCCTCAACTTGTCTTCTTAACTCCTTGGTTTCTTCGGGAGGACTTCTATAAGACGATCTACTTAGCAACACCGCTTTGGGTACCAAATGAATTTATTGCTCAATCCCTCTCAAGGGAAGAAGTCCACCGGCATCTCTTCAAGAAAGACATCTTTAAACTCTTCAATAACCTTTACTATAACATTGGACAAAGAAGACAAATGATCATTAGTAAAAACAAATATTCCCTTGCAATAGAGAAGCAAAACCAACCCTTCTTTTTTAGTGGCTTCTATGATCTCACTCTCTTTTGCATAGAAGCATCTTTTCTCTCCCTTGTAACTATCACTCTTTTTCTTATCTCTCTTCAATTTTTCCTCTCTAAATTTTTCCACACTCAATTCTCTTTCTTCAATTCCTTTTCCCTTTTCAATACTCCTTTTCTTTTTCTCACTCTCTAGTCTCTCTTTTTCTCTCATTTTCTTTTGTTCTACAAAGACTTGACTAGGAGTCAAGGGATTCAACTTGAACTTTTTCCCATCCTTTTCAAAAGTGTAGGTGTTCTCCACACCATCATAAATAGCCTTTCTGTCATATTGCCAAGAACGTCCCAACAACAGACGCCCTGCTTACATATGAGCCACATTACAAAGAATTTCATCATTATCGGACCCTTTAGTAATAGACACTAGCACTTGTTTGTTCACTTTCACTTTTCCATTATAATTCAACAAATGAAGCTTCTAAGGCGTAGGATACTTGACAAGAGGCGAATTCAACTTTTCAACAAGATAAGTGCTAGCCACATTCGTGCAACTACCACTATCAATAGTAAGGTTAGCCACCTTACCTCCCACTAAGCATTTAGTGTGAAAGATATTTTCTCTTTGAATGCTAGTCTTTTGCTCATGGACTTGAGTAGACAAAGCTATAATAGTTACCAAGCTAATATCCTTCTCATCGTCTTCATAATAGACAATTTCTTGATCTTCACTACTTCCATCTTTGTCAACAATACCCTCTTGGCAATTATCATCACTTTTGTCAATCTAACCATTCAAACCCTCACTAAAACCCAGAGTTCTTTTGGTAGGATAATCTATAGCAATATGCCCCACAAAATTGAACTTGAAACACCTTGTTTGATTAGTGATCAACTTTCCTTTATCTTCCACCTTAAGCATAGAATGATCTTTGAAAGTCACCTTATGTGTATCTTCTTTCTTAGGCTAACTCTTATAGGTTGGTACCACACCTCTTGAAGAAGGAAGATTAGTTTTAGAGAAACCAATCCTCTTCCTTTGATTTAATCTTGGTAGCCAAATGACACATATCTTCATAAGTGGTGTAGGGGTACAACTCTAATTTATTAGCTATATCTCTTTTTAGACAACTTTGAAATCTAGTAATGGATGCATCTTTATCTTCCTCCAAGCTCAATCTTAAAGTGTACAACCCTATTTCTTGCCTATATTCTTCAACAGTTTTGTTGCCTTGCTTAAGAGTCATCAACTTGTAGTGGACCTCCCTATAATAATGTTCTGGTACCAATCTCTCTTCCATGAGAGTCTTCAACTCCGCCCAAGTTTCTACCGGTTGCCTTCGATTCCTCAACCTATGAGTAACAATCCTTTCCCACCAATGAAGTGTATAACCAAAAAATTCGGCAATGTTTAATTTCACCTTGACAATGTCACTATAATTTCTCATCATGAATAGGTTCTCTACTTGTCTTTCCCAATCAAGAAATACATTAGGATCACTATCACCCTTGAAGTTAGGGACCTTCCACTTGATCTTATCTAGAGCTTTATCCCCTTGCTGATTACCAACATAGTATACTTGGCCAACATGAGGATTGTCTCTATAATCTTTATACAAATTATCTTCATGTCATGCTTCATGTCTTGGGAATCTTCTTGTGGTCTATGGTATCATCTTCCTCCTAGACCTCCTCTTCTTCTACCTCTACCTTGTGGTCTTCCTTGATATCCACCTTCATGAAATGGATGAGAATTGTGAACCAGCAAGTCATGGTATCCATAAGTAGATACATTGTTAAAATGTGTTCGATGGTGAGGTGAATTGAAACCACCAAGGTTATATCCAACTCTTTGCTCCACTGTAGCACTACTCTTGCCCTTCTTAAGATCTTCAATTTCTTTAGCAACACTTTGTAATTGTCTTACTAATGCTTCAATAGATTATTGTATAGAGCTCAAGGTCTCATTAAAATTCATCCTTGAAGGATAAATAGTACCTTCTTGATGAAATTGAGTAGGCATATGATCATCCATAGACATTATTAAACGTGCAATATAAAACAAAGAAACAAAAACAAAGGACCTCCCAATCACTCCCTAAGTGTTTCACTCTTTGATGATCACTCAATTTCACTCGTGCTTACACTCTTATTAGTTTTTTTCAAGATAGGCTCACCCTTTTGCCTTTTCTAATTACTCAACACTCAAGTCTCTATGTGATCCTTCAAACTTCGTAGCCAACTCAAACCAAGAGAATCAATCCAAAGCAAGCAAACACTTTGTTGGATAAGTGTTTAAAGAGGCAAAATATCAAACACTTGAGGTGTAAGAGTTTCAAAGAATTTAATCTATGGAATGAGCTAACAAACTTAATTGATCATCAACAAATGATTAAAAGCACACAAGGAAACAATCAGAAGTAAAAAACAAATCAAATCAAAACAATTAGGTTAAACAAAGAACACAAGAGAACTAAAACAAAATTTCTAGGAAACAGGGGATAATGACATCTTAACACTAAAACGACGAAAACTCACAAACAACAAATTAAAAACATATGAGACTTTTTCACAAAGATTTCTCACTTAAAAAAGATTAATTTCAACAATTTTTCTGCAATCGTAAATACGAAAACACATTCCATAATTCAGGCTGATAGAGGAATGAACTCCAAATTAAGCACAACTTATTTCAAATGAATCACAACTCAAAGGAGAACATCTCCAACCAAATTTAACTACAAATAAGCACAAATTTCAGACGAATTTTCTTTTGATCGCAACAATTTTTCTTTGATCTTTCAGTACTACTATTATATTATCTTTTTGTATGTTTTTCATACATCATCAAGTACTTATTGTTTTCCTTTAAATTTCAACAGGTTTAACAACTTACAAACCAATTGATCTTCAATTGGAGGATGCTCTGATACCAATTTGATATGAATCCTCTTTTGATTGTTGAATTGGATCCAAATCCTTCCCAAGATCACCTCCTTTGATTGAAGAACCTCTATAGAGGATTTTTTAGCTTCAACACTCTAATGGAAAACCTGTGAGGATCTAAGCGTCATAAACCAAACACTGAGAGGCAAAACTCTATCTTAGATCGATAACTAGAACATTGAGGAAACTAAGGCCTCAAAACCACAATCACACAAGCTAGAAGACCTACAATTAATTGAATCAAGAACAAGAACTCCAGACTCAATCAATAGAAGGAATTAAGATGATCAATTGAATTCCATAGATTCATTATCCTAGGGCATTCTATTGCTCACTACTAAAGACAATAACCTTTAGTGAACTAACTAAGCAAGGTTGAAGAACCCTAGAGACCAAGAGTTTCTCTCTCTATAATTTCAGCAAAATTCATTCAGCATTAGTTACAATTAATGTATAATGAGGTATTTATAGGCTAAGCATTACCCTAGCTAAACAAGTGATTAATGACTTGAATTATCTATAAAACCCTTGTTAAAAAACTAAAAAAATAACTTGAATTACAAAATCCTGCCAAAACGGGATAAACAAAATCCAACCTGAGATTACATGTGGCAGTAAGGTAAGACCTACCATCGTCGTGCTGTCTTCAACAAGGCTCCTCGCAGAAATCTACCAACGATGATAGGAGTAACCCTGCGGTCAGTAGTAGGGAGATTTCTTACAAATACTAGCCAATTTTTACCCCAAGTTGTTCCCTGGATTACTCTTTCACAATTAACACATTGTGAACAACTTGGGAAGCTTTCCTTCACCATCAAACTCTTCAAACTTTCTCTTCAAGGCGTCCTCTAGATAAGCAATCATGTGGTTATCTTCTTGAAGCTTGAGTTTCTTCCTTTGAGCTCTAATGATTGATCCAAGCTTCAAATCTAATGGTGATTGACTCGTCCGATTTATATCACCTTATATATGGAAAAAGGGTATAGCTCAAGTTAGTTAGCTATATCCTTATTGAGTCCACTTAGAAATCTAGCAATAGATGCATCTTTGTCTTCCTCCATGCTCAATCTCAAGAGGTATAAGTCCGTCCAACTCTTGCCTACAATCTTCAACACTTTTGGTTCCTTTCTTGAGAGTCGTCAACTTTTAATGAAGCTCCTTATGGAAATGTTCCAGAATAAACTTGCCGTATGAGTAAATTCAATTCAGTTGTCTCAACCATAGGAGCTCCATTTCTAGATCTATAAATTGTGGTCTTATCCCACTAATGAAGTTCATAACTCAAAAATTCGGCAACAACCAATTTAGCCTTGACATGCTCACTATAATTTCTAACATTGAATAGATTCTCCATTTTTCGGTCCTAATTAAAAAACACATTTGGGTCACTATCACCATGTAAGCTAGGCACCTCCCATTTGATATTTTCTTGAGCTTTGTCTTCTTGTTGTCCACCATAATGACTACCAAAGTATTCTTGACCCGCAATGGAGTTTTGATCCATAACAAATTCGCACAAAAAATCACATTTAACATTCTTTTTCCATCAATTTTTCTGCCCAAGATTTTGCACGATCAACATGTATTTTACTTTTTGATTTCATATACTATTTTTTTGAATTTTTTTCAGCAATTAAACACAAATTGAGCTTACTTTGAATGTAGCTATGATACCAAATGATATGAACTGTAAAGTGCAAGGATCAAAATCTTTAATTAAGCTTTCCAAGGATCTTTGCATGAAAATTCATTATCCTCAAGAAAACTCTAGACAATCTAAAGACCTCTTGAATATATGATGAATAATCTTTCCTCCATAAGCCAATTCAACATTGGGATGATTACCGAACACCTAACTGGAAACTTATGGAGCAGACCTAGTTCTATGACAATTACAAGATTGTAAGGATCAAAAAGTAGGAATTTTGATCAATTATAGATCTCTAGGATCTTACCAATCTAAGTGTTTCAAATAAAATTAACCTAAGGGAGATCAAACCCTAGATAGAAGGTAGGAAAAGGCTTGAAGAACTCAAGAACCCTAATTCAAATGCTCTCAATTTCATATATAATCTAACTTAATACAAATGAGCTCAATAAGAAGTATTTGTAATGTTTTTGAACTAAACCCTACTTTGACCTTGGTCTTAGGTCACTAAAAGACTATTTAAGACCTTAATTGAAAACTGGAAACAAGATTACAATGCTAAACCTGGGTCTAACATTGCATTACATAAAAACAGCACCCTACTGTCGATAATAGGTACCTATCGTCAGTAGTAGGTTGTTGGCTCTTTTGAAGATTCCCTCTGGAACCCTACGGTGGAGGTAGGTATAGGGCCTACCGTTGATGGTAGGTCCTATTTTTAGCACTTCTTCAACTTTTGCACCTCCAACTTGTTCCATTTGTTGCTCCTTTCTTAGGACATGAATCATGAGCAACTTGGGAGGTTTATTGCCACCTTCGAACATTATAGTTACTCAGAAGATCAATTCTATAGGAATTATCATTCAAACGCTCAAGAATTTGAAATGGCCCATCGCCACGAGCATCAAGCTTGGTCTTGCATTGAGAAGGAAAATATCTCTTCGCAAGATGAACCCAAACCGAATCACCATGTTCAAACACAACACCTTTGATTCCAACATTCTGTGTAGCAACTAATTTCTTGTTCTTGGCCTTAATGGTATCATGCACCCTGTTATGAAATGGACTTGACAAACTCCGCTTTCTTCTTTTTATCCAAACTCACAACATGATCTATAGGTAAAGGAACTAAATCAAATAGAGTCAAAGGACTAAAACTATAGAACACCTTAAAAGGAGAAAATGAAGTAGTAGAATGTTTGGCCTTATTGTAAGCAGACTCAATGTGAGGAAGAACTTCTTCCTATTGGATCAAATCTTGTTAAGGATAGCCCTAAGAAGTTGCCCACTGGTCCTATTGACCACCTCCGTTTAGCCATCGGTTTGTGGATAGCAAACTGTAGAATATAATAAGTTAGTACCAAGTTTTCTCCACAAAACACGCAAAAATGACTAAGGAATTTTGTGTCATGATCCGAAACAATAGTCTTAGGGATTCCATGGAACTGCACTACCCAAGTAAAGAACAAGATTGCTACATGACTAGCATCATCTGTTTTCTTACAAAATATAAAATGAGCCATTTTAGAAAACATATCTACCACAACAAAGATAGAATCCATTCCTTTAGGAGATTTAGGCAAACCAAGAATAAAATCCATAGAAATATCAATCCAAGAAAATTTAGGCACATCTAATGGAGTATAAGGACCATGAGGTAAGGAAGTAGATTTAGCCCTTTTACAATATAAGAAATTGCCAAGAAACTTTTCAACATCTTTTCTCTTGTGAGGCCAATAGAGATGCTCATACAAGATATCATAAGTTTTAGCAATGCCAAAATGTCCTATTAAGCCACCAGAATGAGCCTCTTTAACCAACAACAATCTAGTAGAACAAGATGGAATGCACAATTTACCTTCACAATAAAGAATACCATCATGAATAAGGTACTTATCACTAGGCACAGGCGAACAAGTCTCAAAGATATCCTTAAAATCTTGTTCACTAGCATACATTTCTTTAAGAGAATTTGAGCTTGTAAGGTAGAGATAACAGTGTATCTTCTTGACAATGCATCGGCTACAATGTTTTCTTTACCTTTCTTATACCGAATGATGCATGGAAATATCTCAATGAACTCCATCCCTCTTGCATGTCTCTAGTTCAACTTTTGTTGTCCTTTAAGAAATTTCAAGGATTCATGATCAGTATGCACCAAAAACTCCTTTGGCCACGAATAATGTTTCCAATGCTTTTTTATTTTATTCATTTTATTTATTAATTTTATCTTTAATCAATCCACCTTACCATAGTTGTTCACAGAAATATGTACAATCTTCATCTTTCTTCTGGTGTGGTTCAAAAAACTTTACCTATAACATTTTCTATATGGTGCATTAGTAGAGTTTTCAAGATGTAATATTAAAGCAAGATGATCAGAGCGACTTAATGAAATGTGCTACACGGTACAAGTGGGACATATCTTGGAAAAATTGGTTGTAGCTAAGCATTTGTCTAGGTAGGATTTTAAGTAGTTTGATCCATGTCTTGGACATTTCCAAGTATATGAAATTGCATTTCAGAAATTCGTTATTCGCTAATCGTTCCTTTCCCGACCTATTTTTCAACAACAAATAAGATTGAATTAAAGTCTCCTGCAACAAGCCATGGGATATTAGAGGAAGAATGAAGTCGTCTAAGTAGGTCCCAAGATAAACATCTAAGTTCAGTTTTGAGGTTACCATAAAAACCAGTAAAACAAAAGCTAGGAAAATTACTTAAAAGAAACAGAGACATCAATGCAACCCAAAGCACAACCCAACAAACTAATACTAGTGTCATTATTCTAAAAAACATACTAAGACCCCCAGAGAGGCAAATATTTTCAAGTAAAAAATACCATAATCAAAACAAAAAAATATTTAAAATAGTCCATATTATTTTTAGAATACTTAGTCTCAGAAAGAAAAACAAGAAAAAGGTTTAGCAGTCAAAATGAGACTGCGAAGAGCACTAATTGCATGGAGACTACCAAACCTGATGTAGATTGGAAGAGTCAAGTACCCATGGAGTTGAGCTTGGACTAATGGCTAGAACTCAGATAAAGAATCTCAATGCTTCCAATGGAAATGATGATAATGGCATGGTAGCTTACATGGAGGAAGCTTTGAAGATTGATATGCTTAAAATAAAATAGGGAATTCTAATCACTACAATGCTAGACAGGTGAGTTCAACCCGAGTGTCAAATCTCTCAGGGAAGGACAAAGGTTCAAGTACTACTCATGCCTCTAATGTTTAGCCGAATAAGAAGGTTGTCGTTGAGAAAAACTAAAAAACAATAAAGCCAATTAAAAGAAAGCAATAGTAAAACGATTTTAAATGACTAATGAAAACAAGGTGGAATCCCCCTAATCCTTGTTACTGGCTCAATTGGAAAAACTTTAATGAAAATGATGTTGGAATTAATTAAGTTTGGTCATCACTAAAAAATCGGGAGATCCCTATCTCTAGGACGAAAGCCACCCTACTCACAAACCTTTAGAGGAAAATCTCTTTTCTCCCTAACAAATTATGACTGCCATAAACTTAGGTTATTTAAAAGACCTAAAAGTACAATATCGTATCTCTAGTCAATTGCCCCAATTAACCCACAATTGGTTGCCTTAGATTGTTCTTTCTTTTTTAATTCCAAACAACCTTGCGCATAATCTAATCTTGCGATAGTTAAATTAATAAAAAACGTGATTGGAAGACAACTTAAATTAAAACAAGCATCGAAATAAAAAAATCAAACCAAGAACTTCATAATCAAGAACTAAAGTTCAACCCCAAATCCAAACAAAAAAAACTACTCACTATTCATATAATAAAAACTGGAATTTAAGTTAAAGAATTCAATAACAAGAAAAGTAAAAGAAAGCTTAGGATTTTAGTCTTGAAGCCGAAGTCAAATCCTGAACGAGCTTCTAAGATCGTTTCTCGAGTCACCAAGTCGAAGATCAAAATCTTGAATCAAAGTCTTCAACTATTGAATCCAAGAAAGTAATATTGAACACAAATTGAAATTATAAAAACTAAGAAAATTTAAAAGCTGGAAAATTAAAAGAGTGTTTAACTAATCTAAGCTAATTAATCTACTCCTAATCTAAAATCTAATCTAACCTAATTCTAATCTATTCTAAATTGTATATAATTGTCTATTGAACTCTAAAATTGTGTCTTAATTGTCTCCTTACAATGGCTGCATAAGAGCTCTATATATAAAGGTAAAAATACAAGAAAACCAAGCTAAAGTTGTAGTAGGAATAAAGAAAATTAAGTTTGAAAAGGATTGGATTTGCTCCTTGCCAGCCTATCTACCGGCGAAGATAAGGTGAGGCCTACCGTCCGCGGCAGGTCTTGGGTTACAACTGCCTAGCCATCTACGGCATCCACTGGTGATGGTACATTGCCCTACCATCCTCAGTAGGTCTCGGGTTATAGCATCCCAAGCATTCTATGCACCTACCGGTGATGGTAAGTTGCCTTGCCATCCGCAGTAGGTGCTGCTGCTTTGCCGATGGCTTCCTTTTTCGATGTTTTTGCTACGCTTTTATCTGTTTTTGCTTCCTGTTCATCATTTCTACTTCCGGAGGGTACCTAGATAAGAATAAGAGATATTTAGCTCAAATATATACTTTTATATATAAAAAACCCCAAAAGTGATGAAATTAACATGTAGAAAATATAGAAAAAAATTTACTTATCATATATCCCCACATTTATGTATTGCTTGCCCTCAAGCAACACAAGCTAAACAGACAACGAAGGATATAAAGACTTTTTTATGCTAAAACGAAAATGATATAAGCCGAATAAAATATATAACTTAAAAACGATTTTCAAACATTTACACGCCAAAACAACCTTTTCAAAAGCAAAAACTAAAGCAAAACAAAACTAAAACTTAGAAAATAAAAAAAATAATACCACTTCAATAGAGTAAATCAATGTCCAATTCCAAAGATACATAAAAAATAGACAAACGACAAAGTTACTAAGTTAACCACAAACCAACAAAATCATTACCGATCAATAGTGTGTAAGTGTGATATTGCTTATCCCGTTTTCCACAGAAAAAGAGGAATTTTATGTGATTAGCAATAATAAATATTAAAGACAATGCACACAGTTCATACTTTTTCTATCGCTTATCCACATTAAAGTCTATTTTAGGTCGTTCCAGGATTAGGTAGGATTTTTTGGCTTATAATGTTAGGCTAGGGACATAAATAGGTTACAAACAAAGGTAAAAAGAGACCAAAACAAATGAGATAGAGCTAACGCAACCAAAAGGATAAGATAATGAAATAAAATAATGCTTTCTAACTGTTGTTTTCACTTTTCTCACTTATCTTTGTACAACTAAATTAATTCTTCTTTGATAACAACCCTATTTAACAATATACTTTCTCAAAATTTTCAATAATGACCAAAGTAATTTAGAGAGAGATGATGCTTGAGTTTTTCAAGATTTTTCTATAGAATAATGCACATATAATTTTTTTCTTTTTTTTTTTCTGCCAATTTTTTTTTTTTTTATCTTTTTGGCTTTTTCTCTCTTTTTTTCCATTTTTCTTCAAGAAATCAATATATTTTTCTTTCTTTTTCTCTCTTTAATAGCCAAAGAACTGAATACGTAAAAAGAATATCCTTTTTCTTTATACAATAGGGTTTTCTTTCTTTCTTTCTTTACCACTTTTTCCCCCACACTTAATCGTTTCTTTCATTCAAGATGGCCAAAAGTCTATACTAACCAATAGCTCACAGATCAAGGCTCACTCAAAACGGCAAAAAGTCTATACTAACCATAAGCTCACAAATTGAAGTTCCATATATAGTGAGGTTAAAAGAACAAAAGAAGGGAATATAACCCTTGGAATGAAGGCACAAAAAGGGAACTAGGGATTGATTTCATAAAGGAGATATGATAAGAAAGGCACAATCGGTTCAAGAAAGGCCTAAGACCATCATCTTCGAGACCATCCTAGACTAGACTTCTTTTCTTTTAAAGATAGACAAATCATGAAACTGCAGGCAGAGTTAAAAAATTATTATCATAATACTAATGACTCAAGATTCTTAAATTTCTATTACTCAACAACATTCACCAGTGCATAAAAACAATTGATCAAGTAAAACTTTAATAGATATGGTTTTTAAAGTAATTAGGAAATTTGCCTTTTTTAAAACCTAAGGAATTTTTCAGTTTTAAACTCTATCAAAAGTGATAAAAATAGAATTATTTTTAGATTTTTAAATAAGGAAGAAAAGAAAAAAATATTTTTTTGAATTTTTAAATTTTTTGATATTTCTTGGATTTTTTTTAGAATAAGGGACTAACAGAAAAAAAGCTTGAATAAAGAAAAAGAATAAAAAAGACTAACAGAAAAAAAAAAAAAAAAACCTTGAAAGAATTCTCTGTAGTTTACTTCCATACTGCCTGCACACATAAAGAATTTTCGACGAGAAAATAGTTAGTTTCGTTAGTAAGGGAATTTACTTCCTCATTCTTTTCGATGACCTCTATCTCCGTTTCTTGTTGCTCTTCTGTGTGATCCTCTTGACTTTCCATTAAATTCTCGTTTTGCCTTTTCTGGCTCACCTTCCTCAGACTCGTTTTTATTCTCTGGTAAGTACTCATGTTTCTTACTTTCTTCCACTTCTCTTGTGTTCGATAGAGGTTCTTGAAATCCTTGGGAAGCAAACTCCTCCGATTCTTGAGCAGTTTCATCATCGTCATCCATAGACATTGGAAATGTCATCACTTGTTCTTCTATATTCCGCAAAGTGACTGTATTACTAGATGCATTACTAGGTGGTTTTTCAATGACCATCCTTGCTAATAGTTCAATTTGATTTTCCATGTTTTGGAGGGAAGCCGTTTGGCTTCTCAAGACTGGTTCCATTCTTTTCTCCTCAGTGTTTGCCTAATCGATATACTTCGAAACAAGCTCTTCTAGATTAGGTCTTGGAGGTAACAAGTGTACCGATGGAGTATAATTGTATGTTGAATATTGACTATAATCTCCCCAAGGAACGTTCGATTGCGCCTTCCATTTTGAACTATACTAGCTTGAATATGTATTGTACCCCTACTAGTTTTCTTGGAACATGGTTGAATGATAATGTGTATTATGAGACGTAATGACCATGTTTTCATCCTTTGTTCTAACATCGATGCCCATTGGGTTTCCATTGTGTCATTGGTATTCATCTCTTAGTTTCTAAAACCTGGAATAAACAATTGAATGAGCAATTAACACAAGTTCTAGAAGTAATATGTTGAATACACAATATCCATACTACAAACGCCCAAAACACAAAAATAAATTAGAACAAAGCAAAAAAAATTAAAAAATAAAACTAAAAAATGACTAAAGCACCAAAAGAATGAAATTTCCTTAAACTTGCCGTTCCTTGGTAACGACGCCAAAAACTTGTTATGTTCAAAATAAAACAGGAAATTCTAATCACTGTAATGTTAGACAAGTGAACATAACAAATTAGATGTGAGTTTAGTTCGAGTGTCGAATTTCTTATGGACGGACGAAGGTTCAAATACTCACAGGCCATGAAGTTATATTTTTCACATCAAACAGGCATTTAGAATTCCATGTCATATGTTGCAATGCACAAGAATAATCCAACAATTCAAATAATTTTTGTTACCAGATAGCTTCTCTTTGGAAGAAGAAGCACCAAGTTTCTGTTGACCGTTCACTCCACTGTTCGCTAAAGCCATCAGTGAATTCAACTATTTTGTGGAAAATTTAGGAAAGGAAGTCACAACAATCATGGCCGCTCCAGTTGAGGTTCAAGGCACGCCGTCGGCGTTTACAACAAAGGCGGGAGTAGTTGCGCAGGTGAAGCCCATCCACATATCTGAGTTCCCCGTCCAGTAGGAGCTTGCCTGCATCCTCCTCTTCTATTTCCATCCCCTCGTCCACGGCTTCCTCCATTGGCATAATTTCTGCCACCACGACTGCCATTGTCATTGTGCTTGTTCTTGTCAAGCCACCAATCAGGATGTCCTACAATATGAAAACAACTCTTGGTCTCATGACCATTTTTGTGATAGTGGCCACACACCAAATTTGATTTATCTCCGCCGCTGCTTTTGAAATTTTGGACGGCAAACACAATACTGCCATCATTGCTATATTCTCCCACCTTGGTTACTTTTTTTTGCCTGTTCTTCTTGTACCGTTTTAGAATATGCTTGATTCACATTCTGTAGTGGGTCCTCTCCCAGGATTGAAGAGCAAGTGGTTCCAAAGAAAGCGGTATCCAATCTAAGGAGGAACTGTAGAAGATTCTCTTTTTCATGCTACTTTGCCAATTCCTTTATAGTCTTTTGACAGTCGCAGATAGCAATTTGCTCGTAATTCGCAAGCTATTCCCACAATTTCTTTAAGTTGGCAAAGTAAGATGTCACATAAGTACCCTTTTGCTGAAGTTAATAATGGCTACCTTTAATTCGTAGTGTCGAGGCCCCTTCTATGCATGAAACCTTTGAAATAGTTCATCCTACATAATTTTTGCAACTCTTGCCTTCCTGATTGAAGATTGCAAGGATGGCTTAATGGTGTTTCGGTATCCAAGATCCAATCAAGGCATTGATCTTCTTCCATGTACGTAATTTTGGATCATTCTTGTCTGACTGAGGGGTGGTACATCAATGAATGGAGCTTATTTCTAGACTCGAGCGACAATTCAATTGTGTCTGTCTATTCATCGAAATTATTGTCCTTTAAGTAAAGAAGGGTAATCAGAGTACATGGACCACCATTAGGCATCAAGAAATATTCATCTTCTTCATCATACTCTAGAACTTGTTTTTCAAAAGTTTCTTCAGTTTTTTTTTTAGACATTGTTAGCTTTGATACCATAAAAATAATTTAAGAACAAGAGATTGGGAAATCAATATTTTCTTGTCTCTTATCTCGACTGAATCCAGCCATATTTTGTACAAAATGGGCATGCTATACATGTTATTAATTCTAATATGGAAATAGAAATAATTACACATAAAGGAAAAGGCAAATTTTCTGCTAATCAAATTATACAATGATGCTCCCTACCATACATACATATGGGAAGCTGTACCATATCTCCAACACATACAAACATCCAATCTTATAAAATAAAAGCAATTGCAATATAAGGGCTCTAACAATAATATACTTAATTCAAATTCTGTTGAGTTGATTTTTTAAACATGTATATTTAGAATTGATTTTATTTCGTAAAAATGTATTTTAATTTTTTCTTAAGTTTTATGAAAGTTGAATTGTTTGTAAGAAAAGGTATGTCAAGACTCAAAGTACAAAAAAAAAGAAATTCTATTTTAAAAAGAAGCATATGAGATATAAATATGAGGGGCAAGAGGTGTTCTTAATCAACTTACTATTTCGTGTGAATTATTGATACAAATATTGATAGAGCTCCACATTAAAAAATACATAAAATAGTATAGTTGTATAGGGCTTGTTTCAAGATTTTTGTATTGGATTTTATAAAAATTAAATGAGATATTCGCTCTTTATAGCCATACATTATTTTTACTTTTCTTTTCATAGTTATAAATTTTAATTTTATCTTTTTTAGCCATAAATTATTTTTGCTTTTTTCTTTATAATAACAAACTCTTATTTCTATATCTTTTTTTAGCCATAAACTATTTTTTCTTCTCTCTTTATCACGATTAACTATTTTTTACCTTTCAAATATAGCAATTATTAAAAATAGTTGATGACTAAATTTGAGAGGTCAAAAATAGTTCATGGTTAAAAAAAGATAAAATCAAAGTTCATATCTATAAAGAGAAAAGAAACTAGGTTATCACTCGGAAAAGATAAAATCAAAATTTTTGTCTATAAAGAGAAAAGAAAAATAGGTCATCGCTAGGAAAAGGTAAAATCAAAGTTTATTTCGGCAAAGATAAAAGTAAAATAGTTTATGGCTTAAATAGATAACATCTTAAATTAAATTGTTTGTGAAAAGAAAAAATAGAAAGAAAACATAGAGAGATTAATTAGCTATAACTACCCATAAACTATTTTAACTTTTTACATCCTATGCATGAAATTTATTTTAGCTTTTTATATCCATGAATTATTTTGTTAAGAGTAAATGTCAAATCTTCTCGGTTGTGGCATAATCCGTCCCAACAATTTAACTCATACACATTGCCTACTACGGGAGAATAAGCATTTAGAGATGAAATTTTAGATGCGGACGGTATCCGTCTCTAAATAGAGACTAATTAGAGACGGAACATAATAAGGATACCAAACACAAAAATTGGAGACGGCATGTAGACAACTATTGTTGGTCTCTAAAAATAGTGACTCTGTTTCGACTATATTTTGGAGGAGATGAAATTATAGAGACCATTTAGGCACCATTATTGAATCCATCTCCATTTTCCGCAACAAAATAGCCACGACCAATTTTCATCTCCGTATTTATGATTTGTTGGAGATAACATAGAGACGAATTATAAATTTTGGTGATATACTTTTAATATTCAGTCCAAATAGAGATGAATATTGTGGTCTCCACAGATGAGTTAAGCATATCATTGAATATGAGAGGTCTCCAACGTTAGAGACCGTATTGATAGTCTCCAAAGGGCATCTAAGTACTGGTGCAATGGACACCAACATATTGTCTCTATTTGTCATTATAACATTAGAGTCGTGGTAGAGCTAATTTTTGTGCGTCTCAAGATTATAGAGACCAATTAAAGTCCAACATTTGCGTCTCTAAAAGGGGCACCAACATATATTCGTCGCTAAAAGGAAAACCAACATATGTCCATCTCTATTCCGTCTCTAAGATTATATTTATCTTAAATTAAAATTCTTATACTTTCGGCCATTGATGTGAAAAATTAGACCATTAGATATAATTTTTATATCTTTTTGATCACATTATCTAAGTTGTATCTCAATCGGAATTATGCATTTATACAATCATCCATAAAAACGGCTCAGATCACCTACACCACTTTCTGCACCACATTCTGTACCAGTTCCTAATTTAATATATTTTATTAACAAAACTTATTAAAAAAAGATAAACCCTAAGGCAAAAAGATAAACCCTAAAGGCAAAATATATTATAAAAGGAAAATGACATAGAAGTTGATACACAAAGTGGTGCAGCCGATTATGGGTGCCATAAAAACTACTGTATATAAACGTGTGGTTGACATGATTTTACATTTTGATAAACTATCAAATTAAGTTATTTTCTATGAAATTTGACATACAATATTATAAATGATTGAGTTTTTTATATAACGGTTATATATGTATTTAGAGAGTTAAATGATTTAACTTGTTTATAATTCATCGAATATAATAGTATTCTAAATGTATAAGTGACTCTATCATGAACTAACACTTGTGTTTATTTTTAAATAATATCTTATAATGGATTTTGAATTAAATTGAAGAAACAATACACGTTTTTTTAGTATTTTATATCCATAATGGTAATATATATATATATATATATGGTCGAGATTTTTCTAACTAAGCTTTAAACTCAATATTTGCAATTGCACAAGATCAATGTAAAGCAACAAGTAAAAGGTATCGAACCACAGAGAAATACTTAACTACCTAAATTATTATCTTCCTAAATCAATTTTATAAAAAGAATAAAGTTTTATTATCTAAACTATTTCTTGATTTATTAAAACCAATAAAGAAATTTAATTAATGAAAAACCAATAGAGCTTAACCAATAGAGAGCACTTAGAACCTTGATTCCACTACTAACTTATATAACAATGATTTAATTCTATTTAGAAAAAAATAATAGACCTTTATGTAGTGATTTGGGCTACAAGTTTCGATTTACTAAAGAAATATAGTGTGCATAAATGAATGGCTTTACTCATCTAACCATTACCATGACTTATTCAATTCTATGACATAAATTATCTAAACTTAGCATGACCGATTCAATTCTAAAACCAACAATGTATTTGCAAAAATCACATGTCTCTCATACTCAGGACCACAAGAATCAAGTATGGATAAAAATATCAATTAACCCAAAGAATTATTCTAAGAACAATCACCAAGAATTAATTGTTTCAAATGAAGAAACATACCAAAATATGTAATTATATAAATAATAATATAAATCTCTCAAAATAAAATAAACAAAGTTACAAGTTTGGAGATTCATCAAGATTCTAAAAAAAAAATTAATTCATGTTTAAAGGGAAAGAAAGGATCAAATTCTTGAAGTAGATCGTGGTTCCAATCCATCAATTTGAAGCCGTGGCTGCTCTCTGTTTTGCACTGAAGTAAACACGAGGACAAAAAAGGATTTTTTTTTCTTTCGGTCTTCTCACTACTTCTATTTGTTTTTCGCAAAATCAAGAAGCTCCCAGAAAAGGTTCTCTGGCTACCTATTTATAGTTGATTTCCCAAGAAACAACCAACTCCTAATTTGATAAGAGTTGTGTGGTCTAATGAATTGACCCCTCTTACTTAGATCCTCTACATTGTAGGCCAAGTGAGAGGTCCTAAGTTCGAGTCACCAAAGAAACGGTTAATATCGCAAGTGATAGTATTCAAAGAGTCAAATTAAATAAATAAACTAAACATGATAAGTATATTAAATCAACAGTACTAATAATTATAACTTAACATGTTTATTTATACCAAAAAATCAATATTGGTAATATATAAATATGGTGAAATTATTTAATTAATAATATCAAATAAAGTGATTAAATTAATATATTCTTTATTCTCTAAAAACTATAATTTTATGATTAAAATATTGGGTATTCCATTCCTCTTACAAAAGAATATGAGAAGTTTTTTTAAAAATAAAACACATGACAATTTTCTTTTTAAAAAAAAGTTAACATTTTTTAAGGATAATTAATCCATAATATATTCCTGGAAAAAAATAATAGTACATAATATATAAACAAAGAGACTAAAGGAAGAAAAAAACACTAACGTTGTTTTAGTAGGTAGGTCAAGAGACTTCTCAACATTCACCCATCCTTTCCTCTCCCTTCCAAGCATTCCAACTGTTTCCTCTTCCCACCGAAGGCTACACCTTCACTGTCATGAGACCTTGAAGATGCCGGCCACCGGCCGCCCCGAGGTAAGATAGTTTCTTCCTCTCCCTTCTTTTTCTCCCCTCTTCTATTAGCCTATGCTCTTATAGCTTTTAATTTTTTTCTTTCAAAGTCGGCCAGTGGTGGAACCAGGACAAAAAAGCTAGGAGACTTACGGGATAAGTGTCATATACTAATGCAAATAAAATAGCCAAAGAATAGGTAATCGCATATTACATATGAGGAGTGATCACCCATCACTCACGAGAAATGATTATCCATCACTCACGGGATAAATACCTTTATCAAAGCTAAAGATATTAACGCAAAAGTAAGTGAGAATGTTGAGATAACTGATCGATCACGATAAAAAAACGACCTTCAATATGAGCTGCAATTAATTTAGAACGATTAGAAGATTAATATAAAAATAAATAATACTCATAAATACTTTTACAATAAAAAAGAAATCACTATTGAAAAATGATCTAAAATAGAGTTCTAATTGCGAAGGGAATGATTAACGTGACAATTTTATACTTCGAGTTTGTATATTCTGAAACCGCTGCAAGATGTTTTTATTTTCTATAATCATAAAAATATCTTGCTCAACATAACAAACTAAACTGTCATTGAGAAACTCATCTCCCATCCTATTGTGTAAATAATTCTCAATCATTTTCATAGAAGAAAAGATCTTTCAATAGTAGCTTTCGCAACATGTAAGACTAAAGCCAACTCAATGAGTCGATAAACTAAATTACAAATTTTGTGACTTTTTGTCTCAACAATGTTCTTTACGAGATCTCCACTGTCAGTAAGCCCAGAGAAAGCTACCTTATCACTTGATCTCATATAAGAAATATATGTATCAAGTTGTGTTTTAAGCTCAAACTTATCAGTGATAAAAAAGACAATTGATTATTTTCCGAAACATTCAGGTTCATGACCTTATTTACTTCTTCCACTTCCTCACAATACCATTTTACAAATTCAAGAAAATTACCTCGTCAACTGAATTTACCGACTCATCATGTCCACGTAAAGATAAACCCTACCTTAATAACAATCGAATCACTTTTAACACTGCAGTTATCCGAGCATGGTAGTCAATCTCAGTTTGACTACTTTGTTTCGATAACATATATTGCACATCATGTCTTTGCTTTCTAAAACCTAACATCCGAATTATAGCACCAGAGTGAGGACTATTTGGAGATCCTTCATAGGTTTTAAATTTTTCTTTAGCACATTTCCAATTTTTTAAACCAACTTCTGTAAACATATCATCACCATGTTTGTGATTGTGACCTTTAGTAAACAAATAATAACAGAAACAAAATGCTGCATCTTTATGTATACTGTATTCTAACCAAGTAAAATTTGTAAACCATATCTTTTGAAACGATCTCCTAATTTCACCAAAATCAGTTTACGGAAACTTATGATCACATGGTTGAGTTGGGTCTTTAGCAACATACCGTCTCCTTAATTCATCTCTAATTTCATAAGGATAAATATCAATTGATTTACGCAATCTTGGATCATCAACAATTTCACAACATGAAAACTCTACCCCTATTCGAGGCTTTTTCCCACGATCTTCATTATTAACATTTCCTTTATTAGATGATGTTTCTTCAATGGGATTAGAACCTTTCTTCCACTTTTCAAGATATTTTTCATAGTAAACTCCTATGTAATAATCATATATTTTAAATTAAATTTAACACCTTTCACTTATGACATAATAATTAATTAGAACATAAATTACATAACAATCATATTTTTACAGAAAAACCCCAGAAAATTTTTTCCTAACAAAATCAATATTTTATTAGTCAAACAATTTTATAAAACAAACTTTAAAATAAAAAATGCTACATAGATTAATCTTTAAAATATAATTAAAAAGCTTACTTATTTCTTCAAAGTGTGAATAATAGCAAGAAGGAGCAGAGCTAGGCAGAAGCTACTGTCGCGTCGCTTGTCTGTCACCGTGCTGCCACCATCCACCGGCCACCGTTGATCCGTTGCCACCACACGACGAGAGGAGGACTGAGGAGGAAGGACCGAGAGGAGTCGAGAGGGAGGAAGGGAACACAAAGAGAGAGAGAGAGAGAGAGAGAGAGAGAGAGAGAGAGAGAGAGTGAGTCGAAGAGAGAAAGAGACAGAGAGAAAGAGAGAGAGAGAGATAGAGAGAGAGAGAGAGAGAAAGAGAGAGAGAGAGGGAATGTTTTCTTGTTTCCTTTATTCTGTTTCTGTTCTGTCGACTGAGCTGGGTTATTTATTTATTTTTTTACTTTTCAAAGTCACCAGCCTAAGTTTTGGGGCTACAGTGAAAAACATCAGAGTATGATGTAGTGCAAAAGGCTCTCATATCTTCATTGTAGTAGGATGTCAAGTGTAAGAATTCAACTAACAAGTTTATTCTCTAGGTTTTTTATTATATACGAAACACTATTGTTGCAAGTTTAGTATGAAACACTATTGCACAAGTTTATTGCTTACATTTTTTTATTTTAGTACAAAACATTATTGTTGCATTTTCTTCGAAGGCTTTGATTAAGAATGTTGGAAGCATGAAGGTTATTTTTTTGTAGAACCATCGATATGTTGTTTTGGATGGTTATTTTGGTTACAAATTACGGATGTCATTTTCGATTTGTTTCTTGGATGATTAAGTTATTAGAATAGTTATTCTGGCGTTTGATTTGTTCTTTTTTTATGTTTGAAGCATTTTTATAGTCTCTAATATGGTCTCCAGATAGAGACAATATGGATATAAAAAATTCGGCTCCAATATAGAGATTGATATTTCATCTCAATATTTGGTCTCCAAACGGAGTGGAAATAACAAATTTAACCGACACAAATTGATCTCTGTGTAGCTATGATATTGAGTCAAATTTATTCTCTTAAATTTTGACTTTATATGAAGACAAAATTGGAATTGGACATCGTCTTGAAATCATTTTCTTTTCGAGAGTTGACTTTTTAATTAGAGAAGAAAATTCTTTTAAGAGACAGAATTTGGTGTCCAATTATAAAGCGTGCGCCTTTTCTATCTCTATAAGTTTAGAGACGAGGATTTTAGAGACACCATTTATTTCGTCTCCAAATCCTCTCTAAAATGATTTAGATATGGAAATTCACTGAATAGAGACAAATTTTGCTAGCCTCTAAATGCCTATTCTCGCATAGTACATGTATTATTGTCCCAAGGACATTTTTGCACATTTCTACTAATACAAAATACATGACATATAATTTCTGCTGGGTAATTTGTTTGCTTTCACCGTGAATAAGGTGCCAAAAAATTGTTCATGGGCATAAGTGATAAAATAGAAGTTTATGGATAAATGGAGAAATGCAAAAATATTTTATGACTATTTATAACTAATTTCTCAAAAAAATATCATCCAAAATTTAAAATAAAAAATTGCATTGAGTTTGTTTTTAGAAAGATTTTTTTTTGATAACTTGAATACTATGCTCACGAATTTTTATGTCGTTTTTGCTGCTTCATTGTCTTTTGTTGGTTGTTTTGTGTTACGTGCAATTTTTGTATACAGAGAATATGGGGTTAGACTTTTTGGGTGTTGCATTGCTTTGGCTGGTGCGTTGGTTGCTGCGACTGAGTGGTTGTGGTCTTTCTGCTCCCATGACTGCTTGAGAATCTGAGATGGCGGCCATTAGTAAGGGTTTTCCATTGCATTTGGAAGAATTGTAGGGTATTTGGGTTCATCGACTTCAGGGAAGGGCTTTGACTTGCCATCAATTTCTGCTGTCGATTAATATATAACTTTTTGTTGTGGTTTCTGGCTACGTTTTCGATAGTCTAGTGGTGACCTTTCTTGGTAGTCAGTGGGAACCAGTGGCGGTGAAGTTGTGGTGGTCCATGTAGAGGTGGCCTTCTATGTGCCTGCTACCCTAGCCTTATGGGCTGGTGCTAGGTGAATTTGTGGGTAGTTGTGTTTTACTTATGTTTTTGGGCTTTTAATTTGTGCAGTACTCTTGATAGTAACGAGGTTAAGGATATGACTTGCCAATATGATCTACTTATTTTGACTTAGTTATAGATTGAAAAGTTTGTACAAGATCCTCCATTTATTCAGTATATTAAATTTACTGAATAAAATCTCCATGTTTGATTAAAAAATAAAGAGAAAAAATTTTCAATCCATTTTATAAAGTGTGAGCCCTACTTTCCATTTTGGTATAATTGGTTTATTTTCTTCAAATTTATCCGTTTCAAGTGGTTTGGGCTAAATGAGTTACTTTTTTGGTTTTAAGAAGAAATTATCCCTAAAATATAGGATCTATGGTTGTGTTACTTATTGAATTTTTACCAAATTGATGGAAGAAGATTTATTTATGATACCCAAAAATAATTATGAGTATAAGTAAATAAAATATGACATTATGAATATAATGCGACTTGCGTAAATAGTTTAGTTTGTATTTTCGATTAATTTCCCTACACATAATAGTGTATTTCAATATAGGCTGATTGGGGATTTTGCAGTAGATTTTAATATTTCATAAAAGGATAACTATATGTTACAGGAAAAAGGTTTTGCATTGAGTTTTCTTTTTAAAGAATATGTTTTAAATCTTCAATATATAAGAGCTTATTATATATGCTCCAAATTTTTCAGGTCCTGATGGGAGGAAATTTCCATAAATTTGAATGAAAATATGAGATTTATCTGTGAAGCTGATGGTCGAGTATCAACCCAATATGCATTACACTTCTGTGTACAGGTGTTCACTATTTTCTTAGATGAAATGGATTTACCATCGTTTTTTCCACCCACAATCCTAACTACAATTCAATCCCATTTTCTAATAGCATCTCAATCAATTCATTCTCGTCCATGAAAACTGTATCCTTAGATGAGGTATTAGGACCCAACTTCCTGCGTTTCTCTAGAGCGGCCTTTACCTTATTCTCAGTTTTCTTCTTTAAAACTTCAAGAATCGGTTGGTCACCTTGAACACCTTCAAAAGTTTCCATTTCCTTCCCTCCAACCGTTTTTGGTTCTCTCTCAATTTTTTCCTCAACATCTACTTTTGATATATTCTGTTGAACAATTATTTCCCCTTTTTCTAATTTCTGATCATCAATATTTTTCTCAAGATCTTGATGTCCTTCTTGATATTTATCCTCAACATTTCTTCTCTCAAACCCTTTTAGAGACCCATCATTAGTATGACTGTTCGTAATTTCTCCAGTGGCCAAAGGATTAGCCTGATCAGAATTGGCTATTGGTTTAGTTTGTTCATACAATTCTAGAATTTGACGGCTAAATTCCTCTAATTGACTTGAGGTAACATCAAATTCTTGCCACCAAGATCTTTGCCCATCATATGGGAGCTTAATTTTCAAGAATTTAGCAGCAAGAAAAACAGCCCCTGCTGCAATCTTATTAGGCTTCAATTGTAAACATAAAGAAGTTCTAAGCCCATCATTAACAAAATTCCAAGCAACTTGAGCTAAGGCACTTGAATTAGAAATCTTAAATTTCCTAATTGCTTCAACAAGTGGTTTATAAGGAAGATTAACACTAAGATCAAAATCAAGGGTTTCGAGAACAAGCTTTTCCCCATGGATAATTAACTCTCTCTGTTCTTCATAAACCCCTTCTTTTCCTAAAATTCCTTGTACAGTTTTCGGATCGAATTTATGAATTATCTCATAAGAAATGAGTATAACCTTTTCCAAACTTCTGGGAGTTTCTTTGACTTTTGATGCAAGAAACAAACAAGAAGTAGCGATTATTGTTCGATCGTGTTTTCCATGCGATTGTCGGAGGAAAAATCGATGACAAAGAATTATTGCGGTTGCGATTGTTAATTGAGGAACTTTCATCCTCATCCCCAATTCCTGTATGAAACTGCAATAGGATTTCCGGAAATAGGCTTCCTTTTTCAAATCAATACCATCCCTTCTCGATGGGGAATTTTCCTCAATATACTTCCGGGGGAAATACCATTTATCTCCACCATAATCGACAATGGGGAGTGGCGAAACACAACGGAGCATATTCGTGGCCAAGTCTCTGGGCTAAATTGCGGTGGCTAGTGGATGAGGAAAGGGAGGTGCTAGCGGAGGATTATTTGAAATGTAGGTGGTTAACGACACTGATGGTGGCGTTGAGAGTATATTAGGACTTAAACATATATATAGATATTAATATTGCCGCATTTTCTCCTATTTTGGATTTTAAATTCTTGTTTTTCTTTTTTTAAAAATTTGAAAGACAAGTATGAAAAGGTTTTAATTTTCTAGAAGGAAAACAAAATATGGTTTGCATTTAATTTACTTCCTCTATGAGGTGGATTTCTTTCCTTTTCCCCCTTAATTTGAAGACGTGTATGATATACAAATTAAGTAATTTTTAGTGGACCGAGATATAATTACTCAAATGATATAACGTAAGAAATTTCTACTATAAATTTAATTCATATATGGGGACAAGAATACTTTTTAACTATATTAAGCCACATCACCGATGTTTGTAATAACTTGATCCTCGTTTTCATAAATGGTGATATTATCCAACAGGGGATCAATGTACCAATCAAATAGGTGACTTGATATATTAAGGTTCAATAGGTTCATATTTAGAGTCATAGACTCTGAAATCTAATTCCACATGTGATATGTATTAAAATGTATTATGCGATATAAGCATGGGATTCAGTACCATGGTCACATTGGGATATTCATTTTGGCACAAGAATGGTCGCCAAGCCTATGAGTTGTGTTCTCAAGCCCATGGGGTCGGGGCGTGACCAGAACGAATCCCTTATAGAAATTTCCTATAGGATAAATACCACACTAACGAATGCAAAAAGTTGAATTTTTCAAGTCAGGATAAATTTTAATTTAGACTATGGGATGGGGTCTAATAGAGGATCTTGGCTCTACCCGACCCACAAGTTCATATCCTACCAAGTGGGTCGTGCTCCATTGTATCGTTATCCACAATACCAAGTGTCAAAATAGGAGGTTTAGTATTTTAGGCCTTTATTTGTGACACTCAAACACTGCGAAGTACAAGTAATTTTGTTGACAGTAGAATTCGTTGGTAATAAGGTGTTACCAGTAGAACATCGACGAAAATTCTGTAGTCAGTGAGATTTCATTGATAACTGACGTTATCGATGCTTTTTAGTCTGTAAAAAATATCACCGACGACCTTACTGACAACTCCAAATTCTTTTGTTAACTCGATTCATGCCATGAGTTGCCGATGAAAATTTCTGTCAGTAACATGTACTGATGGGAGTTGCACACGATTCTTCCGTCGGTAAATTTTTTTAATTTAAAAGAAATAAAATAGTAACGACGAATCTTTTGTAGGTAGTTCGTCGGTAAATTTTTTTAAAATATACAATTATTAAAACCATTTTAATACTGTCTGGAATGCAACTAGATGCCTAAACTAGAAATATCCAAAGATCATCGTAATAAAAATCAACAATCTGGAACATTCAGAAGGCATTAACAAACATCTTCATTAATATGCATAAACATCATCATAAATATACGAAAATGTCATCAACTCAGGCCTAAAGGAACTAGCAGCAGGAGACACATCAGTAGTAGATTCGAGGACATCAATCGAAGAGAGAGAAGGGTGAGAATAGTGGAGACTCGAAATAGTACGTCAAAGGCGAGATCGTCCGAGTCTATTGTTGGTGATGTGGATGCTGTAGAGGGGACAGAAACCATAGTAGCCTGACAAGGTCCAAGAGCAGTGGAGGTGACGTGTACATGAAGTGGTTCTAATCAAAATATTGCCTCATGTAACCATTGAAACAAGTGGAGACACTCGAACTAGCAGCCTTTACTCTTTGCAGTAGTTTTTTCTTGGTATCCATACAACATTGCCTGAATAGCACCAATCCTCTACAAGATGGGGCTCGTCTACTCTCAGCTCTGACATGAGCGGCCTTTGAACAAGCTCTGTATAATGACCACAACACATGCAACCTGCGGCTATGGCAAGAGATGGATATCATAAGGCATAGTAGTGCCCGTCACATCATTTTCTTCTTGGGCCTTATTTTTCACCTCGTGGAATTTCTCCTGCAATATTTTAAAATGCTAATTGATTAATAAATTCTAAAACATTATACAGATTTGAAATTCAGAGATATTTAAAGTTTTCCATAACATACCAAGAATTGTTCGGACCTAAAATCGACATACTCTCTCTTCGTGTCCTCTTTCTGATATCCATGTACCTTCTCCATCTCTATGTTCTTCAAGTACCTGTTAAATAATTTCTTTTGCTGCAAAACAACAATACAATTAATGTACTCTTGATATAACTAATTAAGCAAAAGAAGTAAAATGAAAGGTCTTATCTTCTTCACAAGAGACTCGATGAAGGAGATGGACACACCTGTGTGCATCCTGAGTCCCAATCAAACCTGTCTTGAATTCTGGCTCTTCTTATTCTATTGGGACATAACATTAAACCTTGGACTATCATAATAGTTCATCATCTTCTTAGTTTCCCTCCTCAATCTAGTCCAGCCTCTGTATTGGCCCCAAAGTTTGAACATGATATCCTTCAGACGGTCGGTAGACTTGTCCTCCCTTGCATCATGAATCATCGTCGCCAATCCTGGGTCCCATACAACCTTTTCATGAATTTTTGAACGTGCAAAAGCTTAGATAACATTGAATTATATGTCATAAAAAACAATTAGATACATTTACGTAAAAACCTTGTAAAAAAATGATAAAAATTAGATATATTTACGTTAAACTCTCCATACCACATGTCTCGAACTGCCGGAGGTACCTTACCCCATGAATAGTAAGGCCCCATGAACCTCAGTTGAATGCTAGGGATAGTAATAATCGCAGCTCTTAATGATGGATGTAAGGTTTTACCCAAAAAAAAGGGTTAGTGACATATATGTATAAATGTAAATATAATATATATGTATATGTATATATATATACATATATAGCTATATAATAGTTTAGTGATGTCATGTATATAGTATATAGTATACATGATGTGAATCAGTTAGACATGCAAGAACATCAAGGAGTTGTGACAAGAGCGAAGGCAAAACAACTAAAGAGTCACAAGGATCAAATTGAGCAAGAGAAGTTTCAAGGCTTAAATTTTGATGTCCAAGACTTTATGGGGCAATATCCTAATTTTTGAATAAGTTAGAAATTGAAAATTTACCTTGGTAGATAGTTGGAATCCCTTTTGCCCAAGCTGAAAAATTGCCTCCTACTTTTGGCAATGTGTTGACTAGTACTCTAGAATAGTCCAAATGCAATTAAAACACTTCTATTGTCTTATCAAGTGTATGTATAGGTTATATCTATCCTCTGGGCTGAAAATATGAGAGGGAAAAATTCCTATTTTCTCCCTCAAGTCTCTATAAATATGTACTATTCAATTTTGAAGAAGTAATCAAGAAATTTTTCAAGACAAAGGTTCTTCTCTTAGTATTCTTAGTTCTTAGCTTAGTTTTTCTATCTTCTTCAAGGGTGAACTTCCTTGAAAGTAAAAAATCACTTTGAAGACTTGTTGAAAGTTCCAAGAGCTTCAAGGTTGATCATTAAAAAAAAAAAATTCCTTCATACTAGTTACTACACTCTTGTAGAAAAGTGGTCTTGAGGTCTTCTTCTTGTTTCATTGAGGTCTAAGGTTCAAAATACCTTAGGTTGCTTGAACTTTGAAGAAAAGATTTTTTTTAAACCTTCTTGAGGTCTTGGATTTGATATATCCAAGGTTGCTTGAAGTTTAACATTTTCAAGTCCTTTCAAAGGCACTTTCTTCTACTTATTACACTTGTTTTGTTTGTTCTCTCCCTCACTTCTTGGACAAAATTTTATGCTCTTGAAGATCATTCCACATCATTTGGTATCAGATCCACCTTCAAGTAAGTGTTTTTGAGATATCTTACATACAAAAAAATAAAAATAAAAAATACAAGACAAAAAAAAAAAAAAAAAGAGAAAAGAGACAAGATTGCTGGAAAATGGTATCACAAAAATAGAATGCTTGAAGGACCTGGAATATGACTAGAAATTTGCAATATTTTTACATGGAGTTATACTAAATTGACATGGGAAACAAATGAAACAAGTTTCATCTAATTTGGACTTCATTTGATATCTCAAAATAGTCAAAACTTGAAGGTGTACCTGGCTTTTCCGCAGACAAAAAAGTACTGAAATGATCTGAGCATATCTTCCTTTTTACTAATCCTTTTTCTTTGATTCTTGAGCCTAAACTCAAGAATTTTGAGTGGGGATTCTTTCTAGACAAACCTCATTCAATTTAGACTTGTGGTTAAATACTAGTTTTCCAAACACGCTGAGTATGTCATCTACTCTGCTTGCTGGAAACTTTTGTTGTGTATTCTTTTGTGTTCTTGAAGTGTCCTAGCTTTGTGTTTGTATTTGTGGTCGAATTTCTTTCCTTTTTCAGTAGTTATTTCTTCATTCTGTCAATCTACCATTATTGACTCAAATGCTCTTGGAAATGTTGTTGAACTTCCTTAAAATGAATGGATGACTCAATATCATTTTCCTTGCTTCTCATATTTCTCAACTAGTTTTTGTTTGTGATTTTTTATTTTATTTTATTTTGGTTTTTTTAAACATGAGTAGAGATGTTAAATCTTTGTTAAGAACTCATAGAACTCTTTGAGACTTGAACCTTTAGAAAAAGGCAAGAGTTGTGAGAATATCCTCAAAAAGGCCAAAGAGAGTTAAACAAGAGAGTTTTGTGAGGTAAACACTACCAAGATGTCAACCCAAGCTCAAGCACCAACTCCTTTTGGAGAAGAATCTAGCAACTCCCAACATGATGACCCTTTGAGGCTCATAATGCAAGAGTTACAATCCCTAAGAGATGAGATGAGGGATATTAGAAGGGATGTCACTAATCTCTCTAATCAATAAAGGGAGGTTAGTCCTCATGGTAGTCTCAATGTTACTACCCCAAGGAGCAATGGACCATTCAATTGCTCTAGGACAACTGAGTTCCACCAACCTCCACATTTTGATGAAGAACTTCATCCACCTCCTTATGGTGGTAGAAGAGGCGGTTTTGGAGGAAGAGGCATGCCGAGACACTTTGAAGAAGTTCCAAGGCCACAAGCTCGGCATGGAGAGCCATTATATGATGATCATGAACATGTTCCATTTGTTGCAAACCATGGAAGAGACCAAGGTGACCAAACCTTGGACCGAATAAAGTGGAAGCTCCCTAGTTTTAAGGGTGAGAATGACCCTAGCATTTTCTTAGATTGGGAGAGGTAAGTAGAAAACATGTTTATGTTGAAAAATTGTAATGAGTTCTTAAAAGCTAGACTTGTAATAGCCGAATTTTCCGGCTATGCTTTACATTGGTGGGAAAGGGTAGTAAACCAAAGAGTTAGAAGTGGTAGACCACCGGTTGATACTTGGAGAGAGTTAAAAGCTTTGATGAGAGAAAGATTTGTGCCCGAGCACTACTCTAGAGAGCTTCATTATAAGCTCATGACTATAAAACAAGGTGTAAAAAGTGTAGAAGAGTATAGACAAGAGCTTGAGCTCTACATCTTGAGGTTGAACCTGGAAGAAGACAAGGATGCTTCAATGGCTAGGTTCCTTAGTGGTCTCAATAGGGAGATAGCCAACCAACTTGAGTTGTATCCACATACAACTTATGAAGACATGTGCCACCTTGCCAACAAGATCGAATCACAAAGGAAAAGGAGTGGGATGATGCGATCCTCATTTCCTAACCAAAGACAAGTTGCAACAACAAAACTACCTACTTCCAACTTCAAGCCATGGCCAAAAAAGGAGGAGGCTCCTAGAGGTATTTTCCAACCTCCAACCAAACCAAAGATGGAAAAGAGAGGTAAAATCATTTCTAACCCTCCAAAGTGCTTTAAATGTAATGGTGTAGGACATTATGCAAGTAGTTGTCCGACAAAGAGAGCTTTGATCTTTAGGGAGGATTTGAATGGTTGGATTGAGAAGGAGGAGGATGAAAGTAGCGAATGTGTTGAGGGTGAAGAAAATGGTGAGGATGATGAACATGTTGATTTGAATCCTTTAGGAAGTGATGACGATGTCTTGAGCTTTGTTACCATAAGAGCACTAAGCGCTCAAACTTTTGATGATAACATGATTGAACAAAGAGAAAACATCTTCCATTCTAAATGTAAAGTTGAGGGAAGGATTGCCAACCTTATCATTGATAGTGGTAGTGGTGTAAATGTGGCTAGTGCTTATCTTGTTGAGAAGTTGAAACTACCTACTACAAAACATGATAAACCCTACAAACTCCATTGGCTAAATGATAGTGGAGAAATTAAAGTGTTGAGATAAGTAGTGGTACCAATAGAAATGGGAGCTTACAAAGATGAGATACTATGTGATGTGGTGCCAGTGCAAGCATGCCATCTTCTCTTGGGAAGACCTTGGCAATTCGATAGAAAGTCCCTCCACAATGGGGAGAAGAATACTTATTCTTTTGTGAAGGATGGAAGAACATTCACTATGAATCCTCTTACACCTCAACAAGTGAGAGATGAACAAAAAAATATGAGGGAGAAAGAGAGGGCCGAAAGTGAGCTCAAAAGGAAAAAATTGGGGAGGGAAAGAGAGTTGAGGAAAAAGAAAAGAGTGAAGAAAGAGTGATGAAAAACAAGAGTGAAAAGAAAAAGAGTGACAAAAAAAAGAGAGTGAGATGAAAGAAAAGAATTCTTTCTTTGCAAAACCTAGTGAGGTGATTGAAGCAATTGAAAGAAAAGAAGTGGTATTGCTCTTGTATTGTAGGGAATCTTTTACTTCATCTAAAGAACACTCACCCTCTTTTTCAAGTGAAATGTTGCAGGTTATTGAAGATTACAAAGAATTATTTCCTAATGAGATGCCCGGAGGTCTTCCACCAATTAGAGGAATCGAACACCAAATCGATTTTGTCCCCGGGGCGGTTTTGCCAAACCGACCGGCCTATAGGAGTCCACCGGAAGAGACTAAGGAGCTGAAAAGGCAAGTTGAGGATCTAATTTCAAAAGGGTATGTGCGTGAGTCCATGAGTCCTTCTGCAGTTCCAGTTTTGCTTGTTCCAAAAAGAGATGGTACATGGAGAATGTGTATAGATTGTAGAGCAATAAACAACATTACTATTAAGTATAGGCATCCCATACCTACACTTGATGATTTACTTGATGAGTTGCATGGTTCTAATATTTTCCCTAAAATTGACTTGAAACGCGGATACCATCAAATTAGGATGAGAGAAGAGGATGAGTGGAAAATCGCTTTTAAGACTAACTTTGGTTTGTATGAATGGGTGGTTATGCCCTTTGGATTAACTAATGCTCCCAGTACATTTATGAGATTAATGAATCATGTGTTGAGGAATTTTATTGGGAAATTTGTTGTTGTATACTTTGATGATATTTTGGTCTATAGCAAGACATATGAAATGCATGTTGAACGTCTTAGGGAAGTACTAAATGTCTTGAGAATTGAAAAAATTTTTGCTAACCTTGACAAATGTGAGTTTTGTTTGGAGAAAGTTACATTTCTAGGTTATGTGGTAAGCTCACAAGGACTTCAAGTAGATGAAGGTAAGGTCCAAGCAATTAAGGAATGGCCAACACCAAGAAACGCATCGGAAGTGAGAAGTTTCCATGGCCTAGCAAGTTTCTATAGGCGGTTCATCAAAAATTTCAGCACACTTGCTAGCCCTTTGACCGATGTGATCAAGAAAACCGAAGGATTTAAGTGGGAAACAAAACAAGAACAAGCATTTCAATTGTTGAAGGAAAAGTTGTGTAGTGCACCCCTTTTGTCACTACCAAACTTTGAGAAAACTTTTGAGGTGGAGTGTGATGCATCCGGTATTGGTATAGGTGGTGTACTTATGCAAGATGGAAAGCCCTTAGCCTATTTTAGTGAAAAACTTAATAGGGCAGCCGTGAGGTACTCAACTTATGACAAGGAGCTTTATGCTTTAATAAGAACATTAAAGCATTGGCAACAGTGCCTATGGCCAAAGGAGTTTGTTGTGCACACCGATCATAAGGCTTTGAAGTTTCTCAAGGCCCAACATCAACTCAATATGAGACATGCAAGATGGATGGAGTTCATTGAAACATTTCCATATGTCACCCATTACAAGAAAGGTAAGGAGAATGTGGTGGCCGATGCTCTATCTAGAAGATCAAGCATTAAGCAAGGATGCAAGCAAGAAGGCTGATTTTGTGAAAGCAATTCATGCAAAGGTCCATGAAGCCATTGTCAACTCCAACAAAAAGCTTGTAGAGAAAAGAAATGTGGGAAGAAGAAAAGTGGTATTCAAACCCGGTGATTGGGTTTAGGTGCATTTTAGAAAGGAAAGATTTCCCCAACAAAGAAAGTCTAAGCATGATGATAGGGGAGATGGGCCATTTCAAATCCTTGAGAAAATTAATGACAATGCCTATAAAGTTGATCTTCCGGGACATTATAATGTTAGTGCCACTTTTAATGTTTTCGATCTCTCTTTATTTGATATAGGTGATGGAGACTCGAGGACGAATCCTTTTCAAGAGGGGGAGGATGATGTGAATCGGTTAGACATGCAAGAACATCAAGGAGTTGTGACAAGAGCGAAGGCAAAACAACTAAAGAGTCACAAGGATCAAATTGAGCAAGAGAAATTTCAAGGCTTAAATTTTGATGTCAATTTTGATGTCCAAGACTTTATGGGGATTAAATTTTGATGTCCAAGAATTTATGGGGCAATATCCTAATTTTTGAATAAGTTAGAAATAGAAAATTTACCTTGGTAGATAGTTGGAATCCGTTTTGCCCAAGCTGAAAAATTGCCTCCTACTTTTGGCAATGTGTTGACTAGTACTCTAGAATAGTCCAAATGCAATTAAAACATCTCTATTGTCTTATCAAGTCTATGTATAGGTTATATCTATCCTCTGGGCTGAAAATATGAGAGGGAAAAATTCCTATTTTCTCCCTCAAGTGTCCATAAATATGTAGTCTTCCATTTTGAAGAAGTAATCAAGAAATTTTTCAAGACAGAGGTTCTTCTCTTAGTATTCTTAGTTCTTAGCTTAGTTTTTCTATCTTCTTCAAGGGTGAACTTCCTTGAAAGAAAAAAATCACTTTGAAGACTTGTTGAAAGTTCTAAGAGCTTCAAGATTGATCATAAAAAACAAATTCCTTCATACTAGTTACTACACTCTTGTAGAAAACTAGTCTTGAGGTCTTCTTCTTGTTTCATTGAGGTCTAAGGTTCAAAATACCTTAGGTTGTTTGAACTTTAAAGAAAAGATTTTGTTTAAACCTTCTTGAGGTCTTGGATTTGATATATCTAAGGTTGCTTGAAGTTTAACATTTTCAAGTCCTTTCAAAGGCACTTTCTTCTACTTATTACACTTGTTTTGTTTGTTCTCTCCCTCACTTCTTGGACAAAATTTTATGCTCTTGAAGATCATTCCACATCAGTACATGAATTAAAATGAGTTCAATATCCAATATGCATATACATACATATAATTTTATGTAAATATATTTATACATATATGCATGTATATAGGGCTATAAAAGGAAGGGGTCTTACCCATGCCTGTGCGAGTCTATACCCATTTTTAGCGGGTATGGTTAAAATTTTATACTCGTAGACTCGTACCTGTACCCCTATAGATTCCATTTCATAGGTCTGGGTACGATATGTTAATACCCACACCCGTATACCCGTTATAGTAAAATAATAATATATATTTATATATTATATTATTTTCTATTTTATACTGGCAGTAAGTGGTGGAAGCAGTCTCACTGTCTAACATTCTCATTATTTTTCTGCTCTTTATTTTCTTCAGACTCTCACTCTTCCCTTCTCTTCTCTTTTTCAGTCTCACTCTCTCTCTTCTCTTCTTTACACTCTTCTCTTCTTCACTGTCTCACTCAGGTTTTCTTGTCGTGCACTGCCACTCTTCCGAAACCTCTGACGGCGACTGCGACTGCACTGCTCCAATCTCCCATATAGTCCGACTGCAACTACACAGCTCCAGTTGCTGAAGCTGCTCTGCTCAGTCTTCCGATTACATAGCTGCCGCTTGCCTACTGCCAACTTCCTTCTGACACCGCTCTATTCTTTCATCTTCCTTCTGACTGGTAAATTAAGTTCTTATGTACTAATTTCCTTGGATTATGATGTAATTTTTTTCTTGCTGGCTGAATTGAAGATTTGTTTTGGTTTATTGTTCGATTCTGTTTATACTTGGAGTTGAAGATCTATTTTTGTTGTTTTGATTTTACAATATAGTTTAGCATTTATTATTATAATCTCATAATTTTATACTTTGAATTGAAGGGTGACTGGAATCTGGCTGAATAAGATAGTATTATTGTTATTTTTTTTACAACTCATTATATCATATTATCTCAGAATTTTATACTTGGAATTGAAGGCTGTTTGGACTCTGGACTCTGGCCGAACCCATTGTATTATTGTTTCCTCCATCCAATATTTGATAACTTACTTATATTTCCATATGGATATATAAAAATATTTTTAAATTTCACAAAATGATTGGTAAATATTAGGTTATACATTGTTATATATATTTGTTTAACAGGGGAAGAAATATAAAAGTGTCATACGAGTATGGGTATATCTAAACCCTACCCTAGACCCTAGAGGGTCGGGTTTGGGTCCATAAATTTTATACCCAGAGAGTCTGGGTCTGGGTCAAGATCCAAGTTTTACTATAAGGGTATAGGTCTGGGTTTGGGAGTACTTAGAGGGCTTGAACCCGTTTACACTCCTATATGTATATGTATACATATATATGTATGTATATATCTATGTATGTGCGTGTGTGTATATATATGTGTGTTTATAAATATATAATAGTTAAGTAATGACAAGTATAAATCAAACATTTACTGATCGTTTGAGAGCTCTAAGGCCTCTTGAATATCATTGGGCGACTGCGACCAAGCCGGTTGAGATGACTCGAGAGTCGTAGAAGGAGGGCCCGGTGGTGTCGTCGAGATAGATGTCGCGGGAGTTGTGAAAAGACTCGTAGTCAGTTATGTTGTAGGAGGGGGGCGGGTTATCTATTTCCTCGAAGAAGGGGTTGGCTAAAACTGATGAACATGGTAACATCACACGTAATAAGGCAAGACTAGTTACACAAGGATATACTAAAGTGGAGGGACTTCATTTGGATGAAACATTTGCACCGGTCACACGGTTGGAATCTATGTGATTAGTTGTATCTATTGCCTATGCTAAGCAATTCACACTATAAAAGATGGATGTGAAAAGTGCATTTCTGAATGGTATTTTGCAAGAGGAAGCATATGTTGAACAACCCAAGGAATTTATTAATTAAGAGCATCCGAATTATGTTTACAAACTTAAGAAAGCCCCGTATGGTTTGAAACAATCTTCAAGAGCATGGTATGAGATATTAACAAATTATTTACTTGATAGAATGTGCAAGAGGGGTGGTGCAAATAAAACTATGTTCCTAACGAAGACAACATAACATGTTATGATCGCACAAGTTGGTATGATTTAGGATCTTCAATAGAATCAAGTCTTCATATCAATCTCCCAAGGACCTTGCTTTCGTTAACAACACCCACCCATAATTCACCCCAAACTATGAAGAAATATATATAAAGAGGATCTTTTCCTCAATTGCTAATCAAACAAAAGGATTGGATATCCCCTACCCAATTAGATCAATTGAAGCAGACCTAAGCTCTAAAACAAACAAGGATATGATCACAATAGATTTAGGAATTGTGATCAAATTAAGAACCCTTGGATCAACACAATCCAAGTATTCAAATAAAATCAATCTAAGGATTAATGATCAAACCCTGGATGAGGTTCAAGGAGAAAGCCTCAAAACTTAAGAACCCTAGAGATAAACTCATCAATTTCATAAAACCATCAATTAGTGTTTCAATTAGGCTATAGAGGGGTATTTATGGAGTTTAGGCTAAACCCTAATTTGAACATGGTCTTAGGTCAACCAGAGACCCATTAGGATCTTAATTAAAAGCTGCAAAGTGAATTAAAATAGCAATTCCCGCCTAAAACATGGCATAACATGAAATCAGTACCCTACCATTGGCAGTAGGACTTCAGCCTTACAAATTGAATTTAGGCAGAAGCTTACCGTGGAAGGGTACATGGCCACCCGGGATAGGCTTTGTTTATGTGAACCGGTTAAAGATTCGCAAGAGCATCAAGGAAAAACAACTAAAGAGTTGCAAGGATCAAATTGAACAAGAGAAGTTTCAAGGCTTAAATTTTGATGTCGAAGACCTTATGGGGCTTAAATTTGATGTCCAAGACTTTATGCGGCTTAAATTTTGATGTCGAAGACTTTATGGGGCAACATCCTAAAGTTTTGAATAAGGTAGAAATTTAAATTTCACCCTGATTGATGGTTGGAAGGCCTTTTGCCGAAGCTGGAAATTGCCTATATTTTTGGCAAATGTGTTGACTAGTGCTCTAGAATAGTCCAAATGTAAGAAAAACAACTCTATTGTCTTATCAAGTGTACGTATAGGTTATATATATCCTTTCGGATGAAAATATGTGAGGGAAAAATTCCTATTTTCTCCCTCAATTCTCTATAAATTTGTAGTCTTCCATTTTGAAGAAGCTAATCAAGAAATTTTTCTAGATAAACGTTCTTCTCTTAGTATTCTTAGTTCTTAGCTAGTTTTCTATCTTCTTCAAGGGTGAACTTTCTTGAAAGAAAAATCACTTTAAAGACTAGTTGAAAGTTCCAAGAGCTTCAAGGTTGATCATCAAAATTCCTTCATACTGGTTACTACACTCTTGTAGAAAACTAGCTTTGAGGTCTTCTTCTTGTTTCATTGAGGTCTAAGGTTCAAAATACCTTAGGTTGCTTGAAATTTGAAGAACATAGTTTTTTAAAACCTTCTTGAGGTCTTGGATTTAATATATCCAAGGTTGCTAGAAGTTTAACATTTTCAAGTGCTTTCAAAGGCACTTTCTTTCTTCTACTTGTCACACATGTTTTGTTTGTTCTCTCCCTCACTTCTTGGACGAAATTTTATGCTCTTGAAGATCATTATCCATCATTTGTTCTTGCCTCTCCTTGATTTATTGCTCCTCCAATTTGCTCCCTTGGTTGCTCCAAGCTTAGGTATTGAACCATAAGCAACTTAAGAGAATTATAATCACCTTCCAAGCCTTCATTCTTTAACCCTAGATCTTCCTTTATAGTTTCTCTTAAGTTGAGCAATTGGATAATCCTTCTCCTTAATTCTCCTTCCTCTTGCTCTTGTGATTGATCCCTGAAGCTTTTCATCTTCTTGGCCATCTTGGTTCATGTCATCTGCTCCTCCTTTGGAAAGCTTCGTCCTTGAATCTTGACCTACATCAAATGAAGATAAATTAAAAACATTGAAGGTGGCACTAACATTATAATCACCAGGAATCAATCTTATAAGCTTTATCATTAACACATACAAGAACTTGAAACGGACCATCGCCACGGCTTTGTAACTTTGTTTTCCTTTGAGTAGGGAAATGTTCTTTTCGAAGGTGAATCCAAACCCAATCAGTGGGTTAAAAAATTGCATGTGTCCTTCCCAAATTCCTTTTTGCAGCAAGCTTTTATTTTGTAGCCTTAATAGCTTCATGAACTTTGGAGTGAATAGTTCTAAAAAATTCCACCTTTTTCTTCCCATTCAAGCTCAAAGTGTGATCTGCAGGTAAAGGAATCAAATAAAAAAGAGTTAGAGGATTAACCCATAAGCAACTTCAAAAGGAGAGTAAGAAGTAGTAGAGTGATGAGCTCTATTGTAAGCAAGCTCAATAGGAGGTAACCAAGCTTCCCATTTGCGCAAATTTTCTTTTAAGAATGGTCCTAAGAAGTTGGCCAATGGTTCTATTCATCACCTCTATTTGCCAATCGGTTTGTGGATAGCAAGCTGTAGAATATAACAAGTTACTTCCATGTTTCTTCCACAAAACATGCCAAAAATGACTAAGGAACTTAGTGTCATGATCCAAAATAATAGTTCTAGGTATACCATGGAATCGTACCACCCAAGTAAAGAACAACCGCAACATGTCTAGCGTCATTGATTTTCTTAAAAGGTATGAAATGAGCCATTTTAGAAAACCAATCTACCACAAAATATATAAAATCCATTCCTTTAGGGGATCTATGTAGTCCAAGAATAAAATCCATTGAAATGTCTACCCAAGGTTCTCTAGGCACATTCAAAGGAATATAAAGTCCATGTGGCAAAGATGTAGATTTAGCCCTTTACAATGTAAACAATTATCAATAAACCTCTCTACATCTCTTTTCATGCGAGGCCAAATGAAATGCTCATGCGAAATGTCATACGTTCTGGAAAATACCAAAATAACCCATCAAACCACCATAATTAGCTTCCTTAATGAATGTACAATTTACATTCATATTAAAGGAAACCATCATGTATAAGATACTTTTCATTAGGCACAACCAAATAAGCATCAAACATGTCCTTGAAGTCATTATCACTAGCATATAACTCTTTAAGCATTTCAAAACCAAGTAATCGAGCTTGTAAAGTAGAGATTAAAGTGTACCTTCTTGAAAAAGCATCAAATATAATGTTTTCTTTACCTTTCTTGTACCGAATGACATATGGAAATGTCTCTATGAATTCCATCCATGTTGCATGTCTCTTGTTGAGCTTTTGTTGTCCTTTGAGAAACTTCAGTGACTCATGGTCCCTATGGACTACAAAATCTTTAGGCCACAAATAATGTTGAAAATGCTTCAATATTCTCACCAATGAATAAAGCTCCTTCTCATAAGTAGAATAATTCAATGCCACTCAGATAAAGTGTTCACGAAAGTAAGCCAAAGGTGTCTTATCTTGTATCAACACTCCTCCAATGGCAAACCCCAAGGCGTCACATTCAATTTCAAACATTTTCTCAAAGTTTGGTACTACTAATAGAGAAGCAATACTCAAGCTTTCTTTCAACAATTTAAAAGCCTTTTCTTATTTTTCTGCCCATTTGAATTCAGTTATCTTCTTGATTACATTCGTCAAGGGACTAGCATTGTGCTAAAGTCCTTGATGAATCTCCTATAAAAGCTTGTTAAACTGTGGAAGCTTCTCACTTTGCACTCTTGGGAGTAGGCCAATTCTTGATTGCTTTCACCTTATCTTCATCCATTTGGAGAGCTTGAGAAGTCACCACATAACCTATTAAAGTAACTTTTTCCAGACAAAACTCACATTTTCCGAGGTTAGCATATAATTTCTCACTTCTCAAAACAAAGAAAACTTGTTTAAAATTATGCAAATGATCTTTATAAGTTTTGATATGAATCAATATATCATCAAAATAAACCATAACAAACTTTCCACTAAAGTCCCTCAAAACATGATGCATGAGTCTCATGAATGTGTTAGGTGCATTAGTTAAACCAAAAGGTATGAGCAACCTCTCATAAAGACCAAAATTAGTTTTGAAAGTTATTTTTCAGTTATTCCCTTCTTTCATGCGAATTTGATGTAACTTGATGTTAAATCTATCTTTGAAAAGATTTGAGAACCATGCAACTCTTTAAGCAAGTAATCTAACCTAGGATAAGATGCTTATATTTTATGGTGATATTGGTAATTGCTATAAAATCTATATACATGTGCTATGTACCATCTTTCTTAGGAGCTAATAAAACGGGAACAACACAAGGGCTCAAGTTTTCTCTTACATATCCGTTGGAGATAAATTCTTCCACTTGTCTTCTCAACTCCTTGGTCTAATTGGGAGGCTCCCATAACCCGGTCCATTTGGAAACACTGCACCGGGTACCAAATCAATTTGATGTTCAATGCTACGTAAAGGAGGGACTCCACCAGGCATCTCTTTGGGAAATACATATTTGAATTCTTTAATTACTTTCACTATAGCACTAGACAAAGAAGATAAATGATCATTAGTCGAAACAAATGCTTCCTTGCAATATAAGAGTAACACCAAATCTTCATTTTCAATGGCTTCTATGATCTCACTATCTTTTCTATAGAAACATCTCTTTTCTTTTGTAAAACTCTCTTTCTTTTGATCACTCATTTACTTGTCACTCTTCACTTTTGTCTCTTTTGCTTTTACAACACTCATTTCTTTTCCCTCAACTCTTTTTCCTTCCTCAATGATGTTTCTCTTTGGTTCATTCTCAATCCTTTTCTATTCTCTCATTTTCTTTTGTTCTTCTCTAACTTGTTGAGGTGTAAGAGGATTCATGATATAGGATTTTCCATTCTTCACAAAGGTGTAAGTATTCTTCTCCCCATGATGAATGGCTTTCCTATCAAATTGCCACGGGCGACCTAACAATAAGTGGCAAGTTTGCATAGGCACTACATCACATACCACTTCATTATTCCATGTTCCCATTGCAATAGGACTTTTATTTGCCTCCACACTCTAACTTCCCCACTATCATTCAACTAATGCAACTTGTAAGGATTAGAATGTTTAAAGGTTGATAACTTAAATTTTTCTACAAGATAGGTACTAGCTACATTAGTGCAACTACCACGATATATGATGAGGTTAGCAAGTCTATCTTCCACCTTTCATTTTGTATGAAAGATATTCTCCCTTTGAATGCTTGAGACATCTTCAATAATTTTAGTAGCCAATGACCTTATATTGACGAAAATCAAAGCATCTTCCTCGGCATCTAGAGAAGCATCTCCAACGGTTCCATCATCATGTTATTTTCAACATCAACAATGTTCTCAAGACTTTCGTCGTCAACTTTCTCAATCCAGCCATTCAAGTCTTCGGAAAAAATAAAAGTCCTCTTAGTAGAAAAATTGATAGTTATATGTCCCAAACCATTGTATTTAAAGCACCTAGTTGCATTAGTGACCAATCTACCTTTCTCTTCCACCTTAGGCTTAGGATTATCTTTGAAAGCAACCTTAGATGTTTCATCCTTCTTTGGCCAACCTTTGAAAGTAGATGCTTGAGCTTTAGATACCACGTTTCTTTAGTAAGGAAGCGCAGTTTTAGAGAAACCACTTCTCTTCCTTTGAATCTTAATATTGTTGCTAAACGGTACATGTCTTCATAAGTGTTGTAAGGATACAATTCTAATTTATTAGCAATGTCCCTATTGAGTCAACTTAGAAATCTAGCACTAGAAGTATCCTTGTCCTTCTCCAAACTCAACATCAAAGTGTATAACTCCATTTCTTGCCAATATTCCTCCTAAGAGCCATCAATTTTTAGTGAAGCTCCCTATAAAAATGCTCAAAAATCTTTCTCGCATAAAAGTCTTTAATTCTACCCAAGTTTCAACTACTTGTGCCTTCCACTTCTAATCCTTTGAGTAAAAATCCTTTCCCACCAATGAAGTACATGACCCAAAAATTCGCAAGTGACTAACTGAGCCTTGACATTGTCACTGTAATTTCTCACCATAAAAGGTTCCCCACTTGACGTTCCCAATCAAGAACACATTTGGATCACTTTCGTCCTTGAAGCTAGGCACGTTCCACTTGATCTTATCTAAGGCTCTATATGCTTGTTCTCAACCATAATAACCACCAAAGTATTCCTCGCCAATATTAGGATTCTCCCCATAGTAATCAAACAAGTTATCTTCATGCCATGCTTCATGTCTTGGAACCTCTACTTATGGTCTATTATATTCCCTTCCTCTTAGACCTCCTCTTCTTCCACCTCTAGAAGTGGTGTGTCTACCACATCATAGAATTGATGAGTGCTTTGAACTGGTGTTTCAAATGAACCATGATAATTGTAGTTTCTATAACCCCTTTGATATGAGAATTGACATTTCCTTCAATGTGGCTTTGACCTCTTTTCTCTATAAAATTATTAGTTATTTCCTTTTGCATATCTCTCATTTCCCTTCTCATTTGTTAAAACTCTTGCGTAATAACCCTCATTGGATCTAAGTTGAAATGAGGACTACCACTTGTTCCTTCATCGTGAGAAGTTGGTAATTGGGCATCCATATATATAATGAAACCTGCAAATTAAACAAAAGAAATAAGTAGGACCTTAAAATCACTCTTTTAATGATCACTCAATCTCCTCGTTTTTGGCTCTCTTATAGTTTTTATAACAATAAGCTCACCCTCTTGCCTTTTACCAAACTCTCACCTCATAGTAGTTCTTTGAGTTTTCAAACTTCCTCCCCCACAATCACCAAAGGCAATCAACCAAAGATAAATTCTAATTAAACACTTAGTTTAGGATTCATAGAAGTTCAAAGAGGAATTTCATCAAACACTTAGCGTGCAAGACTTCGAAAAAGAATCCAAGAGCAAATAGAGCCAATCGAAATCAATTTAATCACATAAAGAAGAATAAACACTGAAAAAAGCAATTAAAGTTCAAAAACAATGAAACAAAACAAAGCTAAGCTAAACAAAGAAATAAGAGCACGATTACAAAATTTCTAGAAAATAGAGGTCACTGACACCCTCTTAGAAAAATCATGACACCTACAATTCCAAATCGAGTGAAATTAGTTTAGAAAGAAGCATGACCAGATGAGGATAAATTTAAGCACAAATTTTGTTTGAATTGGATAAGTATAACATAAAATATGAACAGTATTAATCCACACTTTCAAACAGTTTCTGTATCTGGACATATCAGAAAATTTTATCAATTTTATCTATCAAATCAAGTCCAAATGCAATGAAACCAATTGCAATTGTTCAAAAACTCATAGAAGTTGAGATTATATCAAATTTTACCAAAAAATTCAATGTATCTTCGGATCAATCAAATCTTATGGCATCAATATTTATGTCTGAGATTTACATGATCCTCATGTCTTTTTCTATAGATTATTACAAAAAAAATTTTCCCACGAATTTGGAAAAAGTTAAGCACAAATTAGAGCTTACTTTGAAGGTAGCTCTCATACCAAACTGATACGATTTATGATCGTCAATAGAATCAAGTCTTCATATCAATCTCCCAATGACTTTGCCTTCAATAGGACTTGATCCTCTTCAACAACACCTACCCATAATTCAGTACAAACTATGAGCAAATGCATATGAACAGGATATTTTCCTCAAGTTCTAATCTAAAAAAGGGATTGGATACGCCTAGCTAATTAGATGAAATGAAAAAGAACTAAGCTCTAAAACAAATCACAAGAATGTGATCATAATAGATTTAGGAATCGTGATCAAATTAAGAACCCTTGGATCAACCCAATCCAAGTTTTCAAATAAAACAAATCTAAAGAATGATCAAATCTTATATGAAATTCAAGGTGAAAGCCCCAAAACTTAAGAATGCTAGAGATATAAACTCATCAATTTTATAAAATCATCCATTAGTCTAAGAACTACGCTAGTAAGGGGTATTTATAGAGTTTAGGCGAAGCCCTAATCTAAACATGGTCTTACATTAACCCAAGTCCCATTAGGGGCTTAATTAAAAGCTGTAAAATGAACTAATAGCAATTTTTGCCTAAAACATCGTATTACATGAAATCTGTACCCTATCGTCAACTGTAGGGGACCCTACCATCGGCAATAGGTCTTTAGCCTTCCAAATTTAATATAGGCAGAAGCCTACCGTAGGCGGTAGGTATAGGGCCTACAATATACTATAGGCTCTGTTCTTGCCTCTTTTTGATTTCTTCTTCCTCCAATTTGCTCCCTTGGTTTCTCTAAGTTTAGGCATTGAACCATAAGCAACTTAGAAGGATTTCCATCATCTTCCAAGCCTTCATTCTTGAACTTCGGGCCTTCCTTCATAGTTTCTTCAATTATGATCATCAATTCATGAGTAATTTGATCATCATTTTCCTTAATTCTCATTAGTCTTGCTCTTGTGATTGGTCCTTATAGCTTTTTATCTTCTTGGCCTTCTTGGTTCATATCACAAGTCTATGTGGATGACATTATGTTTGGCTTTAACTTGAACGGAACTGACAGAAGAGTTCATCACATCGATGAGAACTGAATTTGAAATGATTATGGTTGGTGAATTGAATTTCTTCTTAGGCTTGCATATCAAACCAATGAAGGAAATAGATACCACAAAAAATTATTAGAGAAGCTCTTTTGTTAAAAGAGTTTCTGTGATAGGAATGTTTGTATCTCAAGCAAAGTATGCTAATAATCTTGTCAAGTATTTTGCGTTGGAAAATGGAAAAAAAACCTGAGGTCACCGGTCAATACCACTCTAAAAATCTCCAAAGATGGGAACAGTATAGATCAATAGGAATATTAAATTATGATTGGAGGATTGCATTACCAAGAAGCCAATCCTCTTGACTTAGGATAAAATGTTGGGGTGTGTGCTAGATATCAAGCTGATCCCAAAGAATCATACAAGAGTGGTGAAGCGTGTACTGAGATATGTGCATAGCACAGTCAATCATGGTTTCTTATAAAGCAAGGATACCACAACAAATGTTGTAGGTTATAGTGATGCAGATTGGGCAAGCAATTATAATAGAAAAGGCACATGAAGAGGGAAACAACTTAGTATAATGCCACATCAAGAAGTAAAATTATATCTCACTCTCAATAGTTGAAGCAGAGTAGATTGCTAGTAGAAGCTACTGTACACTATTGTTGTGAATGAAACAAATGTTGAGTGACTATGGGATAGTGCAAAAGAAACAACTGGCACTAACATCACCAGTGCCATTAACATCACAAAAACTCTTATGCACCATAGCAAATAAAAAAACATCGACATCTGACACTATTTCATTAGAGAATCGGTAAGAGCAAGGTGTTTGTGTATTTGGAAAATGTTACAACAAAAAAACAGCTGGCAGTTATCCATACAAAGTCTTTGGTACTGTGAGATTTGAAGTACTCCAGTAGGCCTTGGGAATCTGTGATTCAGAATAGTGTAGCTTAAAAACCTATTTAACATTATACTAACAGTGTGTTTCTTGGGTTGAACACGTATATGAAGTGAGAGCACTGTTCCTCAAGCTACTCTCACAATGATGATCTAGATTGTCACAATCATTATCACATCATGGTTTTTTATGTGTACACCTTCTCCAACACTCCGCTCTCATCGTTCTATGTGATATTATGCTGACATAATCTTTGCAGCTGGTACATAAGTGTGAGTGATAGTAATCTAACGGGATTTTCTCACCTTCTGGTGAATGTTACATTATGACTCTCATCATGTTGTATTCTTATGGATCTTCTTACTTGAATTTACATGATCTGGTATTCTCATACATGGTGTGGTATTTTATTCGCACAACTCAAGTTGCCCAGTACAACTTTCGAAAACAGAGTCCTTAATTAAGTTTTGCACTACTCTGTGGAAATAGAAATTCTTTCTCATCACTTAAATCATGTAGAAGTCGATTCACTTTCCATAACTCAAGATTTTGTTTGAACAAGGATCTTCTTTTCCTCATGTTCTCTCTTGTTGTGAACTAGGGTTTTGCTCTCTCTCTCTCTCTCTCTCTCTCTCTCTCTGCAAAAGCTCGATTTTTGCCAGATTTGAGTGTTGAAGTTGACAAAAGTAGTCCTTGCTCTTCATGCAATCCAACTATGGCAGGTGAACAACCTCACCAACCTCGAAGGCCCTTGATTTCGGACCACGATGACATAGCACTTCCCGTGGCATCATATACATCCCTTGGATCCTCAAGTACAACAACATATAATGTGGCACTCCATACTATGGTGGGGCCGTCTTCGTTGTCTCCAGTAATATCTACCAATCTTACTCTTGGCAATTATTTAGTCAATCAAAATGCAATTCTTATTTTGTGTAGACTAAGCTTTTCCGACACTAGGGTATCATTCTTTGGCTCTATATTACATGTTCCTATCATTACTAAGTTAAATTTTCGTCTTATGACACATACACATGTCCCACATTATTTCATGGAAAACACTTTGCCCTTGCCTAGGATTGTGAATTGTGGAACTAAAATTCTATCACTGATGTCAATATTTTGCACTATTTTCTTGGTGAATTTTTTCCCTTGGCAAGTCTACCTCTTCTAAATGAGGAAACACAAGTTAATGTGCCTATTGAGAAACATACAAAGATAATATTAGAAGAAATCGGTGATGCTATGGATGAAACTGGTTCAGAAGTAGAATAAGGAAGGTTAGTCTTGAGCCTAGAACGAGAATGAGAACAAGATCCTCTTCCAAAACAGAAGCTAGTCCTAGTTTTGCTTCAAAGAAGGCGAAAGGAAAGGCACCTTCTCTAAGACCAACACCTGCCTCAAGATCTTTAAAAGCCAAAAGTTCTTTTAGTAAGGATTTTTGCAACAAAGTGACACGAGATAGGATGGATGACTTTGAAGGAAAGTCCATTACGACTGAGGAAAAAAGTGAGCCAAGAAACTCTACAACTATATACTGCTCTAGATCTACTGAATGGGCTAAGGTTTCTAGAAATTACTATGTTTCCAGAGAAGTATAATGAAACTTTTGGTTAGAGAATTTTGTGCCAACCTTACTGCTGATATTGATGATCCTAATAGTCCTGCGGTGAGCCAAGTGTATGTGAGAGGTCAGGTTATTGCCTTCTCTCTAGCCAACATTGTAGATTTCCTAAGTTGACTACATTATGCCAACATTAAAGGGAATGGGCTGGATTATGATCTTGAGATTGATGAAGTTGCAAAAGGGCTCAAAGGAGATGGTGAGGCACAGTGGCCAGATAATATTAGACTTCCATCAGCACTGCTCTCGCTCAAATATAGGGCACTTTACAAAGTTTCTTATGGCTATTGGATCCCCAATACCAATGTGACTATAGTACTAAAAGAAATGGCTCTGCTGATGTATGCCTTTCCCTAAAAAATGAAGTTCAGTCTCTGTCCAATCATCTTCAACATTGTCTTAAGGATGTTGGATCAGAAAAAGAATAGACAAGTTGCCATGCACTCTCCTTGCATGATCCTTGACTTCATACTTGGATGTAAGCACCTCTCTTTGCCATTAGATACTTGGGTCAGACAGCAGGATGTCATGGTCTTGCCCAAGATCATGGGCTCTAGCTTAGCTCCTCCATCCAAAACAGTCAGTGCCAGGAGGTAGCAGACCAACAAGGCTAAAAACAGGCAAGAAGAAGAAATCTTGGAGTGAATCTGGTCAAAGTACTCAAGTAGTAAGGCTTCCCTCACCTTCTTCTCCAGCTAATACATAGCTTTCTGAGCTCTTTAGTAGACTTGATCAAATGGGGCAATGATTAACTACAGTTATGGCAGCTATAATTTAAGTTCAATCAGATGCCTAGAACCTCAAAGACAAATTGCCCTGAGGCATTTTTTAGATCAAAAGGAGGAGTTGAAGAACCAGCAGAGGGGGGTTCCTGTTCTAGTTTGCTGAATGGTAAATTCTTAAGTTCCATATGTTCGAATGTTCGAACCTATGTGGTCGTGGATATTTTCTTTTTGATGTTGTTCTGGCCTGTATGGCCTTGAATATTTGGTGTTTTATATGTTTTGGCTTGCGTACCACTGAATGTTTTGGTTAATGGGAATGGCTTAATTTCTATTATTCTGGGCTTTCTTCTTGGTTTTTCAATATTATGCCGCTTCATGCTTAGGACTAGTATGGTTTTTTGATATTTTGGATTTTTGTCCTTATTTTGGTTCCCTCATGTTGTTCATCTTAAGAATAAAAAAGACTTGTTAGTTTACATAAACTTTATACTTAATGTATGATAATCGTGTTGCTTTTGTGTTTGCTAAAAAACAATGCTGAAGAGGGAGTTTTTAAATATTTTTTGACACCAGGTATGTGGCCACATAGTTGTGTTGTGTGAGTGGATTGAGTATGAATTAAAATCAACACAATAGCACATATATGGGACGATTTGTAGATTATATTGGTATTATTTTAGTGATCTAGGAGATGTGAAATATTCGATGTGAACATATGAAGACCTCAAGAAATTTACTTCCTTAAGTGTTATATGTTAAATAAGGACATAAAATCTTGTGTGTCTGATTTGTTAAGAAAGTACTTTTAGAAAAGGCAGCTAAATCCGTGTGCATCAAGAAGATTTTTTATTTTGAATGGATTTAGGATTCCTAATTGGATGAAAAGACTCTAAGTATTTAAAGGCTTATTCTCTGAAGTGTTAGGGTTAGTCGTTCATAAGTCCAGTTGCAATTTTTCGAGCATACAATCGACAGTTCCTGGGATTCAAGTTTATGTATCCATACGCCTTGAAGACCACTTTGCTCCAATGTAAAGTGTTGTTCTATCAGCATCCAGCATTGGAGTTTTTCTTTGAAGACAGACCTGCTTCTTGAGAAAGAAGTTATGCTGCATTTCAACGGTGTAGAAGGATTTAAGGGAGTTCGAATCCAAGTAGTCACATTCCAAGGGGGAGCCTTGAAGTGTTGAAGGGAGTTCAACTGTGTAGTGTGCAAAGAGAGTTTTCATTAGATGTATTAGGGAAACCCTAAATGTGATAAAGAGTTAGATGTTCTTTGTATTGTGTTACCAGTTTATAGTGGATTGTTTTTCTGGATATGGTCTCGCAAACGTAGATTTGGCTGAACTTCGTTAACAATTTGCTGTGTTATGTGACTTGTGTTTCATTATTGTTGTCACACTAACTGCCCCGCATAACACTCATATAGAAGTTTACTCATACTACACAATAAGCTCTGAGTACAAAATTTTATTTGGTATTAGAGCAAGGCACCAATTTGCATTGTTATTTACTTAACAAGTGAGATCGTGGGAAGTTGGTGGTTAGGACATTATGTCAACTAAAGAAAGTGGCTTTGTGATGCATTCTCCACTATTTGAAAGCAGAAATTATGCTTATTGGAAGATGAAAACAAAGATTTTCATACAATCCCTAGATGAAACATCCTAGAATTATGTTGAGCCTGGATGAAAAAAACCAACAAAGATGGTAGAGGATACCATATCAAAGGTAGCTAAGGAGGTTGTGAAACCAAGGATAGAATGGAGTGATCTTGAGAAGAAATTGGCACAAGCTAATGCTAAGACATATTTGTTGGTCTGGATGAGGAGCAATTCAAGATAATATCTATATACACCTCTGCTAAAAGAGCTTGGGACACACTAAATATAGTCTATGAAGGTGTAAGAATATCCAAATTGCAGATACTGACCACTCAATTTGAAGAACTGAGAATGCAAAAAGATTGCACTATTACTGTCATCAACGGCAAGCTAAGGAATATTGCAAATAGTACCTTTCAACTTGGAGAGAAATATCCTGAGGAGAAGCTTATTCGCAAGGCTTTGAGATCTTTACCTACAAGATTTCATGCAAAGGTGGCTGCTATTTAGGAGGCAAAAGATATGACTAAGCTAGTACTCGATGATCTTTTAGGTTATGTGTAAATCTATGAGATGAATTTGGATACACAGTCAAAGGAAAGGCATAGCCTTGAAGCCTGAGATAAGTATACTTAACACTACTCCTTATTCTTAGGATTAGATCATGATGCTCACAAGGAAATTTGGAAAGTTTCTTCGCAAAACTTGCCAGAAATCAAGACCTTTGGGTGGATACAAAGGTGAAAATAGAGACAGGAGAGTCGTCAATAGGTGAAGACATGGAAATCATCGTGAGAAGAAGAAGTATATGACATGGGACCAAAGGGCAAAGGGATCCCATGTAGAGAGTGTGAAGGTTTTGGTCACATACAAGCTGAGTATGCCAACACTGAGAAAGAATAAGTCTTTGAACACCACACTTAGTAACAAAGACAAAAAGGAAGAAACTGATAGTGAGTATGAGGATGAGACTGATATTAACGAAACTATGGCATTCAATTCTATAGTAGATTTGAAGGACACATCTCTTCATGATGATGACAGTAGTAATAGTGTTAGTAATGATGACTCACTCTCTAGTGATAAGGAAGTGTTTTATGTGGAACTCCAAAATAAATACGATGTGATGTACAATGGTTGGATTGCTCTTGTTGAGATAAATAAAAAACTGAAGAAATTTTTACAAGTGATTAAGGATAAAAAAAGAGGTACTTGGGAAGAGAAACTATAAATTATTGGTACAAGTCAAGGATGTGATTGGAAGATTATTTAATATTGAGGAAAGAATAGCAATGATGAACACTAGCAAGACAAAGCTTGATGAGATGCTTGAAGCCGGAAGACCTACTGGAGTGAAAGCTGGTCATGGGTATGCAAGAGGAAACTACACAACTGGCATTGGATACATTGGAGATAGCCACACCAAACAGAACACTAGTAGTGCTCATAAATATGAAAAGTTAAAAAGTGTGTTCATGAAAGGAAATGACCAATGCTGACAAAAAGAAATTGATCAATAAATATAGGCCAAGAAAACCATCTATTTTATATGGATATTGTATGGTGATCAAATATGTGTGGCAATAATATAACAGAAGATACAAGGATCTCAAGTAAGGGAAAAGCTTCAATACATGCTCTAAGTTATGCAAAAGGAGAAAAGGTGAATCACTGGATTTGAATTATGAACGATGAGTTGAGATACAATATGGCACACTTGTGTCTATCCATTAATATAAATTGTGTGTGGTATCTTGATATTGGATGTCTAATATATATGAATTGAAATAGAAAGTATCTCGTTGACTATATTGATAGTCGAATAGGTAGTGTCACCTTCAGTATGGACTGAAGAATAAAGTGATGGGAAGAGGCATATTTAATGTAAAACATTTCCCTAAGTTAACAAATGTGCTTCATGTAGAAGGGATGTAAGCAATCTTGATAAGCATAAGTCAGTTATGTAATGAAGACTTGATGGTGTATTTTGATAAAAAGATATTTTATACGGTCAATGAGGATGAAGAATGCATCATAAAGTGATGTGAATCTTCAATTGATTCTAGATTTGATTCAACACCTTCCCAAGATCACTCCCTTTCAATGAAGAACCTCTATGAGGATTTTGTAGTTTTAAATCTCCAATAGAAAACATACAAGGGTCTAAGCCTCATAAACCAAATATTGAGAGGCAAAACTCATTCCCAATTTGATAGTAAGGACCTTAAAGAAATTAAGGCCTCAAAACCTTAACTACACAAACTAGAAGACCTAGGATAATCAATTCTAAGAACACGAACTCTAAAAATGAATTAAGAAGAGAATTAGATGATCAATTGGTTCCATAGATTCAAAAATCCAGGCATTCAATTGTACACAAAGCTGAGGAAAGAAACTGTTAGCAAGCTAACTAAGAAGGGTGAAGAACCCTAGAGACAATGGAGAATTCCTCTCTCAATTTTCAGCAAATTATCCAAGTTAGTTACAAATGAGCCTATAATTGGGTATATATAGGCCAAGGCCTAAACCTAACTTATCTATTGAGTAAAGGCTTTAAAATACCCAATAGACCTTTGATTAGTATCTAGAATAAAGTTCAAATAATAAAAACGCACCTAAACATCACATAGGTTCAAATCCTTCGGGACCCTACCGACGACAGTAGATGCAACCTACCGGTTGCAATAGGGTCTGACCTTCAAAGCTCTTCCCATCAAGAAGTCCCACATTTCACAAATTGGCTCCTTTTCACATCCAAGTTGCTCTCTTGAATAATCCTTGTTTATGGTATAGATTATGAGCAACTTGGAAGATTGTATTTTATCATCAAAGCCCTCATTCTTGTTCTTCATTTTGTTTGTCTTGGTTTCTTCAATGAAAGCTTGTCAAACATAGATCAAATCTCTTGATCTTTTTGTGCTTGCTCTAGTGCTTGGATCATGAATCAATTCGTTAGCTCTTGGTCAAAAGATTGACAAGAAACCTCATGTCATTTACTATGCTAGTAGAACTCTTACTAATGCTGAAAGAAATTATACCACAACTGAAAAAAAAAAAAATTATTAGTCCTAGTTTTTGCACTTGAGAAATTTTGTTCTTATTTACGTACTAAAGTGATTATTTATTTTGATCATTCTACTTTGACATACTTATTGTCTAAAAAAGAGACAAAGCGAAGATTGATTAGGTGGATATTACTTTTGAAAGAATTTTATATTGAAATTGGAGATAAGAAAGGTTTAGAACATCTAGTAGCTGATCATTTATCTATATTTTGGGATAATAATCATGATGAATCAGTTGCTTTGAGAGATACTTTTCCTGATGAGCAGTTATTTTCTTTATCACATTCTCCTGTCTCTTGGTTTGCACCTATTGTTAACTATCTCTCTGCCGGTGAAATTCCAACACGTTGGAATAAACAAGATAGGGATAAATTATTTTCACAAGTCAAGTATTATTGTTGGGATGATCCCTACTTGCTTAAACATTATCCTGATAAAGTAATTTGTGGATGTATACCTGAATTTGAATTTCATAGTATTTTATCTTTTTGTCATTCATATGCATGGGGTGGACATTTTTGAGGTCGTAAAATTGCTGCTAAAGTTCTTCAACGTTATTTTAATTGGCCTAGTTTATTCAAAGGTGCTCATAATTTTTACTTGGCATATGAAACTTGTCAGTGTACTAGTTTTATTTCTAAATGTAATAAGATTCCTTTACAACCTATTTTAATTGTTGAGATCTTTGATGTTTTGGAAATTGATTTTATGGGTCTTTTTTCATCTTTTTTTGGTTACCATTACATTTTGGTAGTAGTGGATTATGTGTCTAAACGGGTGGAAGCTTTAGCTACAAGAACAAATTACCGTAAAGTAGTTGTTCAATTTGTTAAGGATCATATTTATTTAAATTTTTTTTGTAGATTTGTTACCCTAGAGTTGTCACTAGTCATACAGGCAGTAATTTTTGTAACTGTTCTTTTGAAGCACCTCTTAGAAAATACTCTATAACTCATAAAATGGCTACCCCCTATCACCCCAAATAAGTGGTTAAGTAGAAGTGTCTAGTCAAGAGTTTAAATCTATTCTTGAGAAAACTCTTAGGCCTAATAGGAAGGATTGGTCTCAAAGATTGAATGATGCACTTTGGGGTTATCGCACTGCTTATAAGACCCCTATAGGAATGTCCCTTTTTAGACTTCTTTTTGTGAAATCTTATAACTTGCTAGTAGAGATAGAACATATAGCTTATTGGGTTATTAAAGTTTTTAATTTTTATTTGAAGCAAGCTGGTTCTAATAGGATGTTGAAGTTAAATGAGCTCGATGAATTACGAAACAAAGAATATGAGAATGCTAAGATTTATAAAGCTAAAAGTAAAGCTTTTCATGATAAGATGATTTCTTGTAAATCATTTGAATGCAACAAAAAAGTTTGGCTTTTTATTCTAAATTATATTCTAAATTACGCTCTTTCATAATAAGTTGAGATCTCGACAGGGTGGACCTTTTATTGTGATACAAGTTTTTCCTTCAGGTGTTATTCAGATTGAAGATCTTAAAGACGACCAAACCTTTATCGTTAACGGACAACGATTGAAGGTCGTTCAACATTTAAGGTAAAATTAAGTCTACTATGTTAGTAGACCCTATATATGTTGACTAGTTAGTGAGAGAGTCTGGCTGAAGACTCTAAATTTACCGCTTTTTGGAGGCAACCCAAAGTTTTTTTTTTTTTTAATCTTTTTGTTTTCATTTGTTTTATCTCACTTGATTAGTAGAAAAGGTATGAAGTGTTTGTTTTGTAGGGTAATTAGACAACTTGTCAAAATCATGGAGATTACGGAGATGGTCTACTACTCTTCCATATATACATTAATACTGCTTCTTCTACCAGTTGTGTTATTCTTTTCTTTTTCTCATCCCTGCTTTTGGTATTCTTTTATCACATTTGGACAATGTATGGTCCAGGTGTGGGAAGAAGATACTTTTGTTTTGGTGTCAATTTTTCGTTTTTCTTGTCATTTTAGCCCTTTTACAAATTTTGTTGAATTTTTTTTTTTTTTTGTTTTGTTAATTTTTCTGTATTGTTTTGAAAAACATAAAAATCCAAAAATGCGATTTCACTTGAAGAATGATTCTTATTTACTGCATTTCAAACATGTCTCGATAAGTTGAAAAAAGTATTTGTTTTCTTGTTTTTAATTTTGGGTGATGAACTAATGTTCTATATCTATTATAACTTTTGCATGAGTTTCACTTGAGCACAAGGGTCATTGTTAGTGTTTTATAAATCATTTACATTATTTTTTAGCTGCATAGAGTTGATGAGTCTCTTCCTTACATTCTATAACTTACTTGAGCACCTCTTCAGGCGAAATATAAAGGTTTCCCTTATTTGACTCCGAAACGATGGTCATAGACCTTCTTTTAATCGTTTGTGCCTTTCAAGCTTACCAAATTTCATATTTTTACCTCCATACCCTTTTGAGCCTTAAATGGTATTTTTTTCTTTAAACTACTTAAATACTAATCCTTAATCATGAAGAAAGCTTAATGCAATATTCTAACTTGTGCTTCATTCGTGGGTTGATGTTGTGGTATTATCGAAAGAGAATAAGTGATTTTGACAAACAGGAGAAGAAGAAGGAAAAAATATATATGACTTGTTGTGATTGAAAAAAAGAAAAAAAAAAAAACAAAAGATTCAAAACACTAGAATTTGTGAATATAAGATAAAGAACGACCTTAAATGATGAAATCTTGAGAAAAGAAAAAGGTAGTTAGTGAATATGCTATTTAAAAGGGGGAAAAAGGAGAAGCAAAAACAAAGTTAGAAAGTTTTTCAAATTTTAAAGTATCTATCTTCTTTGAAAGCTCTTTTTTCTTTAAATTTGAATTGCTAACCTTCATTTAGTAACCAACACCCTAGCCTTACATTACAAGATTTAAAGTCCTACCTGATCTAAGTTGAGTTCGGGGATCCTCAATTATTGGAGAGAAACGAAGAGTGAGCACATGGAATGAACTCTTTTTGAGATTTGTGTTCTATGTGTAATTTGAAAATTTTCTTTAGTATTTATTTTACACTCTCTTATTACCAAGATCACACCTTACACAAGTCTTCCGTTAGTTAGGGGAGATGATTGAATTTTTGTTTGTTAACTTCAATTTGAAAAATAAGGAAAAGAGTGCTTTGACTTGATAAGTTTGAGACTTTGATGAAGAGTACTTAATTTTGATTATTCTATATCTATTATAAAACTCTTTGCGTATTCTGCAAACCCGCATGAGACCATACTTATTCTGATTTGAACCAAGATGGTCAAGTAGATGAAAAGCTTCAAGGACCTATCACAAGAGCAAGAGCAAAGAGAATTAAAGAGAATGATGATCAAGTTGCTTATGGATTGATGATAGCAATTGAAGAAACTATGAAAGAAGACCTAAAGTTCATGAATGGATACTCGGAGGATTATGGGAACCATTCTATGTTGCTTATGGTTCAATGCCTAAACTTAGAGCAACCAATGGAGCAAATTGGAAGAGCAACAAATCAAGAAGAGTGAGGAATGGGACCTATCACAGGCGATAGGTTCTTTACCTACTGTCCACGGTAAGCTCTTTTTTGACTTGTTAATTAGGGGTCTAAATAGTTTTTTAGAGTCTTAAGTCAATAGTCATTGTATAGTTTATCCCTAACACAGTAAATATGCATTTATAGCCTACATTGTAAACAACTTTTATGATATATGAAATTTGAGAGTTTTCTCTTAGGGTTCTTAAGTTTTGAGGCTTTCTCCTTGAACTTCATCTACGGTTTGATCATTCCTTAGATTGATTTTATTGAATACTTGAATTGGGCTGATCCAAGGGTTCTTAATTTGATCATAATTCCTAATTCTACAATAATCACACTCAGGTCTTCTTTAATTGATCAAATTGGGTAGTGGGTAACCAGCCCTATTGTTCTTTTAGAAATTGAGGAAAAGATCCTCTTCATATACATTTGTTCATAGTTTGGGTTGAACTATGGGTAGTTGTTGCTGAAGGAAATCAAGTCCTATTGAAGGCAAAGATCCTTGCGAAGCTTAATTGAAGATTTTGATCTTTGCATAAGAAGATTCATATCACATCTACTAGGGGAAACTTAGGGGTTTAAAGGGCTTGTTGCTCACGCTAAGTGCAATCGTGAGTTCTACGAAAGTGGCTAGTTAGTTTTTCTTTTATTCTTTGTTGAGGACTAGGAAAACTTAGATGTGGGAGAGTTGATAGAGGTGATTTTTGTTACAAATAAACTTCTTAAGTTTTAACATTTAGTACTTGAGAATAGTTTTTTATTATAATTATTATATTTGATTCATTTTATTTAATTTCTTCTTAAACAAATTTAAAGTACAAGAAGCCCAAGGGTTAATGGATCAAAAGAAGAAAAAAGGAAATTAAAGCCCAAGAGGTTCTGACCTTGCAGCCCATAAGAATGAAACAATAATAAATAAATACAATGAAGTCTCAAATTGGAGAATAGGGAACTAGGAGAACAGCATTTGGAATTCTAATTACTCCTTCTCCAATTGAAAATCATTGTTCCTTCTAGAAAGAAATCTTTTCCTTTCGTGAAGCCGAAAGTCAAGTGAATTAAGGAGGTCAATTCGAATGCAATTAGGAAAGGATGAAGATTTGGTTACTTTTCCTTCCATTTAAAAGAGGCCACACAATGAAAGAGGCAAGCATCTTTTTGTCTCTTCAGTTCTTTAGTTTGTTTATGACACACCCAAAGATGAAAGGGGTTCGAGCTGTGCAAATTAATTGAAGGAGAAGAAGAAACCGCGACAGCAACAAATTGAAGGATGAAAGAAGCCATGATCTACTCCAAGAATTTTGTTCTTCCTTTTTCTTTCACCCTGAACTAATTTTCCTTTTAGAATCTTGATGAAGCCCTAGGCTTGTATCTTTATTTATTTTATTTTGGGATATTTATTAGATTATTTTCTGTTATTATAAATCTTAGTATTTTTGTTGGTTTAATTCAATTAATTTCTGTGATTGTTCTTGTAGAATAATTATTTAGGTTAATTGGTCCTTTTATCCATGCTTCATTCTTATAGTCTTGAGTATGAGATACATGAGTTTTGCAAGTATATTGTGGATTTTAGAATTGAATAATTCATGCTAATTTAGATGATTGTGTCATAAAATTGAATAAGTCGTGCTAATGGTTAGATGGGTTCATGTCATGCACTTAAGCACAATATATTTCTTTAGTGAATCGAAACTTGCAGCCTAGATCACTACATAAAGGTCTAATCTTTTCTCTTAAAAATAGATTTGAATCATTGTTATATAGGTTAGTGGTGGATTTAACGTTCTAAATCATCTTTGTTGGCTAATTTCTTCTTGTTTAAGTTCTTCATTTTTTTTAATTTGGTTAATTGTAATTAATAGTTTTAATTAATTTAGGATTAATATTTTAGATAACAAAAACTAATTCTTTTATATTTAGGAAGATAATAATTTTAGGTAGTTAAGCCTTTCTTTGTGGTTCAATACCCTTTTACTCGTCGTTTTATATTGATCTTGTGCACTTGTAAGTGTTGGGTTTAAAACTTTGTTAGAAAAATCCCGACCCGTTCCTGATAGTATTTTGCAAAAGGAAGCATATGTTGAAAAACCCAAGGGTTTATTGATTCAGAGCATCCAAATTACGTCTACAAACTTAATAAAGCCCTTTATGGTTTGAAACAGTCTCCAAGAGAATGGTACGGGATATTTAAAAATTATTTACTTGATAGAGGTCACAAGAGTTGAGGTGCAGATAAAACTGTCCCTTAAGAAGACAACACAACATGTTCTGATTGTACAAGTCTATGTAGATGACATAGTGTTTTGCTCAACTTCAAAGGCACTCACAGATGAGTTCATCACATCGATAAGGACTGAGTTTGTGATGAGTATGGTGTTAGTATATGCCTTAGACCAATTGACTCACATTTATTGATTTATGAAACATGTATTTTGAATTGTATTTTATGCTCTTGGTCATCATGTGACTTGATAGTAAAATCCTTATAGCTAATAAAATACTATTCTTGTTTGTCCCTAGTTTTATCACATTTTGTATGATTAAACTAGTGTGAAGTTGATTGATGATCAAATTTTACTGATCATTAATATGAGATATAAAATCAATTCACAAAATACATATTGAAAATATTTTTTTGGACATGACCCAAAGTAAAGAAGAAATATTGCATGGGTTTAAGTCATAAGTATTTCTTCTCAGTTTTATATTTGGTGTCCTTTGACCTAATGTTTTTAATCTTCTTGCATGGGGAGAAAATATGTTTTGACATAGTCAAACATCACTTTTAATTAGGTGATTATTATGACTATTGGTTGGCTTATTTTCTTGTCATGGCTTGAACATTGGAGATAGTGAAATGGATTTGTCCCTCTCTTTTAGAGAGGGATATCTATGGGCCAATTGATAAGGAAGACTGGAAAATATGCATGGCTATGCTCAAATAAGTATTAATAAGGTGTTGTTAATATTATTTGTCAGAATAGTCTGCCTGGTGATCAAGTAAATAATTAATTAAGTTTTATAAGGATGACTCGGTCCATGCCTTATACTTAATTAGGATGTCGTTTAACAAAATGACTAAATATTAAAGCTGATGCTAGGTTATTATTGCTTTTACTTAACTTGGTAAGCATAATGTCTTGCTAGAGGCCGCTTATGTTTTGTGAATAAATGTTTAGGACATTTTTCATTCACTGCCAACGTTAAGTGAACCTTTAGGATCACACGCATAGACGACCTTGTGAGCGCAATGTCCACGTTCAATAAATCTAGATTGTGTCCAGATTCGTTGAACGTATACAAAAGGGAAATAAGATTCTATATTTTATTTTTTGGTAAGTTAATAAGTAACTAATTTTATTTATCGGATAAATAAAATTAATTACTTAATATTACTCATCCAACCGTTGGATGATTATAGGAATAGACGGATGAGATTAAACTGTCATTAGATGACAATTAGGGTTCTGATATTGACAGCTATAAAAGGTTATGTTAACCTTTTTCTCCGGTAGCCATCTTCATCGGATTAAAAACAAAACCCTAAACCCTAGAATGGCGATAATAGTATCTAGCCTCCCTTTCTCCGAAATTCCACCTATTACCAGATTGTCAGGATTAGTTCCAAACAGTTTTCAGAACACATAGCATCCCGATTGCTTGCAGAGGAGTTCGTCGCGTAGATACCAGTAGAGGGTGAAGCATAAACACCAGTGCCTCCACTCCGAACAGTAAAAAATATTCAGGTAATTTCTATCCAATCGGTTTTTCCAGTATTTGCAGATCCTGTTGGTAGATTTCCGTAGTTTTATTTTATTTGTTTTTTCCTACGAATTCCAACATATGGATGGTGAATTGCCCTCTTCCTGGGATTGTTGATCAAACAAATTTAGAACGGAACATTTCAATCTCAAGCAAAATATGCTCATAATCTTGTTAAGAATTTTGGCTTTGAAAATAGAAAAACTGTGAGAACACCCATGAGTACCGCGCTTAAGATCTCCAAGGATGAAAAGGGGAAAAGTGTAGATAAACATGAATATATGATTGGAGGATTGCTATACCTGACAGCTAGTCGTCTTAACATAGTATACAGTGTTGGGATGTGTGCGAGGTATCAAGCTGATCCCAAAGAATCACAAAGGAAAGCAATGAAGCGTGTACTAAGATATGTGAGTAGCACAATGAATCATGGTCTCTTCTACAACAAGGATACCGCAATACATCTTGTAGGTTATAGTGATACATATAGGGCAAGCAATTGTGATGATAGAAAAAACATACTAGGAGGGCATTTCTATGTGGGAAACAATTTAGTGAAATGGTACAACAAGATGCAAAACTATATGTCACACTCAACAAGTGAAGCATAGTACATTGTTGATAGTAGCTGCTGCATATAATTGTTGTGGATGAAACCAATACTGAGTCACTATGTGATAGTGTAGAAGAAATTGGTCGTGTACTGTGACAACGCCAGTGCCATTAACATCACAAAAACCCCTTTGTAACACAACAAAACAAAGCATATCGACATCAGACACCATTTCATTAGAGAATTAGTAGTTGCAAGGTGTTGTGGATCTAGAATATGTTACCACATAGAAGCAGCTGATAGATATCCTCACAAAGTCCTAAGATGCTGAGAGATTGAACAACTCCATCAGACCTTGGGAATCTATGGCTTAGAATATTGTGGCATAAAAGAAATTTAACATTATACTAACAATTTTTTTCTTGTGTTCAACAGGTATCTGAAGCGAGCACTGTTCCTCAAGATGCGTTCACATTGATGATCTAGATTGTCAAGATCATTATCATATCATGGTTTTCTATGTCTAGATGCTCTGCGGCACGCTACTATCATCATCCAATGGGATATTATTCCCACATAATCTTCGTAGCTGGAACATGACTATGAATGATAATAGTCTCACAAGATTCTCTCACCATCTGGTGAATGTTACATGATGACTCTCTTCATATGGTATGCTTATGGTTTTTCTTATATATATTTATGTGATTTGGTATTCTCATACATGGTGTGATGTTTTATTCTCACAACTCAAGTTGCACAATATAACTTTTGGGAATAGAGTCCTTAATTAAGTCTGGCACTACTCGCTGGAAATATAGATTCTATCTCATCCATTAAATCATGCAGAAGTCGATTCACTTTCTATGACTCCTGATTTTTTTTTGAACAAGGAGTCGTCTCTTCCTCAGCTTCTCTCTTGCTATGGACTAGGGTTTTCCCTGACATTCTCTCCATCTCTCTCTCTCTCTCTCTCTCTCTCTCTCTCTCTCTCTCTCTCTATGCAAAATCTCGATTGTTGCCATATTTCAGTCATTGAGGTTGACGAAAATAGTCCATGCTCTTCCGGCATTCCAACTATGGGAGGTGAACAACCTCTCTGACCTCGAAGGCACTTGATTTTAGACCACGTGACATAGCACTTTCCATGGCATCGTATGCATCCCTTGGATCGTCAAGTACAACAACATCTAATGTGGCACTCCATATTATGGCTAGACCTTTGTCTTTCTCTTCGGTAACATCTAACAATCTTACTCTTCCAAATCATTTAGGCAGTCCAAATATATTTATCATTTTGTGTAGACTAAGCCTTGCCAGCAATAGGGTATCATTCTTCTGGCTCTGTGGTAACACTTCCTGTCATCGCTGAGCTCGATTTTCGTCTTATGATACATGTACATGTCCCTCATTATTTCATGGAAAACAATCTATGCTTGCTTGGGATTGTGAATTTGGGAATTGAGATTACACACTTTGATGTCAATATTTTGCACCATTTTCCTGATGAGTTTGTTCCCTTGGTCATTCTACCTCCTCTAAGTGAGGAAACACAAATTAATGTGCTGGTTGAGGGGGATTCAAAGATGATATTTGAAAAAAAAGAGTGAATCTATGGATCAAACTACTTTAGAAGTTGAAGGAACTAAGGTCACTCCTGGGTCTGGAATGAGAAAGAGATCAAGATCGTTTTCCAAAGCATAAGTTGGTCCTGGTCTTGCTTCAAAGAAGGCCAAAGAACGGGCACTTGCTTTAAGACCAACACTTGTCTAAGGATCTTTAAAGTCCGATAGTGCTTTTAATAAATATTTTTGCACAAAAGAGGCACAAGAAAAGATGCGTGACTTTGAAGGGGAAGACCATTATGATTAAGAAAAAGGTGAGCAAAGAAACTCTACAACTATCTAATGCTCTGGATCTCTTGAATGGGCTAGCGTGTCTTGAAAAGATATGTTTGTAGAGAAGTATAATAAATTTTGGTTAATGAATTCTATGCCAATCGTACTATGGATAATGATGATCCAATAGCCTTGTTGTGGGCCAATTGTATGTGAGAGGTAAGGTTATTGCTTTCTCTCCAGCCAACACTGCAGATTTCCAAAGTTTCCATACTATGCCAACATTAAGGGGACTGGGCTGGATAATGATCTGATCTTGATGAAGTTGCAAAAGTGTTCACGGGAGATTATGAGGCATAATGGCTAGATAACAATAGACTTTAATTAGCAAAGCTCTTACCAGAATATAGGGCAGTTTACAGAATGTGTTGTGGGAATTGGATCCATACTACCAATGTCACTATAGTATTGAAATAATGGGCTCTATTGCTGTATGCATTTGCCAGAAAAATGAAGTTTAATCTGTGCACAATTATCTTCAACAATATTTTAAGGAAGTTGGATAAGATAAAGAATAGAAAAGTTTTTCTACACACTCCTTGCCTAATATCAGACTTCATACTTTGATGTAAACACCTCTCTTTGCTATCAGATACTTAAGTTAGAGAACTGGATGTCATGGTCATGGCCAAGGTCATGATTTTTGGCAGAGCTCCTCCATCTCCATCATACTCAATGCAAGGACCCAGCAGACCAATAAGGCTAAAAGAAAGCAAGAAGACGCAATCTTAGAATCAATCTTGATAATCACTCTAGCAGAAAGGCTTCCCAAATTCTCTACCTAACAAAGAGCTCACTGAGCTCTTTATTAGACTTGATCAAATAGGGGAGCAGTTGACTACAGTTATGTCAATTGTAATATAACCTAAATCTAATGTCCTGAAGCTGAAAGACAAGTTGCCCTGAGGCATTCTTTCAGAGCAAAAGGGGGGAGTTGGAAGCAGCAGCAGAGGGGAGTTTCTCTTCCAGTCTGTATATTCTTAAGTTCCTTCAGTTTTAATGTTTGACCTTATGTGGTCGTAGTATTTTCTTTTTGATGTGGTTATGTCTTATATGGACTTGAAAATTTGGTGTTTTATCTATTTTAACTTGTGTGCCATTGAATGTTTTTGTTAATAGGATTGGTAAATCCCTTGGATTTCTATTATTCAGTGATATGTTTTGGTTTTCTAGCATTATGTCACTTCATGCTTTGGACTAGTATGGTTTTATGATATTTTGGATTTTTGGTACTTATTTTGGTTCATTTATGCTGTTCATCTTAAGAATCATAAAGACTTTTAGTTTACACAGCTTTATACTTAATGTATGATCATCGTGTTGCTTAATGTTTCCTAAAAAACACTAAAAGAATTCAAAAGAATACCCATCAACATTTCGTTTCGTAATCGGTCTCTTTAAAACAGTTACTGACCTATCCAGTCCTTCGCTGTATTTGGTCGGTAACTGATTGTGACGGAATATAACATCGGTGTCGGTAACTTTTGCCAACCGAATATTTGGAGTATCGGTTGGTAACTTTTTCGTAATTAAAAAATGTAAATTAAATAGTGAGTTATCGATCGGAATTATGTAGTTACCAACCTAAAATTTTAGTCTATAACTTTTATTACTGACCGACGTTCGGTCAATAATAAAAATATTTTATTTATAATTATAAATATCCAACTGAAATTAAAAACCAACAAAAGCTACGAAGAATATAAAATTAACAAAAACATCGTCACACGGATGCGAGAAAGGAGAGAAGTGAGTGGGTACTGAGTCTAGCTGCACTCCACACTGAGAGGCGAATAGGTGATAAAGCCGGCGAACTTGTCCTATGCCTGCTGCATATATCCCCACAACCTCCTCTCCTTCTCGATACAGGCCTCGCGGGTTGCTGCGGAAGATACCGAAGAAACTGATGACGAGTTATTGCTGCTTCCCCAGTATCTGGAGTAACGCCTGCAGATTGTGAGCCGAAACCATAGAGATGGCCCTTGTTGCTGCCAATGGCAGCCCCGAACATCAATTCCTCATCAGTCGGAATGGGCTAGCCAGTTTCAATATAAAGGTGTTCCACGTTGGCCTTCAATTCCAAATATTTGGCCTACAAAAAGGACATCAATAAGTTATTATTAAGCAATATACAATAAGCATAGAGTAATAAATGATAGTATGAGAATTCTTTAAAGCTATTAAAGAACCACACCAAAACTCGTCAGATCGTGTATTGACCCACTGTCCCTTCTGCTGGTGCAGTAGGACATACAAGTCCAACTGTGTGAAGGCCTCGGCTATCTTCTCCTGCTGCAAACATCACTGAGTTTTCTAATATAAAGGTAATTAAAAAAATGATAAGTCATAAGAAAATATGATTTTAAGTTAAAAAACCGGTACTAATTAAATATCGTAACTAAATTTACTTACCCACTTAATGAAAGATCTAACCCGTGCCGGTGTGCTTGCCCGATCCCTGGCCACTACACCCCCACAGCCGGTTCTGTTGTGCCTCATCTTACCTCTTCTTGTATGCCTCCAGGCCCCATTCATCACAAAGACTAGTGTACTGTGCGATGGTCATCCAGCCGGGCTGGTATCCATCCACTCACACCTTGTACATCATGTCCTTGTATCGTAATGAGGCCCATTTCTACCAAGCGTTTTGAGTGGCACACTCATGCATCGTGTGCCATCGATACCTCTTCCGCAACCAAACATAATTTGTTAATTAATATAAGCTTATATATTTAAAAGTTCATGTAGTTACTGTTATATAAACACTTACCCCGAACTCTGAGTACCACATGTTCTTTATTCTATCTGGGACCTTCCAAAAGCTCAAATGTGCCTCAGTAAAATGTGCCTTCATGATTTCAGTAGTAAACTTTGCACAATCTCGTTGCTTGTTGAAGCTTTGTAAATGTTAAAGTACAAGTACATTCAATTAACTAAAGCTAATAAATGTTACTTAAACAAAAATAGATAGTTTAAGAAACAAATAGTGACGTTTAAGTCAATTCCTAGGCACAAAAAACAAGTACATAACAATTCCAATAAAATCAATTATGTAACAATATATAACAACTTCTCCGTACATAAGTCTAGCAAACAACAATTCAAATATAGTCATAACACTAATTCCATATCCAAGTCTAACAAACAACAACAATTCCAATATAGTCATAACAATTGCATATGTAACAAACATATGTTCAAAGTTTAACAAACAACATCGAACCATATCTAACAAACATATGTTCTAAGTTTAACAAACAACAATTTTATAAAACAATAATAATTCAATTATGGCTACGACATGTACCTGTGAGCGGTCAGTGAGATAAGGATGCAAGATTAACAACACCCAAGGATGAAAGGCAAAGCAAAAGGGCAGATAAAAGGGGCAAGTGCTTGTGGACATGCTGATGATAAAGGGCAGGCGTCGATGACATCCTTGCAGCAAATGAAGCCAAAGAAGGAGTAGACGTGGGCACTGAACTCGAGTATTACAGTTGTAAAAATAGAGTCAAGGTCACTGGTGGTGTACCAGGTGTAGAAGCCGTTGATGGAAAAGGAGACGTCCCAGAGGAATAGAAGCCCCTGCTGGAGGAGTAGGTGGTATAGAAGTCGTTGCCGAGTGAGCCCTTTTTCTTACTCCCACATATCATCTGTAATATAAAAGATTAAACAATTTTAGAAAGCTACTTAAAAATAAAGTTATTTAAAGTTACATAACAGCAAAAAGAAACAAACAAGTTATTTAGAAACAAAGTTACTTTAACATAAATTAAGAGAACAAGAAAAAAACAAGTTATTTAGAAATAAATTTTTACTTAAACATACATTAAGACAAAAAGAAACAATCAAGAAAGAAAAAATGACCAATTAAACATTCTATGTTTCAGAATTAGACTCCGATTGAAACTTTTCCTCTTTCTCTTCTTCATCGGACTCCCATTCAATTTCTTTTTCATCTTCATTATTTTAATCTTCATCCACAACAATACTCCTCCCACGAATGTCTACTGTTTCTAACTTACCCGACTCGTGAACGAGTGTTCCAATGTCTTGAACATCAACGTCTATCCTTGAAGTCTCGGCAATATCAACATCTTCGTGAAATGGAACGTATACTATAGGTACATCTAAAATACGAGGTCTTTATTTCATTACAGCTCACCAATCACTTTTTTCTCATTTAGGTGTAGGGTATGGGACGTAAGTCACTTGTTCGGCTAGTTGGGATAAAATGAAAGGGTCATATCTCCCTGCATATTTCTTTTTAATGTGCAGCTACATAAGTTTATATGCATAATGAATCTTGAGACCTCAATTTAAATGTGAATCAATGCAATTACACTTAAAAAGAATGACCGATTAACTTGGTCTTCCCGGTTATCGAACCTTGACTATCTCATTTAACGTCCCATGATAATCACCTTTAACTCGTACACCACATTTATATATAAGACTACCGGAACCTCTTTTCTATGTATGAAACCTAAACCCGTTAAAAAAATATCCATGACACGAATTCACACGTTTAGACAGACCCTATGATAAGCACTTTAGGCATTCATTGTTGCTTGCATTCACGGGTTTTTCCTTCTAAATAAAAGAATTAATATTTTTTTAGTTTCTACATATGAAACTTATAATATAAAAATCAATCAAACTTTCAACTCATTTCTTCCCTAAACAACATTAAAATCTAATCATTGATTCTCATCGGCACGTAACTTTCTGTTAAACTTCCTCAATTCCGTTGTGTACTTCCTATGAGTCATTAATATATTTAAGTTAAATTAATCATGCGTTATCATTTGTAAGTAAAAATATTGTTATATCCTAAGTAATGAGATTAACTTACGAGATATATGATTCAACTTCATTGCAGTTCAATAGGATGTAGTTCGTTACTGCCTTATATTCCTTATCATCCAAATATCTTATCGTCGTCTTATCATACGCTTTTACTTGTCCATTGCAAATTGAAAGACCCGATTCTCCATCCCTTGGTTGAGCACCCTCATTATTTCGTGGTGGATATTTAGCCTTGGTTGATATATGAGGTTCAAAGTAGTAGCTATAAAATGTAACCGCCTCTTCAACCAAATAAGCATTGCATATCGAACCCTCAACCCTAGCTTTATTCTTAATTTTCTTCTTCAGATGATTCAAGTGCCTCTCAAATAGATACATCCATCTATACTGAACTGAACAACATAGCCTAACTTGATATGACAAGTGAACCATTAAATTCTCCATGACATTGAAGAACGAAGGAAGAAAAACGCTTTCTAACTTGCACAACAACAGAACAATATTAGTCTCTAATTCCCACATATTTGCAGCACTTAATTTAGGAGAACAAAAGTCTCTATAAAACAAACTTAATTCTGCCAAAGGCACTCCATACCTTGTTTGGAAGTACCTCTTTGAGAGCAATATGAATTAATTGCTCCATAAACACATGGCAATCATGACTTTTCATTCTGGACATTCCCAACTCCTTCAAATCAGCACATCTGCTAAGCTTAGATGCATATCCATTCGGTAGTTTCAAGTCTTTCATGCACTCAAGTACAGCCTTCCTTTGTTCTTTTATCAAAATGTAACATGCCTTCGGTTTTGCAAAACCTTTGAGATTTAGTTCGGGCTGATTATAATATCTTTGAACATCATCTCTAGACTTCACATTATCCTTCGTCTTCCTTTTCACATTCATAACTGTATTAAAGACATTATCAAAGACATTCTTCTCATTATGCATCATGCCAAGATTGTGGTGACTAGAAGAGTATACCAATATGGAAGATCCCAAAATATACTACGCCTTGTCCAAATGTGATATTCTCCTCTGGCATCTTCTTTTCCTATCTGAATTTTCCAATTTCTGTAATCTTTGGCATGTCTTGAAACCTTTTCGACAACTACTCTCTTGTAAGACAAGGTGGCGACTCAGAATGATGTCCTCTGCCCTCTTAAAACACTCGAATCCCTCTGAAATGGATGATCAGAAGGTAGAAACCAGCAATGACATTCAAACCAAGATTGCTTTCCTCCACTTTGTAGTCTAAATGACTTTGTTTCTTCCATGCAATAATTACAAGCCAACATGCTAGTAGTACTCCAACCGAACAACATCCCGTACGCAGGAAAGTCAGTAACGGTGCATAGAATGGTAGCCCTAATATGAAAGTTCTGTTCTTCGAAATATTGTACATGTTAACCCCATGCAACCACAATTAGATCAATTCTTCTATCAATGGTTGCAAGTAAACATCTAACTGATGTTTTGGATTCTAAGGGCCAGGAATAGTACATGTCAGGAACATTACCGGAGTTTTTAAGCAAATCCAAGGAGGTAAGTTTTATGGCATAACAATTACTAGCCATAATGAATATTGCTTTCTAGACATCTCAAATGGTGAGGAAACTATTAGTACACAGTCCAAGTCTTATATTCCTTGCTTTGGAAGCAAACTTGGGATTCGTACTATCGAAATGCTTTCAAGCTTCTCCATCCCTATGATGACTCGTCATATCTGGCTCATGAACGCTTTCTGAGTGCAATCTCATATGCTCAACCATTTTTCGAGAAGTATACAACCTTTGCAACTTATGTGTTAGCGGAAAATAATACATCTTCTTGTACGAAATGTCTCTCCACTTCTTTTTCTTATTTTTCTTTTTTCACATGTAATGGTCATGGCCACAAAACTTGCATTGACGTTTTTGGGCATCCTCTTTCTAATACAACATACATCTATTTACACATACATCAATATTTTGCACTGCATATTCAAACCAGATGTTAATTTTTTCGACTAGTACCAATCATCCAATGCCTTATTTCTTTTTGGGATTACATCCTTCAAGAATTGTGCTATTTGATAAAAGCACTTTTAAGACATGTTGTTCTCTTACTTTATGTTAATAAACCTTCCCATCGCGGAAAACTATGAATACTGTGTACACCCTTAGTAATATGGTGTATCAACATACTTCAGCATATCATAAAACCCTTGAGCTTCAGGATTAGGTGCCCCCTCATGATTGTAGTATACTGCATCGGGTTCAAAGTCTGGACCATCGACAAAAAAAATACCCTCATGGTAAGTGTTGCTTTCACCATTTCTTGTAACACTACCTTCCCCAACAATCGGTTAGTAACCCACCGACGGGTTTCCATGTGCGGTCCAATTATGATAATTAGGTAAAAACCCTGATTTATAAAGATGCAACTTCACATAATCCTCTTTAAGATACTTTAACTTCTTGCACTATGCACATGGATACCGTAACTTGTTAGGTGTACCAAGATATAATTCAGACACTAACTCACAAACCGCTTCACACCTAGTTAAAACTTACTACTAATCCCCATAACTCCAGGCATAGTTCTTCTATACATACAGCTATGATCCTCCTCCATAACTTCACAAAACAAAACATACATTTTAATATAAAAATTTATAAGTATGGCACTTACAGATGAAGAGTCCAAAATTAGAGCTTATTCTTCATTAAGTCTTACATTTAATTTTTATGTTTAAGAGTTTAAAGACTTCTATATTCATTTGAGTATTACAAATAATTAGAGATTAAGATTTTAAGAGTTTTATGTTTAAACTTACAGATTAAGAGGTTAATGAATTCTATAATCATTTCTCCATTAGAAATATATCCAAATGTTTTAGAGATTAAGAATTTAATAGTTTTATTAAGAATTTTATATTTAAACTTAGAGATTATGCATGATTAAAGAATTCTATAATCATTTGAGTATTATACAAACATACATCAAATATGCTTCCCGAAAATTTTCAAAACTAATTAACTAAACCTAAGGGCTAGGTTGAAAGTTTAGGAGAGAAAAGTAAAGAAGAGAAGTATTAATTACCCCTTTTCTCTTCCTTTCTCCCCTTCTAAAACTCCCAAACTCACAAATTTGAAATCATTTCTTCTTGATTCCCTTCTTTTCTCTCTGTTTTTTTTAACTCCAAAACTAGTCGTAAGAGTTTAAGAACAAAGACTTTAAAATTTAAATGTTACAAAAATTTTGACAGAGTTTTCCTATAAAATGAACAATTTCTAGGCTCAATGGCCACACTAGAAAACAACAACATAAACAAAAAGAAATCTAAAAAAGTTTAAAAGTCCGGGCTCCTCTATAAAACAAATAATCAATAGTTTAAGAGTCCGAGTTCCCCCATAAAGACACTAATAACATAAACAGATAACGAACCTAACAAATTTTTAAGTGTATGGGCTCTCCCATGAAGACAACAATTCATTCATAATAAAACGAAAATTATATATTTAAGGGACCAGCCTCTCTCATAAGAGTTTACGAACAAGGACTTTAAAATTTAAATGTTACAAAAGTTTTGACAAAATTTCCCTATAAAATGAACAATTCCTAGGCACAATGGCCACACCAGACAATAACCACACAAAGAAAGAAAATCTAACAAAGCTTAAAAGTCTGGGGTCCTCTATAAAACAAATAATCAATAGTTTAAGAGTCCGGGTTCCCTCATAAAGACACTAATAGCACAAACAGATAACAAATCTAACAAAGTTTTAAGAGTTTGGACTCCTCCATAAAGACAACAATTCAGTCATAATAAAAGAAAATTATATATTTAAGAGTCCAGGCTCTCCCATAATAGCGAAAAAGGTTCAAAATATTGTATAATACATACCTCTATATATCGATCGATAACCGTCGATGCTCTAAGTCTTGAAAAATATATCTAAAACAAAGAATTAAAAGATCAAATATCAAATATACAACTATACATATCATAACAAATTAATTGGTCTAAGAAACCAAAGCATAAAAATATCAAGTGAAAACATGGAAATAGAAAAAAAAGGCTCTTAGGATGTCTCTCTTATTTAAAGAACAACCAGTTATTCAGGCTCATCAAAGAAAATATATTAATTGGTCTAAGACCCCATGATAATGTTTATTTTGATCAAGAGAAATAAAAAGGATAATCTTCTAAGCAAATTATGATTTATCAAAACATATGTATTTTTGAAAAAAGTGTCATTTTTTTATGAATAAAAAAGATCATCTCTATATAAAACTAATAAGTACTACGAATAAAGCATTCAAATAAAACTCAAAGAATTACTATGTATAAATTAAAGTCCCTATTACACTTAAAGGTACTTTTTAAAGTTCTTTTGTTTAAAGGAAGTACTTTCTAAACAATAATAGATACTTGTTTGTATGTATTTGTTGCTAAACATAGATATTTGAGTTATTCCTTTTCTTAAAAGAAAGAGAGAAAGTACTTTTTTCCAGGGAAGAGAGAGAAAGTATATGTTATCTCTCGCGTAAAAATGGGGGGAAAAAAGGGGAGGTAGAGTACTTAAAAGAAGTGGTTGAATGTCAGGAATGCCATTTCTACTGAAGATCAGGGAAACAATTTGGTCCAAAACCAAAATCTCCATCTTCATCATCATCATCATCATGGAAAAATTGACAATGATATTGTGGAATATTTTCATGCTCACAAAGGTTTGTTCAAGTTGCTCAAGAAAAGCTAGAAGCATCAATGAAAAACGATTCCCTGAAAGTTGTTAAATTTTCACTCTAATTATTTTGATATTCCCTTTTGTACATTACTCCTTTCCTCGTTATAGTAAAAGAATGAACGATAATGCTATTAATAACTAAGAGTAAATAAAGATATATTAGATATTTTATCACATTAAATTGCTTATCAAAAAGTAACTATTATACTGAGAACAATCATAGGCTCAAAGAATTTTTATCATCAGTTCTTCCTCTATTGCCCAAATTTTTGTTCAAAATTGATTGAGCAGAATTTAGTAGGTGTGGCAATTGCAAAGATTATTTTAGCTATTGTTATTCAAGTTGATTTGAGGAGTTTATTATGACATTTTAGAGACCTCAGAGTTATGGGTCTAAGCATCTTTTACGATAAATCTAATTTTGCTTAATTGTACATGAGAATATATTCTTGTGAGGGGTAAATAATGTTGGAATCCGTAGGCGGAAACAAAGTAAAATAAAACTACGGAATCCACCAACAGGATCTGCACATACTAGAAAAACCGATTGGATAGAAATTACCTCAATGTTTTGATTGTTCGTTGTGGAGGCGCAGCTTTGTACGCTTCATCCTCTACTGCTATCCACGCGACGAACTCCTCTGCAAGCGATCGGGATGCTAGCCCCTTCTGTGTTCTGAAAACTGTTTAGAACTGATCCTGATTATCTGGTAATCGGTCGTATTTCGGAGAGAGGAGGCTAGATACTATATCGCCATTCTAGGGTTTAGGGTTTTGTTTTTCTTTTATCAGATAAAGGACGGCTCCCAAGAAAAGGTTAACATAAGCTTTTATAGCTGTCAATATCGAAACCCTAACTGTCATCTAGTGACACTTTAATCTCGTCCGTCTATTCCTGTAATCATCCAACGGTTGGATGAGTAATTAATTAATTTCATTTATTCGATTAAATAAAATTAATTACCTATTAACCTACCAGAAGATACAATATGGAATCTGATTCCCCTTTTGTATACGTTCAACGAATCTGGACACAATCTAGATTCATTGAACGTGGACATTATGCTCACAAGATCGTCTATGCGTGTGACCCTATAGGTTCACTTAACGTTGCCAGTGAATGAAAAAATGTCCTAGACATTTATTCACAAAACATAAGCGGTCTCTAGCAAGACATTATGCTTACCCAAGTTAAGTAAATGTAATAATAACCTAGCATCATATTTAATATTTAGTCCTTTTGTCACACGATATTCTAATTAAGTATAAGGCATGGATCATGTCATCCTTATAAAACTGAATTAACCATTTACTTGATCACCAGGCAGACTGTTCTAACAAATAATATTAATAACACCTTATTAATACTTATTTGAGGATAGCCATGCATACTTTGCAGTCTTCCTTATCAAGGGGCCCATGGATACCTCTCTCTAAAAAGAGAGGGACAAATCCCTTTCACTTTCTCCAATATTCAAGCCATGACGAGAAAATAAGCCAACCAATAATCATAATGATCACCTAATTAAAAGTGACGTTTGACTATGTCAAAACATATTTTTCTCCCCATGCAAGAAACATTAGAAACATTAGGTCGAAGGACACCAAATATAAAACTGAGAAGAAATACTTATAACTTAAACCCATGCAATATTTCTTCTTCACTTTGGGTCATGTCCAATACAATATTCTGAATATGTATTTATGAATTGATTTTATATCTCATATTCATGATCAGTAAAACTTGACCATCAATCAACTTCACACTAGTTTACAAGATGTAATAAACTAGGGATAAATAAGAATAGTATTTTATTAGCTATAAGGGTTTACTATCAGGTCACATACTTGATGACCAGGAGCATAAAATACAATTCAAAAAACAAATGCTTCATAAATCATAAATGTGAGTCAATTGGTCTTAGGGCATATACTAACAATCTCCCACTTGCCCTACCACCAATTTGACATGACTCTCAAACCCATTGACCTAGTATGACGCTCATGCTTAAGTTGTGGGAGTGGCTTTGTCAATGGATCTGCGACATTGTCATTGGTGTCTACTTTGGAAATTTTAACATCTCCACGCTCAATAATTTCTCGAATGAGATGGAAACGCCTGAGAATATGTTTGGATTGTTGATGAGATCTAGGTTCCTTAGCTTGTGCAATGGCTCCTAGATTATCACAATATAGGTCCACTGGGTTCACAATGCTAGGAATTACACCTAGTTCTGTGATGAACTTTCTGATCCAAACTACCTCCTTGGCTGCCTCAGAAGCAGCCACATACTCAGCCTCTGTAGTAGAATCGGCCACGGTATCATGCTTTGAACTCTTCCAGCTCACAGCACCTCTATTCAAACAAAACACAAATCCAGATTGCGATCTAAAATCATCTACGTCAGTCTGAAAGCTAGCATCCGTGTAACCATTTACAACAAGCTCTCCTTCCTGACCTCCGTAGATCAAAAACATCTCTTTAGTCCTTCTTAAGTACTTGAGAATGTTTTTTACTGCAGTCCAATGCAGTTCACCAGGATTTGACTGGAATCTGCTAGTCATGCTTAATGCATACGAGACATCTGGGCGAGTGCATGACATGGCTTACATGATAGATCGAACTGCGGAAGCGTAAGGAATCTTATTCATGCGTTCTGTATCCTCCCTTGTGGTAGGACTTTGAGACTTATTGAGTTTAATGCCATGTGACATTGGTAAGAATCCTCTCTTAGAATCTTGCACACTGAACCTTTTCAGTACCTTGTCAATATATGCACTCTGACTTAGGCCAGTAAGCTTTTTAAATCTATCTCGATGGATCCTAATGCCTAGAATATAAGCTGCTTCGCCTAAATCTTTCATTGAAAAACACTTCTCCAACCAAGTTTTTACACTTTGCAAAGTAGGGATGTCATTCCCAATTAACAAGATGTCATCGACATAGAGTACTAAGAAGACTACTGCATTTTCTGTAACCCTTTTGTAGACACAAGGTTCATCATCATTTTTGATGAAATTGAATTCTTTAATTGCTTCATCAAAACGAAGATTCCAACTTCGAGATGCTTGCTTCAAGCCATAAATGGATCTTTGAAGCTTACACACTTTACTAGAATTCGAAGGATGAATAAAACCTTCAGGTTGTGTCATATACATATCCTCTAGTAGATTTCCATTAACAAAAACCAGTTTTAACATCCATTTGCCATATTTCATAATCATAATATGCTGCAATGGCAAGTAGAATTCTAATTGACTTAAGCATTACAACTGGAGAAAAGGTTCCATCATAGTCTATACCATGAGTTTGTCTATACCCTTTTGCTACCAATCGTGCTTTGTAAGTGTGCACATTGCCATCCATGTCAGTTTTCTTTTTGAAAACCCATTTACACCCTATGGTCTTACAACCTTCAAGTGGATCAATCAAAGTCCAAACTTGATTATCATGCATGGATTGCATTTCTGATTTCATAGCCTCTAGCCATTTGCTAGATTCAGGACTATGAATAGCATCTTGGTAGGAATTAGGTTCACCTTGATCAATAAGATCAATATTATGATCCTCAGTCACAAGAAATCCATATCTCTGTGGTATCTGAGAAATCCTACTAGACCTTCTTGGCCCTTGTGTCAAAGGTTCAGGCTCAGTATGAATACATGAGTCCAACTGAGTATCCATACTCGGTTCAGAAATGGTCTGCGGTACTTGAGCTTCTTCAAGATGGATTCTACTCCCACTGACTCTTTTGGAAACTAATTCCCTTTCAAGGAAAATTCCGTTCCGAGCAACAAACACTTTGTTTTCAGATGGAAGATAAAAGTAGTATCCTTTAGTTTCCTTAGGATATACCACAAACAGACACTTATCAGATTTGGGTGCTAGTTTTTCAGATAATGATCGCTTCACATAAGCATCACACCCCAAATTTTGAGAAATGCTAAACTAGGTTGTTTCCCGGTCCATATCTCATATGGTGTCTTCTAAACACTTTAGATGGAACTCTATTTAATATGAATGCAGCAGTTTCTAGAGTATAACCCCAAAAAGAAATTGGAAGATCTGTTTGACTCATCATAGATCGAACCATATTCAATAGAGTTCGATTTCTGCGTTCAAACACACCATTCCATTGTGGTGTTCCTGGTGGAGTTAATTATGATAATATCCCACACTTTTTTAGATGTTCGTCAAACTCTTGGCCTAAGTATTCACCACCTCGATCTGATCGAAGTAATTTGATACTCCTTCCAAGTTGATTCTGTACTTCATTTTGAAATTCCTTAAACTTTAGAAAGGAATTCAGATTTATGTTTCATTAGATAGACATAACCATATCTACTAAAATCATTTGTGAATGTAATGAAATACTGAAAACCTCCTCTGGCTTGTGTGTTCATTGGCCCACATACATCAGTATGTATAAGTTCCAATAAATCGGTAGCCCTTTCACTTTGCCCTGTAAATGGACTTTTAGTCATTTTTCCCAATAAACAAGAATCACATTTTTCATAAGACTCAAGGTCGAATGAAGATAAAAGTCCATCTTGATGAAGTTTTTATATGCGTTTCTCATTTATATGGCCCAAACGACAATGCCAGAAGTAAGTTTGATTTAAATAATTAGATTTAAATTTCTTTGTATTTTTGTTATAGATGGACTTACTAATGGAATCATGTAGGTTAAGAATGTAAAGTCCATTACATAAAGAGGCATCCCCATAGAAAATACCATTTTATAAATAGAACTTTTACCATTCTTAGTATTAAACACAAAACTATCAATATCCAAACAGGAAACTGAAATGATGTTCCTACTCATAGCAGGAACATAATAACAATCTTTAAGTTCAATTATAAGCCCAGTAGGCAAAAGTAAATCAAATGTCCCTACAGCTACAGCAGCAACTTTTGCTCCATTTGCAACTCGTAGGTCCACCTCTCCCTTTGCCAAAGATCTACTCCTTTTGAGTCCCTGCACATTTACACAAATGTGAGCTCCATATCCGGTATCTAATACCCATGAAGTAGAAGTAGACATATTAATTTCTATAATGAAAATACCTGAAGCGGCAGTCTCACTGGCCTTTTACTTCTTCTTTTCTTCCAAGTAGAGCTTGCAATTCCTCTTCCAATGACCAGGTTCATTGCAGTGGAAGCAAGTCCCTTCCTTTGGTGGTTTAACCTTGGGCTTGGGCTTCGGCTTGCCTTTACCCTTTTTGGCCATATCCTTTCCCTTTCCCTTTCCCTTGTTCTTCTTGAACTGCCCCTTCTGAACCATCAGAACATTAGGAGTAGACTTCCTAATGTTTTGTTCAGCCTGCTTGAGCATCCCGTGCAATTCATTTATGGACTTTTTCATATTATGCATTTTGAAGTTCATGACAAACTGATCATAGTCAGAGGTCAAAGAGGCCAAGATCATATCAGTAGCCAAGTATGACTTACAGGTGCTCCAAGTTTTTCAAGCTGATCAAAATACCCTTTTATCTTAAGGACATGAGCACTAACTGAAGTGCAACTATTCAACGCCTTAGTGGTAAGATATCTCTCTTGACGTGTCTGCTCTTGGAACATTTCCTTGAGCTATTTTATCATCTCATAAGCCTCAACTTCCTCGAATTGCTTTTGCAACTCAGATTCCATCGTAGCCAACATGAGACATCTCACATCGTTAGAATCATCCTTGTGCTTACTATAAGCATCTTTTTCGACTTTAGGGGCATTGTTAGCTGGTTGATTAGGGATAGGGTTCTCAAGTACATATAGCTTTTTTTCTTGTTTAAGGACAATCCTTAAATTTCGTGCCCAATCAAGAAAGTTAGTCCCACTAAGCTTATTCTTTTCAAGCACGGATCGCAACGATGTGTTTGAATTGTTTGAGGCCATTATCTACATAGAATTTGCAAAGTAAATTTAAATAAATGAAGCATTAAATTTTCCCTGAAATATTCAACACTTGATATAAATCATGGGTATAAAAATTCATTTTATTCTAATCATAAGTAAGCGTTGGCTTAACACCCATAGTTAGAGAAAAATGTATTAATGGGATTTACATCTACATGTACCGGCAAAATCCCATATGATGTCCTAGGCTCAAAACCGTTTTGATTGCCCAGTTAAGCCAAACCATTCCAAGCATATGGAAATCACCATTTTCCATCTTCCCCTACTTAGGTAAGCATTTATCTCTTGCTTTGGCAATGAGACAAAATGATGATCCAAGCATGGAGAAGTGCTTATGTTCATGGAAGGCATTTTACGACTTAATTTTTTATTTGTTTTTACATGGTTTCAAAAACCTTCTTCCTTTTTATTTGTATATTATTTCACAAAACATATATAAAAAATAAAAGGAAACAAAATAAACATCACATGCATAATATTTATACATCAAATAAAACGTGTCATAGCATGGCCCCAATCCTATATTGACTTCCACGAGCCTCATGGAAGTCAAAGGTCAATCTAGGTAAGTCTTCATCTCCATGAGCTTGCCTCCAATGTCTTGGCCTTCAAATCTTGTTACATAGGACAGAAAACATACATAGGAATAGGAAATAAAATTAACCTATTCTAGTAAAGCTTGATAATATTACATCAACGAAAACAACGACACGCAGGCCGTATTTAAAAACATACAATCCATTAACAAAATAAGCCAATCAATTACAAGAGGTAAAGGGCCATGCTATGCACCATGCATCTAAAGATAGGAAGAAACATGCAAAGAAACAACAAGGGGGTTCCGGGGGTGAAGCCCCCGGAAGAAAACTGCGGTCCCCCTGGCCGGTCAGCGGGCGGGGTCAAGGGGTAGCGCCCTTGCGGGGGTCTCAGGGGGCAGCGCCCCCCGAAAGAAAAACGATTTTTCTTTCTAACTCATTGAATGAGTTATTGCCGTCATAAACCCTAAAATCATGCTGCCAGAAATTTTGTTTAACAGTTAAACGTTAAATCATGTGATTCTTCATATTAGTTTAACAATTGAATTGCACAGATTACAGACTGTACGCCAAACAATTTGACAGTAACAACATTCATTTTAATTAATCGCATTAATAAGTAAAACAGAATATGATATATGCGAATCCTATAATTCAATTTACTCTGATTATTACACTAATCAGAAACTTTACTATAAGGCCGATTGAAAACAACATATGTAATCGAAGCGGTAACAGATAAAATCAGTAAAACTAGTATGTACGAGGCCCTGATACCACTGTTGGAATCCGTAGGCAAAAACAAGTAAAATAAAACTACGAAAATCCACCAACAGGATCTGCACATACTAGAAAAACCGATTCGAAAGAAATTACCTCAATGTTTTGATTGTTCATTGTGGAGGCGCTGTTTTCTACGCTTCGCCCTCTACTGGTATCCACGCGACGAACTCCTCTGCAAGCGATCGGGATGCTAGCCCCTTCTGTGTTCTGAAAGCTGTTCAGAACTGATCCTGACTATTTGGTAATCGGTCGTATTTCGGAGAGAGGAGGCTAGATACAATATCGTCGTTCTAGGGTTTAGTGTTTTGTTTTTCTTTTATCAGATAAAGGACAGCCCCCAAGAAAAGGTTTACATAACCTTTTATAGCTGTCAATATCAAAACCCTAACTGTCATCCAATGACAGTTTAATTTCGTCCGTCTATTCCTATAATCATCCAACGGTTGGATGAGTAATATTAAGTAATTAATTTCATTTATTCGATTAAATAAAATTAATTACTTATTAACCTACCAGAAGATACAATATGCAATCTGATTCCCCTTTTGTATACGTTTAACGAATCTGGACACAATCTAGATTCATTGAACGTGGACATTATGCTCACAAGATCGTCTATGCGTGTGACCCTGTAGGTTCACTTAACGTTGGCAATGAATGAAAAAATGTCCTAGACATTTATTCACAAAATATAAGCGGCCTCTAGCAAGACATTATGCTTACCCAAGTTAAGTAAATGTAATAATAACCTAGCATCAGATTTAATATTTAGTCTTTTTGTCACACGATATCCTAATTAAGTATAAGGCATGGATCAAGTCATCCTTATAAAACTTAATTAACTATTTACTTGATCACCAGGCAGACTGTTCCAACAAATAATATTAATAACACCTTATTAATACTTATTTGAGCATGGCCATGCATATTTTCCAGTCTTCCTTATCAAGGGGCCCATGGATATCTCTCTCTAAAAAGAGAGGGACAAATCCCTTTCACTATCTCCGATATTCAAGCCATGACGAGAAAATAAGCCAACCAATAATCATAATGATCACCTAATTAAAAGTGATGTTTGACTATGTCAAAACATATTTTTCTCCCCATGCAAGAAACATTAGAAACATTAGGTCGAAGGACACCAAATATAAAACTGAGAAGAAATACTTATAACTTAAACCCAAGCAATATTTCTTCTTCACTTTGGGTCATGTCCAATACAATATTCTCAATATATATTTATGAATTGATTTTATATCTCGTATTCATGATCAGTAAAACTTGACCATCAATCAACTTCACACTAGTTTACAATATGTAATAAACTAGGGACAAATAAGAATAGTATTTTATTAGCTATAAGGGTTTTACTATCAAGTCACATACTTGATGACCAAGAGCATAAAATACAATTCAAAAAATAAATGCTTCATAAATCATAAATGTGAGTCAATTGGTCTTAGGGCATATACTAACAAATAATATGCCTACATTTGGTTTCTATGATTTCCTCCTCAAATTCCTTCTCAAAATCTGGTTTGTTTCCCTCATTTTTGTTTTGAACCGAGAGCTAAGCATTCTTCTTCTTAGCCATAGCTACTTGTAGAAACATACTAAGACAGCCACAATATCAAACAAGCACAAACATCAAATCACCAAGTCATCATAATAAAACCAGCAAGGTTCGAACTGCATCAGTTGAACAAAAATTTAGCAAGAAAGTACACACAACAAACCCAGAAATAAGCAACAATATACTCCATTCAAATAATGGTCACAACCCAACAAAATCGCAACTGAATCAGAGGGTCACGACCCTAAAAATGCACCAGACAATGGAGAGGATAGCTTATAATTAATCTAGCACGAAAAACTAGAGACAGTCGAAAAATCCAACAACAAATTCCAGTGAGGAGTAGCAGCCGTCGGACGTTTCTTGGTTAGAAAACTGATGCCCACTTCCAGAGTTGTTAACCCCTTCACTGATAATCCACTTAACTCTGGGGAATAATACCTCAAATTCCAGTGACAGTGACAAACGACTATGCAGCTGAGACTGAGAGAAAGTGAGAAGAAGAGGAAGAGAAAAGAGGAAGAGAAAAAGAACAAAGGAGAAAGAGAGAGTTTCTTGAATTACCGACCATACTGACGGTGGCCGTGGCGGTGGTGGTGTCTCCTAGAGGTTGCCAGAGGAGGTACAGTGAAGGGTGGGGTCACAGCTATGGGGGATACGGTGGTGGGAAGAAGGAAAGATTGAAAGGGGAAAGAGGGAGAGGGTTCTGGGAACTAGAAAATCCTGTTTTTACCGGCGGAGTTACCGACCGAATACTCGGTTGGTAACTTTAAAATTATTTTTTTTAAATAAAAATTAAGTTACTGACCGATGGGCAACAAAAAAAATAGGTCGTAAATGAGTCAATTTTTTTAAAAAAAATAACTACAGTCAACGACTGATTATCGGCCAAATTTCCATCACTAAATTGACTTTGATTGGTAAATTAAAAAATCAGCCGGTAAATCCGCCATAATTACTGACAGGAGGGCGTCAGCAGCTATTTTTCAAAGTTACCGTCCGACTTTGAACTGGGCGGTACTATCCTGTTTTCTAGTAGTGAAACAATTCTAAAGGGGTAGTTTGTAGAATACTGTCATACCATGTGTGTGGCCACACGGCCATGTTGTGCGAATCGATTAAGTGTGAATTAAAGTCCCCTAGCATACACGTAGGACCACCTAAAGATTGTATTGGTATTTTTTTTTATTGATCTTAGAGTGTGAAATATTCGCAGCAAATCATATGAAAATCTCAAGATGTTTACTTCCTTACGTGTTGTGTTAAATAGGACAGAAACTCTTGTGTGTCTGATTTGTTAGGGAAGTACTTTAAGAAAAGGAAGCTAAATCTGTGTGCATCAAGAATATTTAATTTGGAATGGATTTAGGATTCCTTGTTGGATTAAAAGACCCTAACTATTTAAAGACTTATTATCTAAGGTGTTAGGGTTAGCCGTTCACAAGTCTAGTTGCAATTATTCATGCATTCAAATGACAATTCACAGGATTATGTATCCATACGCCTTGAATACTATGACATTCCTGCATTGTTAAGTGTTCTATCAGTATCAAGCATTGGAGTTCTTATTTGAAGATAAACCAACTTCTGGGGAAATAAGTTATGATGCATTTCAAGTTTCAACGGTGTTGAAGGATTTAAGGGAGTTCCAATCCAAGCAGTTACATTCAAAGAGGGAAACTTGAAAGTTAAAGGGAGTTCAACTATGCAGTCTTAAAAGAGAATTTGCATTAAATCCACTAGGCAAGCACTAGGTGTTTTAACAAGTTAGATGTTTCTTGTATTGTGTTACTAGTTCATAGTAGATTGTTTCTCTGAGTGTGGCCCCGCAGACGTAGGCTTAGATCGAACTGCATTCCCAATTTGTTGTGTTTATGTCTTGTGTTTAATTATTGCTATCACACTTACTGCTCCACATAACACTCACACAGAAGTTTACTCACACTACACAATAAGCTCTATGTATGAACTTTCATCTCAATACTTTCCCTTTTTTTTTGGTTACTTTTATGTATTTTTTTTATTTGTCACATTGTGAAAATAAGGCCATAATTGTTGAACTTTTTTCCATTAATTATACCCTCCTAAAAATCTCAAATTTCAACCCTCTTCTAGTTATTAACTTTGAAACTTGTAAAAATAATAATGAGGAGAGGGATTGATTTCAAGGGCGTCCTAGTGCACAAAAAAATTTAAGTTTCGAATATTCTTTAAGAATATAGTATCTGATGTGACAAGTTAAGAATAAGTGAGGGAGTATAATTTACTAAATAAGGGTACTTATAAATGAATTAAGCCAAAAAAAAAAAGGTATAAATTTAAATGATTTGGTTGATTTTTGACTTCTCTTCAATATATCTCCTTTCCAGTCCTTGGACGCATTCCTTGCCTTGCAATACGTACATACTCTTTGTGTATGCTTTTTTTCTTTTAAATATCATCTAAACCTTACTTGTTGTAGTTGTTATTTTCCCTCTACATTTTCGTGGAAATCTTCATAATGCCATTAAACTATTTATGAAAGTTATAATAAACACCCATTATTATCTGATTTATTTACTGTTACCATCAAATTATTTTCAACTATCACAACATCTGGCATAATCTAATGACAATGGCCACGTGAATTGCTCACAATACAATTTTAAACGATAAAATAGCCCCTAAAAATATTTTCCACCAAAATCAATGACTATTTCCCCTAATGACCAACATCTAACCAAGATTACAATAAAAGTCATCAGGAGACTTCACCTTTTCTATCATTGGCATAGAGAGAGAGAGAGAGAGAGTCCTTTAGTTTTTTTATTTTATTTTGAGAAAACAGTCCTGTAGTTTATTTACACAACCTTTCCTTTTTCTTTTTTCAATTCGATAAAAGGGATGAATTTATAAACAATAATAAAAATCAATTATAATGCAAAAACATTTTGTGGCCAAGTTACATTTTACTACCAACTCATTTTTGTAAAATCTCCAAGTGAAGGATCAGTTTTATTTGCTTAAAAAAACCATCCTCTTTCACTAACCACCAACAAACATTATAAGAAAATCTAGCTATACCGAAATACTTTTGGGCTAGGTTTTAATCGAAAACTGCAAACCACTATCCTTGACTTTGCTTCGTCAAAAGTGACCATAAAATATAGTAGTTTAGAATATTTTATTGCAAAATGCCAAACAGACTTTTCCTTTGCAGTAACACTGTGAAATCTAAAATCATCATCTCTCGAAAATATATGAACCCAAAAGATATAAGAGTTGTTAGAAAGGCCATTAACAGTGTATTTATCATAATCATCCAAACTAGCTAAATCATATATATATATATGTATAAATATATTGAGAAAAGCAATTAGAGAGAAAAATAAGTTGTTAGAAATTCTAGTTTCCTAAAATTATGTAAAGATATATTAATAAGCACATAATTTGTCTAAATTTCCTAATGTTAATTTCATCGTTTTCAGTGTTTTTAATATGTAAAAGTAAATATTTTAGCGAAATACCTCTTATTCTTGTTTTAAGTGCCCTCCGAAAGTAGAAACGATAAAAAAGAAACGAAACGCAGTGAAAACGATGAAAACGGAAGACGTCGGCAAAAATACAGCACTTACTGCGCGAGGTAGGCTGCTGAGGACGGCAGGCATTCACAAGATAGAGACTTACCGAGGATGGTAGGCTTCACTCTACCGTAGGCATAGATAGTGCTGGAAGGGAAGTTCAGGTTCGATTCAAACTCGATTTTCTTGTTTTCTTCTCCAATTTTAATTTGGTTTTCTTGTATTTTTCACCTTTATATATGGAGGGTTTATTTGTAGCTATTGAAAGAAGTTGTGGACATAATTAGGTTTGATTAGATTAGGAATAAATTAATTAGGTTAGATTAGTTAAACACTCTTTAAAATTCCAGTTTTTATATTATCTTTAGTTATAGAATTTCAATTTCTGCAAGATTTATTTTCTTACATTCAAGAATTGAAGACTTTGATTCAAGATTTTGATCTTCAACTTCGTGGCTCAGGAGACGATCTTAGAAGACGTTCGGGTTTCAATGGCTGCTTCAAGACCTAATCCTAAGCTTTGTTTTACTTTTCTTGTTATTGAATTCTTTTTATTAATTTTCAGGTTTATTAATATGAACAATGAGTAGTTTGTATTGTTTGGTTTAGGGTTGAACCCAATTCCTAATTATAAAATTCTTTGTTTAATGCTTGATTTCGATGTTTATTTTAATTTAAGTTGTCTTCCAATTGCGTATGTTTTTAATTTAACTGTCACGAGATTAGATTATTCACATGGTTGTTTGGAATTGAAAAAGGAAGAACAATCTCGGGCAACCAATTGGGGGTTAATTGGGGAAATTGACTAGAGATACAGTTTTGCACTTTTAGGTCTTTTAAATCACTTAAGTTTATTGCGCTCATAATTTGTTAGGGAGAAAAGAGATTTTCCTCTAAGGGTTAGTGAGTAGGGTGACTTTCGTCCTACAGATAAAGATTGCCCGATATTTGAGTGATGACCGAACTTAATTAATTCAACATCGTTTTCATTAAACTTTTTCCAATTTAATTACTAACAAGGATGGAGGATTCTACCAACCCAAACTCTGATATTTATAATTCTTTTATGATCGTTTTTAATTGCTTTATTTTAATTGAGTTGTTTTTATTTCTCTTTTTCAACGATATCATTGTTTTCTGACTAGACATTAGAAACACGATTAGTACTCGAACCTTCGTATGTTCTATGAGAGATTCGACACTCGGGTTGAAACTCATCTCCACTTTGTTAGGTCCCCTTTCCTTACATTGTAGTAATTAGGATCTCACCCCATTTTTACTACTTTGATTTTAAACACACATCAGGTTTTGGCACCATTGCAAGGGACCAACACATTTAAGGAGTACCATTTTATTTTAGTGCATTAGTCATAGTTCTTTTCTTGTGCACTTGGTGAGTTGTTCGTGGTATGATCTTTGAAAATTTCTAACTTAGCTCTTGAAACTTATTTTGGTTAATTATTCATTTTCAGGTTTTCGACTATAAGACATGGATATTAACCATGCCATAGACTTACAGCAATATTAGAACAAGGGATAGAGAACATAGCTGTTAGACCTAAAAACACATATCATCAACAGGCAATGTGCCAGGGAAATTGGAGAGGGTACAATACATATCCAAATCAAAATAATTTGGGTTGGAGAAATCAATTGGGAGTTGATTTGAGTGGCGATAATCAAAGAAGACAGCAACCACCCTCGGTTTTCAAAATAGAACTCTAGATCAAAATCCATTATCTCCATCACCTAGTTTGGAGGATTTTGTGTCAAAATATGTAAATTCAACAAGTAATGGGGTAAAAAGTATGGAAGAGGTACAACAGAGATAAACCTACTCTCTCTATAATATGGAAAATCAAATTCGGAAATTAACGAGGATGATCATGGAAAGTCCTCCTATTAACAAGTCAACCAAAGACGCAAGGGCGGTAACTTTGAGAAGTGGGAAAGAGTCAGCACCCACACTAATTGTAGGAAAGGATATAGGAATGACCTAAACACAAAGGGAATCCACTCGTCCTAAGCAAAAAGGGGATCAAGAAAAAGATGCAGAAAAGTGAACGATAACCCCTCCACCATATAAACTTTCTATCCTATTCCAAGAAGGGTGTTAAAGGCCAAACAAGATGAACAATATGGTAAGTTTCTAGAAATCTTTAAACAATTACATTGTAACTTACCTTTGGTGGATGTTTTTATGCAGATGCCTAAATCCACAAAGTTTTTAAAGGAAACTATCTTTAGAAAGAAGAGGCTGGAGGACATCTCTTGGATAATGATGAATGAGGGGTGTTCGATAATTCTCAATCCTAAACAGAAAAGCTTCCAGAAAAACTAAAGGATCAAGGAGTTTTACTTTTCATTGCACTTTAGGAGATATAACTATTTCTAAAGCTTTAGTTGATTTAGGTGCTAGCATAAATCTCATGCCTTACGATTTCTTTAAAAAAATGGGAGTCGGAGAGTCTAAACCTACTACGATAAGTATTCAACTAGTAGATAGATCTACAAAGTATCCTAGAGATATTATAGAAGATGTGTTAGTAAAGGTAGGGGACTTAGTGTTCCCTACAGATTTTGTGATTATGGATATAAGTGAGGACATTGAAGTCTCGCTCATCTTAGTTCACCCTTTACTAGCTACTGCTAAGGCTCTCATAGACATAAGGGAAGGAAAGTTGACCCTTAGATTAGGAGAAGAAAAGTGGTTTTAATACTTCCCGAGGCTACACGTAGAATGGGAGATTATAACGATACTTGCTTTATGGTGGATTTTATGGATCCTTATATCTCTATTCATGCACAGGAATTTCTCAAGGACAACCCATTACTCATTGTCTTGCAACAAGATTCCCAAACCAAAGTGGATTCTGAGGATGTTCAGGTTCTAACTAAGAAATTACATGAAGCAAAGGAGGAAAAAGCCACCACTACAAAAGAAGAATTAAAGGTACCTCCAAAACTCTCACTTAAGAAGAATTAGAACTTAAACCCTTAGTGGATCACTTGGAATAAGCTTTTTTTGGGAAAATTCAACACTCCCAGTCATTATTTCTTCCACATTGAGTCAGCGTTAAAAACGAGCTCTAATATGAACTTTACAAAAACACAAGAAAGCTATCGCTTAGAAGATAGTAGATATTCAAGGAATTAGTCCATCCTTCTACACTCATAAAATTAGATTAGAAGAGAATTTTAAGTCCGTGATTCAACCCAAAAGTCTTGTCTTTATAATTCTTTTAAGATTCTTTGTAATTTCTTTCTTTTAATTGAGTTAATAATTTCTTTCTTTTAATTGAGTTACTTGCTCCTATTTCTCTTTTTCAATGACATCATCTTTTTACGAATGGACATTAAAATTGCAATCAGTAGTTGAACCTTCATCCATTCCCTTAGAGATTTTACACTCGGGTTGAAACTCATCTTTAATTTGCTAGGTCCACTTGCCTTATATTATAATAATTAGGATCACATCCTGTTTTTATTTCTTTGATTTTACACACACATCCTATATGTTGTCATTTTTGTTTCTATCTTAGAAAAGTTCAATTGAAATAGGAGTTCTTATCTCTTCAGCTTTATCCCTATATTTTTATCCAAAGATAATCTTTGAAAACTTGAAAATTTTTTTAAGGGTTTTGAATTTGAAGTTTTGATGGTTCTAAAGAGTTCTACAACAGGTTGAAAATCTTCTCAACACAGGCTTCCTTGGCTGCTATTTATATGGAGGATTCTAGACTTTATTTCTTATGCAATTTGGAGTGCATACATATATGAGAGCAGTGAGAAAGTTCGGGAATTTTTCAGAAGTCCCACTTGCTTAAAATTAAACTTTTCACTATCTTGTTTTGTGATTGAAATTCACCCAACTCTATTTTTATTAGGTTTGGGTGTTTAGCACTTCTGGAAATATTGTAGTTTTGCCGGGAGTATTAGACCGAGTGTTGCTAGTCTAATACGCACCTAGTTGTGTGTCAAGCAAGCTATGTTAGTTGCTAGTGTTGGAACTACGTAGTGGTTAGAGTTGTAAAACTATCAATTTATATTTCTCTAATGATAATAAATTAGGTCAATGATCATGCCCCAAAGACGTAGGCTTTCATAGCTTAACTGCGTCACAAATTCTTTTTGTCTCTTTTCATTTTCTGTTGCATTAATTGCATTGACAACACATTAAACTGCTTTAACATAACACATGGAAATTTTTTAGAAATCAGGCTAGAATGTTTAACGCTATTCAACGTGTGTTAAGCTTGCTTTCAATATTTCAAGTGGTATCAGAGCCAAATCAGCCTAGAAATTTTGCTACTTTAAGCAAGGTTAGATTCTATGAGCAAGGTTGAACACCATTGTTGATGTGAATTAGATCAAAGAAGGAGGGTCATCTGTCAGGCCACCCTTGTTAAAAGGAACCAAATATGCATATTAGAAAGTACAGACAAGAAGTTTTATTCAATCTCTTGATGATGATGCATGGGGTACTATTGAATCAGGTAGAGAAAGCATATAAGAGCAACTGGTGAGATAAAACCTAGGTGTGATTGGTCACCTGAAGGAAGAAAAGTTCTTCAACTAATGTGAAAGCTCCTAACACTATTGTTACTTGTGTTGATCAGGAGCTATTTAGACATAACTTACAATATGAAATTGCGAAGGAAGCGTGGAACACTTAGCAAATTATTTATGAAGGGCTAGTAAAGTAAAGATTACCAGATTATAGACGATGACAAGTCAATTTGAAGAATTACGCATAAAGGAGGATACACAATTTTGTTATGTGATGATAATTTCGTTGTCACTTTTACAAGGAGATGATGTAAAATCAGAAATCAACAAGGAGGATATGTGTTATCTGGTGATAGACTTGATGATAATTGTTACAAACTAGTTGTGTCACAAGGAAATATGTTGTGCCAAGTAGTGTTGATCGTATTGAACTTTGGAATAAGAACTTGGTCATATTAATTATAAGTTTTTGCAAACTCTAAGTTCAACATAGGTGGTGAGAGGGTTACCACTCACAAAGTCTGTTAACACAACTGTATGTAGTACATGTCAGAAGGGAAAGCATATTAAACCATCACACAAAGGTACTACTCATATTCTGACATCAAATCCCCTTGAGTTAGTATATTTGGATTTCATGGGTCCAACATAAGGTGAAAATGTGCCAGGAAAAAAGTATGTTCTTGTTTGTGTTGATGACTATTCACGTTTTACGTGGATTGATTTTTTGTGAGAAAAATCTTATGCTTTTAGTTCCTCCAAAAGGTCGTGTCTCAGTTGTAGAGAGAAAAAAAACATGACAACGATAAGAATAAGGAGTGATCATGGTTGAGAATTTGACAATGTTTTGTTCAAAGTGCTTTTTGAGGAATTTGGCATTCAAAAGTTCTAAGCTCCTAAAACACCTCAACAGAATGGGGTTGTTGAAAGAAAGAATGAATCATTCAAGAAATGGCAAATGTTATGTTGAATTTAAGGAGTTGCCTAAGTACTGGTGGTCTGAAGCTGTTAACATAGCTATGTATATTATCAACAGGACTTATTTGAGACCTCATACAACACAAACGACGTATGCGGTTTGGTGGGGTAAAAAGCCAAATTTAAGTCATTTTTCACATTTTTGGTAGTAAATGTTATATTCCGAATGACATTGATTATCTCGGCAAGTTTCAATTAAAGAGTGATAACGGAGTATTTCTAGGATACTTCAACAATAGCAGAGCCTATAGGATGTATAATAATCAAACCAAGGTAATTAAGGAGTCCATTAACATTGTAGTTGATAACGTTGTTGATTCTATTGTACAAGTGAAAGATTTGGATGACAAGTTTGTAGAGCAACAAAAAGAGATGAATACTTCAAAAGAACATGTCACAACATTGAGTGACAAGGAAGAATCAGCAAATGAAGAGGATGATAGGGTGTCTAATCAAACTTGTGAACCATCAAGCCAAATAAAGAAAAATCACCCAAAAGACTTGATCATAGCTGATGTTGGATAAAGGTAGAAAGATACATGCAAAACAAAGAGTCAATTATAGAGACATGGTTATGTATGCTTGTTATACATCTACAATTGAGCCTAAAATGTTGATGAGGCTCTTCGAGATGAATTTTGGAATGGAGCAATTCAAGAAGAGCTCAAACAGTTTGAGAGAAATGAAGTTTGGGAGTTGGTGTCAAGACCTAAAGGTGTCAATGTAATAGGAACCAAGTGGGTATTTGATATGAAATCGACAAAGGATCATTCAAAAATTTCCATAAGAGCAACTAGTGGCATTAGAAATTTGAAGGCATCAGAGTTGAAAGCATCAGAGAAGGAATTTCGGGTTCAAATTGATGGATTGGAAGAGTTTACAAGACTTTCAAGATACATTAAAGCCCTAAGAAGCTCCCGAGCATCGTAGATGATGAAAGAAGCAAGGAAGGGAAGAAAATAGAGCCTACTGGCGATGGTAGGCTCCCACCCTACCTTTCTCGGTACCTCTAGACTACAATGGGAATTAATACAAGTTGAGTGGCGGAACCTAGCTTGGTCCAGTCAACAATTCAATATTTACTCTTTTTAGTTACTTTAAGGATTAATTTTTTGATTCTTTATTTTCGAGTTTTTTAATTATTTTTATTAAAAGTTAATTAGGGCTTCTAAATGCTAATTAGATTCATGAAAGGAGTTAGGGTTCTCCTATAAATATCCTATTAAACATTCTTCGTAATTAGATTTTGATGAAATGAAAATTTAAATAGAAAGCATTCTCTTTAGTGTTCTAGGGCTCTATAATCTTCTTTAGCTAAATTCTCTAAAGGTTCTCTTTCTTAGTGAGTGCTCAATTGATGCTCATAGATTAAAGATCTATAGAAATATATTGACACCTAAATTCCTTTTCGATGATATTTACAATCTTGTATTTATCTTAGATTGGATCTTCTCTACATAAGCTAATTAGGTGTTGGGTTTAATACACCCAATGTTAAATTATATTATAGGGGAAAAATTAATTTCATGAGCTCAAGAGGTCTTAGCTTTAGTATAGCTATGGTCTCTTAAGGATAAAATTAGTTAAGTCCTTCTTGGAGGCAAAGATCCTTAGGGTGAAGAATTGATCCGTTGAAGATCTAATTCCATATTAGTATTCTGAAACAAAACTGATGAACTTGGGAATATCACACGAAAGGCTAGATTAGTAGCCCAAGGCTATATCCAAGTTGAAAGGTATAGAGTATGATGAGATTAGTAGCATAAGGCTATATCCAAGGGTATATCCAAGTTTAAGACATTGAGTGAATTTGGTTGTTGTTACCTGTTGCTTGTGCTAGGAACATTAAACTTTGATAAATAGATGTGAAGAGCGCGTTTTTGAATGGCCATTTGAATGAAGAAGTTTATGTGGAACAACTAAAAGGATTTGTCAATCCATAATAGAAAACTCATGTGTTTAAGTTAAAGAAGGCATCGTATGGCTTGAAACAAGTCCCTAAGGCTTGGTATAAACGTTTGACAAGGTATCTGGTGACACAAGGTTACAATAGAGGAGGTGTTGACAAGGCATTCTTTGTCAAAGACTCAGAAGGGCATGTTGTAATATCACAAATGTATGTTAACGACATAGGTTTTGGTTTAACATGAAGAAAGTTAGCAAATGAGTTTGTTGATCCCATGAAGAATGAGTTTAAGATGAGTAAGGTTGGTGAATTATCTTATTTCTTGTTCTTCAAATTAAACAATCTTCTGATGGCATTTTTTTTCTCAATCAAAGTATGCTCATAACCTCATGAAGAAGTTCAGTTTGGAAAACACTAGACAGGTTTCAACACCAATTGGTATCAATACCAAGTTGTCTAAGGATGATGAAGGGGAAGCTGTTGATCAACATTTGTTTCATAGAATGATTGGAGGATTGTTGTATCTAACTTCAAGTCATCATGATCTTTCTTATAGTGTTCGTGTTTGTCTAGGTTTCAATCTCCACCTAAAAAGTCATGTTTGGAAGCTGTCAAGAGGATCTTGAAATATGTTAGTAACAAAGCCAATTTGGGAATCTTTTTAAGTAAAAGTTCTAAAATGCATTTGTTGGATATTGTGATGCTGATTCGGTACGACACTGTGATGATTGAATGAGTACTTCAATAGGGTGTTTCTTTGTATGAAGCTGTAAGTGAATCAATCTACACTCAGCGAAATAAAACATAAACTGATTTTCATACCAAAATCACTTTGTAATCTTTGAATAATATGAGCAAAGGAATAGACATGTTACCTGTGTAGTAGATTCGCTAGCAACAATTAAGGCAGGTGATTCTGATCACAAGTCGCACAAGTATCCGACCTCTAACGGTATCCACACAAATAATTCTTAGATCAGCACCAGTTAATGACGTCTTGTACCTCTAAACCATAGAGTTCCATTAATGACTAAGGCTCTTGAAACCCTAGAGATTTATGGAATCCGTATCAGTTTAGGACTAGTGGTTGATGCCTATATAATAAGCTGTCTAAGGGGCTTGGTTCAAGGACCTAATAACCCAATAGCTTATTTAATAATAAATCCTTAAGATCAATTTATCTCATAAATTAATATCTTGTATTGTCTTATAATTAATCCAAGATATTACTCTACTGTCTGTGACCCTGTAAATTTCTTACCACGTTAGCAATAAATATAAATTATAATCCTAAGTCAATTGGTTTTAGGACATAACACCAACAAACGCCCACTTTGACAAATGTCAATTAGCCCATAAGGTATTACAATTAAAACTTATATTTATAGATCGAGAATGGCCTCTAAGCAAGCATCAGGACCACCCAAATATCAGGAAAAGTCATGTGATCGACTTTACCTTTCTATGAATGATATGAAAATGACAAAGGATCATTCGAATATTTCCAGAGGAGCAACTAGTTGTATTAGGAGATTGGAGGTATCATGGTTGAAAGCTTCAAAATGAGGAATTCTAGATTCAATTTGAAGTCTTGGAAGAGTTTACAAGACTTCTAAGGCATATTAAATCCTAATAAGCCCAACAGAATCAAATTAGAAGCTCCCGACAATCGTAGATAATGGAAGAAACAAGGAAGAGGAAAAAACAAAACTTAACCGGGATGGTAGATTCCCACACTACAAGCCCTGGTAGCTTTCTAGTTGAAGGGGGAGTTTAAGACTACCTACCATCGATGGTAGGTTCACCCTACCATCTGCAGTAGGTCTCGGACTAAACATCACTTATTGGATAATTAGCTATTGGTTAGTTTCGGTTTCGTTTTGTCCAATCTTTTAAGTAAATTCAAAGGTAATTAGGTATTTAATATTCCAATTAGGTTATAAGAAGAGTAATTATCTATAAATATCCTATTATGCCTCATTGTAATTAACTTTGATGATGAATGATATATAAAATTTAAGAGTTTTCTCTCAGGGTTCTTAGGTTTTCTAGCTTTCTCCTAACTTCATCTATAGTTTGATCATTCCTCAGATTGATTTTATTTGAATACTTGGATTGGAAAGATCCAAGGGTTCTCAATTTGATCATAATTTCTACTCTTTGATCTTTACATTCTTGTAAATATCTTAGAGCAAGGACTTCTTCATAATAGACTAATTAGGTGATGGGTAATCAATCCTATTGTTAAATTGTCTTATGAAGGAAATATTATTCAACATGGATTCAAGAGGTCATTAGATCGGCTGGGGGTTGCTTGAAAATGTAGAGTATTCAAGTCCCATTGAAGGCAAAAGGTCCTTGGGAATCTTAACTGAAGGATTTTGATCTTTGCACAACAAAGTTCATATCATTTGGTATCAGAGTCATCTTCAAAGTAAGCTCTATTTTCTTTTAAGTGTTGAAGAAATTCGTTTTCAAAAAAGTATATGATGATCAAATAGAAAAATACATGATGATCATGCAAAATTTAGACAAAAAGATGATTTCAAAAGTATGTTTTGAATTCGATTAGTAATTGTGATTGTTTGTACAAAAACTTTGGTGGATTTTTACTCCTTTGAGTTATTAATCATTTGAAATAACTTTTACTTGATTTGGAGTTCATTTGATAAATCAATTAGATCAATTTCTTCGATCTGTACGGAATCGGAAATTGTTGAACAGTAGTGAATTAAGATGTTCATATCTTACGTTATACTGATTCAAATTGGACGAAATTTGTGCCTAAGTTCATCCTAATCGAGTTTTTCTTTTATCTAAATGAATTTGACTCGATTTGGAGTTCACCTGCATCTTCAATTCGATTGAAACCTGAAAGTGGTTTTGAGATCTTGGTTCCAGATGTGAATTACATGGATCCGCTCTTGTGTTATACTATTTTCAATTCAATCAAAGTTTGTGTTTAAACTTATCCACTTCAATTAAGGTTTCTAACTAAACTTTCTTGACTTGATTTAGAGCTATACTTGTAGGGGTTATTGCCATTTTAGTCACAAGGTGTCATTGTCTCTTGTTTTCTGGATATTTTTGTTTAGTACTATATCTTCTTTGTTTAACTTAGCTTTTGTTTTGTTTCTTTGTTTTTGGATTTTAATTGCTTGTTTTAGTCCTTTCTTATTCTTTGTGGTGATCAAATTGATATTGTTGGCTCTAATTACTCTTAGATTATTTTTGAAACTCTTGTACTTCAAGTGTTTGCTGAAAAGTCTCTTTGAATTCCTCTAACTATCTTAGTTAAGTGTTTAATTGAAGTATATCTTTGGTTGATTGCTTTTGGTGGTTGTGGTGGAGAAAGTTTGAAGCTTAAAGAACTCTTTTGATTTGAGAATTTTGAAAGGTAAGAGGGCAAGCTTATTGTTATAAAAGCCATAAGAGAGCAAAACACGAGGGAATAAGTGATCATCAAAAGAGTGTATACACTTAGGGGTGATTGTGAGGTCTTTCGTTATTTTTTGTGTTAATTTGCAGGTTCAATCATGTCTATAGAAGGTCAATTGCCTATTCATTACAATGAAGGAACAAGTGAAGTTCTCATTCCAATTTGGATTCCATGAAAATTGTCATGCAAGAGCTTCAACTAATGTAAAATGACATGACGGAAATGAGAGGAACACTCCTAACCTTTATATGGAGCATAGAGATCAAAGTAACATTGGAGGGCATGTCACTTGTCATACTCTGTGGGGATATGGTAACTTCTCTCCTCATGCTAGAACTTTTGAGCATAATTCTTATGATTGCTCTAAGGGCAATATACTTGGAGCTTGAAATGGTTATAATGATACATCTTGTAAAAGAGTTCCAAGGAATGAAGTTAAAAATTGAGGGAAATGTGTGAAAATGGATGAAAGGTTTCATAAAAGAATAGAGAATGTTAAAAGATACCGTGATAGTTATGATTATTATGAGCATAGCTATAGGAGTAAGGACTTGTATATTGAGTACAATGATAGTTATAGCTATGAAGGGTATAATTGTAGAAGAAGTTCAAGACCTCTTAGTTACAACAATTTGAAATTACCTCTTTATGTGGAACTTTTGGTTCTTATGATTATGTAGCATCGGAGCAAAAAGAAGAATCATTGTTCTCACCACTAAGAAAATCCATAACCACCCCCATAAAACTAGTTCCCGCCACGCTCCAAAACTTTTTATAGAAAAGTACATAAAATCTATCTTACCCGGTTCCTTTGTTGGATGTATATCATTCAAGGCCTGAAGCACCTCAACCTACATAAAAGACTTATTAAGGTACTAAAAATTCGTTCAGTTCAAATACTGTATAGGTACGAGGTCCATTTCTACATCAAAGTTACCATCCCCTAATCCGATGTAAAAAGGCCTTCATAAAGCTTAACTACATGCCCCCCAAATTCATCCTCATTCTGAATAGACCTTCTTCCCTCATCTTCCATGCCCAAAATAAAATCCTTTTCTTTCTGTTGACTCGTATGGTACTGGAAATAAGAAGTATTCCGGTTCCCAAGCATTATATCGAGTCCTAATCTTCCAGTACTCCTACTGCCTCCCCAAATACACCTCCAATCTATCCTACGTCTCTCTCATGGCCTCCTTATCCCCACCCACCAACTTCACCTTCCTTAACTCCACGCTTTCTCTTTCTCCTTATTAATATTCTTGAACTTCTCTTCGAAACCCGACCCAACCCTCCAACAGAGGTGACAAATTAGCCACTTCATCTGCCCTCATGTTATGAACCCTCGATTTGTTTGCAAAACGAATCCATCACAATCTCAAAATCACCTCTTTGTTGAAGAACTTCTACTAAAGATTTTATAATTCAAGCATTCCACTAAAGAACTTATAGAGAGCAAAGCAACATAAACCCAATAGTGAGAGGAAGTAATCTTTCCCAACTTAGCAAAAAGAACCTTAAGGAAACTATGGCCCCAAAACCCAAGCTACACAAATTAGAAGACCTATATTAATCAACTCTAGAAAAAAGAACTCCTAGAACTAATCAAAGAAGGAATTGATGAGATCAATTAGGATCCTCAGACCTTCAATATAAGAACAACAGTTAATCAATCTACTAAGGAATAGAACCCTTAGGAACTAGCTAAGGAGGTTGAAGAACCCCAAGACCATTACAAAGAACTCTGTAAAATCAATTTCTCCTATTTCATTCAATCATCAAAGTTGTTTACCAGAGGAGGCATCAGTATGTATTTATAGAGAAAACTTACTCCTTATCCTAAAACCTAATAAGTATTATAAATACCTAATTAGCCTTCTAATAAAAGTTAATTACAAGCTTGGAAATCAAGAAACCAATAATTAACTAAGAACTAAGTAATTTTGACTAAAATTAAAATGATGTCTTCAAAGTACTCTTCTTGTCTCATGAACTACCGGGGATGGTATGGTAGGTACCTACCGTAGCCGGTAGGCAGTTTCCTCAATATTCCCTTTGTCTAGAAATCTTCTAGGATGGTAGGGTAGGGTGATCGGTCTTGAAGAAGGTGGGAAGAAGAAGATAAAGGGTTATAATAAATTAAACTCTGAAATATAAAATTTACGCACTAAAAAATTTAATATTTTTTCTTTTCAAAACATATTTTCTCTCTACACATATTTTTTCCACTTCCATGTATAAAAATATGGTGATTTGTTTTAAAATTTGAAGAAAGTTTAACCTACCGTTACCGGTAGGCTCTATTTTATTCCTTCCTTGCTTCTTTCATGTTCTTCAATAGCCAGGAGCTTTTAGTTTGATTTCGGTGAGCTTCTTATAAATTTTATGAGCCTTGGAAGTCTTGTAAAGTCTTCCAAACCTTCCAATTAACCTGGAATTCCTCAACTGAAGCTCCATCCATAATTTCTTCAATCTTCTAGTTGCTCCTATACAAATTGTTGAACAATCCTTTTTTGATTCACATCATACTCCCTCTCTTAAAAAGGATTCATCCTCGAATCCATTCTTACAAATATCAATAAGGCAAGCAACATTAGAATGGATGTCAAGAGTATATAACATTGCTAAGATTTAAACAATTAAAATCCAAATGCCATCTAAACAACAAGATAAGTAAGGATTCTAGAACTTCTTTAAATGGTCTTTGATAAATAAAAGAGTTAGAGTCAGAAAAGTTCAAGAGAAGATGGCTTAAATAAAGACTATGCAAGAAACACTCAAGGATTACAAGACTTCTTCTAATGAAAGCGTAAGTGAAAATATTGACAGCTTTTAAATCAAGCATATTAACAGCACTTTCTACAAAGTCCTCAAAAGGCCGATATAATTGGGAACTCAAATTTTCTAAATCTTTCAAAATGAAGAGCATAAAGTGTTGTAGGATTTTAAGTTTGAAAATAAGAAGTGCTCCATCAAAAGTTTTGATGCTTTTCAAATTCTAACACTTCAATATTAAGATGAGGAATGGTAGCTACAAAGTTTTTAAATTTCCAAGATTTTCTATCTTCTTCTTTGAACTACTTTTTCAAAGACCTCTTTAAAAAGTAAATGATTAAAGAATGAAGCTTCAAGTTCATGTTTCAAGTTTAATATATAAGAGTTTTTTTGAAAGCTAGCAAATGAAATGAACAACTTTGAAAATCACTCACTAGATTCCAAAATTTAATATACGAACTATTTGTTGTTTGGTTCTAGTTTGATACTTGATATAAATTTTACCACCACGTTTATCAGCTTTACCACTCTACATTCTGTTAGTCTTTATATATGATGTTAGTTATGGTGCATTTAAAAGTGGATGAGAGAATAGTGGGAAATTATAACACGAGAAACAAATAGGTTAGTAGAAAAGGTATAGAAAAGGTAAGGATCGAAGTTGATTCTTTCCTGCTGTAATATTTCGTCAAAACTTGATTTATTGCAATGCTTTTATTTTAACTATAGGAAACATTCTTGATATACAAATTCCGGTTCAAGTTTGATCCTCTTTTTCCCCTGTCCTTGCAAAAATAGTAATAATAATCTAAATTCTAGTTAAATAGCTAGTCTGTGATCAAATTACTTGTAACTTATAAGATTTGGTTCACACTTTTTGTATTTGTTTCATTACCCTTTACAAGGTCAAGAATCTCCTTTCTTCATTAGTTTCATGTTCTCAATGATCTTTTTGATCTTATTGATTGATGATATTTTCATTGAACTTGGCAACTGAAAAACGAGAATTTCTTTCTTTATATATTCTTCTTGGATGATTTCATGAACGGCCATGTTAATTTCTGTTTTTTTTTTTTTTTTTGCTTATTTGGACCTGCTATTAATCTCAACCATTTGTCTACGGATAACAAAAGTTTTGTTATTTCTAGTTCTATGTCACTTGAGTTCCATTATGCTTGATATGTACTGATTATGATATTGTACTAACAACTAGAGCTCTTATTAGTTGTTCTATTTTATCTTATTACTCATACGGTTAACTTATTACAATCATTTACTACTAATGCTGAATTGTAACACAGATAGACATCAGACCTATTAGATAATGCTAAAAGAGGGATAAGAAAACGAACTAGTGGGCACCAAATTCATCTATTACACGTTGTGAAATATTTTTAGCAGGAAGCGCCACCATCATTATTTGTGAAAGTAGGTTCTGTAACTTATAGCAATTTATATTATTGTTATATGTACTTGGATTAAAATTTATCTTTACTTGGTTGAATTATCAAATTTTTTATTGAATATTTTGTAGTGTTATAATTCATTATTACTTCAAGCTAATTAAATTAAGCATTGACAAAATAAAAAGCTAAATATTTAGTAATTAAACAGTGTAAATTAGAGGTTTAAAATATCAGTCAAACAAACAAAAGACATATAAAAACAAATGCAAGAAACAATAGTGGGAGTTGGAACACTTTCAAGATAAACAAATTTACGAAAAGAGAAGCATGTAGGCGAGGTTTTAGCTGCATATTGCAGCGTAACCAAGACACCTGCAGCAAACGATTAGCAACACCTTATTTTGAGGAAAATTTTCATACTACGGGAATAACGACGTTTAGCGAGAGTTTAAAATCGCCGCGAAATACAATTTTAACCCCCACTAAATTAGCAGCATTTTGTAGTGCATCAACCCAACCCCACTCACCGCCTCCCTAAAATCTCTCATCTACCTCATATTTTATAAGTTAATAGCCTCATATTCAATCTTGAAAATTTTTTAAAATCTTTAAAATCCTTTTTAAAGGTCTAAATAATTCATTTACTTTCTTAGATTTTTGGGAACTTATATGTATTACAGAGTATTAAATAATATAAGTTGGTGAGATAATGATTGTGACGTTAAACTACATTTGATTCATCCTATATATTTTATGTAGGAACTGTGTAGAGCTTATCGTACAAAAGAAAAAAAAAAAAGAAAAAAAAAAAAAAAACCTTACCAAGTCTTGGTCTCTCGTAGACTTTAGAATTGAAGAATTATCAAGTCTAGGTTGTGTAATATACACAACTACTCAATTTATTTTCTCATACAAGTTATAATAAACTATTCACATTTTGAACCATTGTTTAATTAAACTTAAAAATTCACCGTGTTTCTGAACCATTGGCTTATAGGAACGCCCGAATTTCTGCCAAGTATATGCCTTCTAAAAGAACATGGCGAGCCAAGTTTTTGTTGCCGTTCTCCTTTTTTTCTTGCTATCAGCTCAGTTTATCAATCATGCAGCAGCTACCAAATACCACTGTAAGTTCTCTCACTAATTTTTTGCCAATTTTAAATAGATTTTTCCTATTTAATCATAACATTCTTCGGAATTTAATTTTTATTTATTTTCTATAGAAATTTCTGAATGTTCTATTTTAAAATAGAGCCATCCCTAATTAACCGAGCTACTTCAACAAAATTGTACAATAGGATGGTATTTTAATAGAGATTGATCATAGCTTTATTTCAATGCTATAATATTCTAGTATTTTTTTTTTCTTTTTCTGAATGGAATAAAATTCCAGTTTACAGTTGCAACAGTTTTTCCTTTTCTTTTTTAAAAAAAAAAACTATATCTTTAAAGTCACCATTTTAAATCACATACCAATTCCCTTTATTAGTTCAACATTTTTTCATCTGACCAGACAGGGATAAAATAGGCCTTTCTTGTTTAACCTTTTTTTTTTTTTCTTCTTTTGCCCCGGTAAATGCAGATCCTTAATTAATCAATGGATGTGAATTCTGTTTATCAGTCAGTTACTGTTGCAATAATGTTTTTCCTTCACATGTTTTTATTAAAAATATTCTATCTTCAAAATAACTACTTTAATTAAATCAACAACTACACCCAATGGATGCCAATGCTCTTTGTCAGTTCCACCTTTTTGTTCAGTTGGCGGGAGTTTGTAATAGTTCTTTCTTGTTAAAAAATTTTAACTTCTTCTTTTATTAATGCTGGTCCCAGACATGGTGACAGAACACAACCTTACCGTCCATGCATAACTTGTTTACCTAAACGGTATCATAATGTTAAGAAGGTGCCTCCAAAAACATGAAAATTGCAGAGATCCGAATTAAATCATTACGCAATCAATTTTTTACTTTAGTTGAGACTGTTTTGTTTATTTATTTTCTTATTTTTCCACAAGTTCCCAATATGTATTTTGTTGGGCATTAATTGGAAGGTAAAGCGCAGTTTGCAGAATTCATTCGCTCTATGCGACACGGATCTAGTGTTATGTACCACTTTGAATATCGGTAAATATATTATTTTCTAATTTAATATATTTTATTAATAAAATTTATTGAATAAAAAATAAATTTTATGAGAAAGAGATATTATTAAAGGAAGATAATACAAAAAATGATAGACAAAATGGTGTAAACGACCCTGAATGTGATCTATAAGTCTACATTTTGTATTTTTTAAAAACGTAAGTGTTTACACTATTTTTTCCCTTTCTTGCCTTTTTTTTTTTAATTATTTTTTCCTTCAATGAATATTCATTTGGTCTACAAGCAATATTTTACGGGTTATAATTTTTAATATACATTCTAATACAATATTTTTGTATTACTCTTTTCATAATACTTTTATTAATAAACTTTATGGAATAAAAAATAATATTAAACTCTTAAAAATCAGACTTTAAACGAGACTTAAAAAAAAATTATAAAAATATAATATGCTTTGCATCTCTGGAGATGACATTTTACCTGTGGAGAACTGCTAGTTCTCAAGTGGATGCGAAAAGAGAATCTTAGAGAAACAAAGAAATAATCAATCCAACATCTTTCACTATAGATATAGAAGAAATTGCTTCATATGTACTAATTAAATAAATTTGACGACTCAGTTTTTGAATTCTGAGAGAATTTCGCTTTCTTTTCTAAGGGTGTCAAATGAATGGATCGGACAGATATTGAACGGATATTAATTAAGCATACAATTAATAGGTAAAAGCCAACCCATACCCATAAGACTTATGGTGTCTAATGGGCAAGCTTTGAGGAGCAATGAGTGCAATGGGTATAACCAAAACACTAATAATTTTATAAGGTACCCATCCTTTATATTAATTAGTGTAATGGTACCCATTACATTTTCTTTTTGATTGTACAATATTTTCCTTTACAATTATTTATTTTAATCTTTAATAAATAGTTTTTCTTTTTTAGTTTTGAATATTTACATTTCTTGAGCCGTATAACCAATCAAACACTCGCGGAGGAAATTCGTTCATGTTCCATCAATGTTTGTTCATGTAGTAACCAAATGGATTTCGAACATGAAAAACTAATAGTTTAATATTTATTCATTTTCTTTATTTAATGAAAAAAATATTTCTCACTTAGGTACTTACATCTATCTTGTTATCTTGTTATGTGAGAGGTTTTAGTTTGAGTCATCTTAGGCGCGATTTAATATCACATTTTTAGCTATACGTTGTAGTTGGTGTTTTACCCTGTAGATCTTTTCCTAAATTAATAAAAAAATCTCAAACACCAAGTCAAAAAAAAAAAAAAAAACTTATTCATTTACTATTTGCAGCTCCAAGTGATTAGTTCATTGTCCAACTCTCTATTCTTTTTCTTTTACTTCCTCTATGAAAGTTTCCAGTGGGAAAAACAATCCAATATTTTCTGTCTCCTTAATGTAAAATAGGTTACAATATATATATTTGTTACTAATCCTAAATAAATTATAACTAGGAAACTAAATCCATGTACAACTAAGAAACTAAATATATATATATGATTTAGAATTTACAAGAATAGTAATCCTAAATGAACATAATAATCCTAGCCAAAATATAATCAATCTTAATCCTTAATACTCCTCATCAAGTTGGAACATGAAGGTCTGAAATGCCCAACTTGGAAGCTAAATGATGAAAATGAGTAGGATGAAGAGCTTCAGTGAGAATATCGGCCGGTTGAAATTCGCTGCGAATATAAAAAGGAGAAATAAATCCGGCTTGAAATGCGTCACGGGCAAAGTGGCAATCAATTTCAATATATTTAGTACATTCATGGAAAACAAGATTTTCGACAATGTGAAGAGCAGCTTGATTATCACAATGTAACGGGATAGAGTGAGTCATAGGCACATGTAGATCACGCAGTAGGCTAGATAACCATTTTAATTTGCATCATGTCATCGCCATAGAGCGATACTCAGCTTCGACAGAGGAGAGAGAATCGGTATGTTGTTTCTTTGTATTCCAAGAAATAGGAGACCCACCAAGTGAAAAGAACGTCGAGTAATTGGACAGGTAGCCCAATCAGTAAAAGTGGAGATTCAGATTGAAGAAAAATACCACATCCAGGACTACCTTTCAGATACCGAACCAACCAGGGAACAGCATCCCAATGGACTTGCCGAGGAGCGTGCATAAATTGAGCAAGAATGTGAACACACAGACAAGGTCAGGGCATGTAAGAGTAAGATATATCAATTTTCCAATGAGTCTTTGATAGCGATCGGCTTTATCAAAATAAGGACCAGATGCCTTAGCCAATAGATGATTTGGATCAATTAGTGTAAAGGTTTGTCTAGCACTGAGCAGGCTCGTTTAGAAAGAATCTCCAAAGTGTATTTGCGTTGACACAAAAATAAACCTGAAGGATTTTTTGAAATTTCAATTCCTAAAAAATATTTTAGGGGACCCAAGTCCTTCACATGAAAGCATGCATCAAGGAGGCTTTGAATGCATTAATCGAAGATAGGGAATTGCCAGTAAGTAACAAGTTTTCCATATAGATGAGAACACATAAGAAAATATCGTTCCTGGAATATGTAAAAAAGTGTAGTCTACATATGATTGAGAAAAGCCACAATTACGAAGGGCAGTAGTGAGTTTGGAGAACCAACACCGTGGAGCTTGGCGAAGACCATACAAAGACTTCTTTAGAAGAAAAACCTATCTGCAGAAGCATCGGTAAAAACTAGGCGAGGATCGCATATAAACTTCTTCTTGTAAATCCCCATGGAGAAAAGCATTGTGGACATCCATCTGATTTATGAACCAATTTTGAGAGGTAGTAACAGAAATAACGTGTGAACTGTGACCATTTTAGCAACAGGAGCAAAGGTATCTGTAAAATCAATACCTGCTTTTTGTATGTTGCCCGAAATTACCAACTGGGCATTATATCGTTCGATGGTGCCATCCGCCTTATACTTAATGTGAATGACCCATTTACTCCCAAGAGCATGTTTTTCAGGAGATAAGGATGTTAAAGACCATGTGCCATTCTTTTATAGTGCATCAATTTCTTTTCGGATGGTGGTGTGATATTTAGGATTATAAACTGCTTCAGAGTAGGTGGTAGGCTCAGATTCTATGGCCACGGATGCTAAAAAATGCCTGTGTGAAGAAGAAAATTTTTCATAGTCCACAAAGTGTATTATTGGATAAAAGGATGTACCTGAAAGGTCCAAAGAGGGTGAGAGAGTAGAAGAGGAATGGGATATAGAAGACTTCCATATGGCATTAGAGTCAAAATCTCGGAGTAGAGTAGGAATCCTTTGAATGCGAGTACTTTTTCTCGTACAAATTAACTCTACGAGCTCGCTGGGCCAATATTTTTATTTTATGGACATATGGCTAAATCTGCTGGAGCTTTTTTATTTTCTAGGTTGGAACTTGATGCTGCTGGACCAGGCAAAGGAGATTGGGTCACGGGAGATGACGCGGCTGGGCCAGACGCATCTGGATCGGGGCAGACTAAAGCGGTTGGGCCAGATACTAGTGGATTGGGCCATGCGATTGAAGGGGACGCGGCTAGGCCAAACATACTGTGCTGGGCTACGCATCAGGGTTGAGCGTCTATTGCTGGACCGGGCAGTTCTTGTTGGGCCGCACACCTGAAGTCTTGCTGCATTTGGACTGCGGGTTACATCTAGGTTGTAGAATGTTTGGAAGGGCTAGCTGCTGCTAGTCCAAGGCATGGAGATGTTGGGTTGCTGTCCTTTTCAGCTTGGGTATGGAAAAATTCACTTCCTCTTTCTGGTGAACCCAAAATTTGTTCTCCAAAATTTTAAAATTTTGTAAAATCCAGATTATATTGTGGGGAGTTCGATTTTTCTTTATATGGAAACTTGGTCTAATCAACAATTACATCTCTAGAAAAAATGATCTTCTGCTTTTGTAAGTTATAAAATCACCAACCTTTCTTGTTAAAAGGATATGAGAGGAAGACACATATTCTACTTTGGGCTCGGAATTTATCTTTAGGTAAATCATGATCATGGACGTAAACTAAACACCCAAAACTTTTATCCCATGTAGCAGGTCATAAGGCATTTTTCCATGTAACAATGAAAAGGGTGTGCGATTAATAAGATATCCGGCTATCAGAACACATTTCCCCCAAAATTTTATGGGTAGGTTAGCTTGAAAACGTAAGGCACGAGTGATATTCAGAATATGACGATGCTTCTATTTGACCCTATCGTTTTTTTGTGGGGTCCAAGCGATAGTGGTCTGATGTATCATGCTATGGGCGGAAAAATATGGTTTTAGACAAATGAATTCCGTACCATTATCACTGTGACTATCTTTACTGTTTTGCCAAATTGGGTTATCACCATGGCGAAATAATCTTTTAAAATGGTTGCAACTTCACTTTTCTCTTAAATCAAATATATCCAGATTGTCCTGGAATAATCATCTAATATAGTAAGAAAACAAGAGGAGCCTATAGTAGACACAGTTTTGTATGGCTCCCATAAATCACAATGAATAAAATCAAAAGTCTGAGATGCTTTATTTACACTTAAAGGAAAACAGTCACGAGTCTACTTAGCACGTAGAAAGACACTGTAAGGTGCAGATCCAATTCTAGACTTTTTAGAACGTCCCAAAAAATTATTCACCACAAAATCTGAAGGATGGCTCAACAAGATATGCCATAATATGCTATAGTCAAGAACATCACTAGAAAAAGCATATAAAGCTGATACCTGCAATGGTTGGTAGAAGAAAATCCCATTCCTTTGTTCACCCACTCCAATTAGCCTCATTGAGCTATGGTCCTGTATAACACATAAATTATCAGATAGAGTGATAAAACACTTAGACCCTCGTGCAAATTGAGATAAGGAAACTAAATTGCATTTAAGCTCAGGAATTAACAACACACTGTGGAGTTTGAGTTTAGGATTAAAGAAAAAGCCCCTCCTTCTTGCAGAGCAATTGCCTTAATGCCATTAGGCAAACCAACAGTATATGGATAAATATTATTCAAATTTCTAAAAAAAACATTCCTACCAGTCATATGGTAAGAGCATCCTAAATCCAAAATCCATAAATTTTCCATACCATACAAATTTTCAAATTGAGTGGTGTTTGAGTTATTTATAATGGTTAACAACTTTGACTATTGGGTTTATGACAAATTGGGAAAGTCGTTGGGCATCCCAACTTTTCCACTACTATTTTCGGCTGAAAGCTCCATTGCTACAACGTCAATGTTGTTGTTGTTGTCTTCTTCCACGACGACTAGGCGTCGGACGGTGGTTGTGTTGGCCAAACCATCGACTCCTCTTCCTCACGTCACCTACCATTTCTCTGGTCTCCCAGTTCCCACAGCTCGGCCTGTGAATGCTCTGCCCCTGAATCTGCCTCAACTTCTTCAAACTATTAAGTTCCTGCCGCGGCTGGTCGGAGCGATGCCGTCACATCGGACGAAGGAACGAGCTTGAGGTATGCCATGAACTCCTACTACATTTTCCATTCCTCGGCTGCAATGTCTGAACAGAGGTCCGTGGTTGCCGGCAATATTCTTGGGCTACCATTCCGAGGAGCCCACCAGCTTGAAGCGGCTGCTCACATCGTGTATGCTCCAATGACAGTGCGTGGAAACTGTGCTGCATAAGGTTGAAGACGATGAACGGTGAGCAGCGATGAAGGCTGGTGATGAACGGTGAGCAACAGTGAAGGCCATACGTTCACTACTTTTTTTTTTTTTAGCCTGCCTCTGATATCATGAAAGTTTTCAGTGGGGAAAATAATTAAATATTTTCTATCTTATTAATGTAAAATAGGTTACAATATATACATGTCAATACTTGTGACAAATCTTAAATAAATTATAACTAGAAAACTAAATCTATGTACAATTAAGAAACTAAATATATATGATTTAGGATTTATAAGAATAATAATCCTAAATGAAGATAATAATCCTAACCATAATATGATTAATCCTAATCCGTAATACTGTTTAAATTTTGTCTAAAATATCTAACCCCAATTTATGTTTTGAAGTAGGATGACATAACATAAAGAAAAATATAAGTATAAGTAATTAAAAATATCTACTGTGATTAAATTTATTTTTTATTAGGAGGATTTTACGTCTCGGATTGATTGATACCACTATGATTACCTTCCTTATTAGGATGATTTGCATGTGTTGTATTCGTTAATGGCTATTAATTGTGTATCTTGTACTTTACTTATTAGCATTAGACTAGTATAGAAACATTACAATCATCACTTGTATTTCTAATATAGGCATGCCTAACTTGTAAAACATAGATTGACAAATTGTCCAAAAAATAAGACAAAACACTAAGAAATATTCTCATAAATTCTCATTCTTTGGTTCTTGATTTTTTTATGGTATCAGAGCCAACCATGACTAACGAAGAAGCTATCAAAACTATGGAAAATTGGTCGTTTAGAAATATGGTGAAGACGACAAATACGCTTTACTGTCTGATGACGGTCTGGGTATATTGATCAACCATATCCAATTGAAGGACAACAACTTTGAAAATTGGGCAGAAGCAATCAAGATGGCACGCAGTCTACACACAATTGAACCCTTTCTGAAGGCTTCAATTATGAAGACAAGAGTGGTGAAAGTTATGTGTGATGAAATGCTTCAGAGGTTTCGTGATAAAAACAGACCTCGATATTATGAATTGAAGGCTGCAATAATGAATTGCATACAGAAAGGCGCATTCGTGGCAACATACTTTGCCAAATTGAAAAAGCTGTGGCATGAAATAGCGAATTACGAAAAAAAATTTGTATGTGATTGTAAAAGACTGTGATAGAATTAACAAAGGGACAAGAGAAAGAAAAGCTTTTGCAATTCATTTTTGGCCTTGATACTGCTGTATTTGGAACAATTCTTTCCTCAATTTTAGGTGAGGATCCTCTACCAAATGTGAATCAAGCACTCTCTAAAGTTTTCCCAGAAGAACAAGTGCAAAAGTTGGACAAAATAGAGGATACAGGAGAAGTTGTGGCTTCTGCAATTAAAACTTTTTGCAATTCTGATATGAAAAAACTAATGTGCTAGGTTTGTCACAAGTCTTCAAATGAAGCCGCTGATTGTTTCACCATCAATGGCTAACCCGATTAGTGGGTTGACGGTGGCAAAAATGGCAGAGGCGGCGGTATGGGATAATTAACTGGCAGGGGACTTCACGACAGAGCACGTGGGCTCTATGGCGGAAGCCGTGGCATAGCTTCTGCCTCACACAACAACAGAAACAGCCCAGTGGCAACTTGGGCTAATACCACACTTCCAGTGGAAAGCGTCATTTTTCCAGCAGTAACCGAAAGAATATGGATTGGAGCTACACTGCATGCCGAAGTTATGAATTCCAGTGATGGGGCTGATACGAAATTGTTTAAAGAAGGGCAGTGGCAAGCCCTTGTAAATCTTGTAACCAGTAACAATAAAAATAATTTTTCCTCTGATTCGAACTGTTAACCATTCTTTTCCTATTTTGTGGATTAGTGATACTGGAGCATCTCCTCACATGACTGGTAATCTTGCTTTCCTTCAAAATGTGTGGGATATTCCTTCTAGACTGGTACTCTTGTTTTCCTTCAAAATGTTCTAAAACATGTTTTGTTTATCCCACAACTTAAGTGTTACCTTTTATCTGTCTCTGAACTGTTAAAACAAATAAATGGTTTGGTAGCTTTCATATCTTAATATTGTGTTATGCAGGACCTCACATCGAGGATCCTGATTGGAGTGGGTGAGCAAAGGAATGGGTTGTACAACTTTAGAGATGTTCAACCTACTAGAATTTATATGGTGACATGTAGTGGAGATAAGAATTTGTGGCGCTAGAGGTTGGGCACCACTCAGACTCTGTTTTAGAAATTTTCCCTAATGTATAACTGTTGGAATTTGTAGACAAAAAAAACAGAAGAAAGAACTACGAAAACCACAAACAGGATCCGCACATACCATAAAAACCGATTGGTAAGAAAACTACCTCAATGTTTTCGATGCCGCTAGGTATGGAGGCGCTACTGTTTACGCTTGGCCCTCTACTTATATCCACGTGATGAGCTCCTCTGCAAGCGAATGGGATGCTAGCCCCTCGGCATTCTGAAAACTATTCACAACGAACTCTAACTCTTTGGTAATGCCTTAGAATTTTAGAGAGAGAGAGAGAGAGAGAGGCAAGACACAATTTCGTTCTTGGGTTACAAGTTTTTTTCTTTCATAAGAGGAGGACCATTGTAGAAAAAGGTTAACATAACCTTTTATAGTTGTCCACATCAGAACTCTAAGTGTCATCTACTGACAATTTAATCTCGTCCGTCTATTCTTATGATTATCCAACGGTTAGATGAATATTATTAAGTAATTAATCTCATTTATTTAATAAATAAATAGTTACTTATTTAACTTACCAAAATGCATATATAACAAGGAACTTTAACCCTTTTGTATACGTTCAACTAATTTGGACACGATCTAGATTCATTAGACGTTTACATGGTACTCACAAGATCGTCTATGTGTGTGACCCTTTAGGTTCACTTAACATTGCCGGTGAATAAAAATGTCCTAGAAATTTATCCACAACACATAAGTGGCCTCTAACAAGATATTATGCTTACCCAAGGTAAGTAAAAGATATGATAACCTACCATCAATTTTAATATTTAGTCCTTTTGTCACACGATATCCTAATTAAGTATAAAGCATGGACCGAGTTATCCGTATAAAACTTAATTAACCATTTACTTGTTCACCAAGAAGACTATTCCAACAAATAATATTAATAATACCTTATTAATACCTATTTGAGCATGACCATGCTTATTTTCCGGTCTTCCTTATCAAGAGGCCTATGGTATCTCACTCTAATAAGAGAGGGACAAATCCCTTCCACTATCTCTAATATTCAAACCATGACAAGAAAATAGCTCAACCAATAGTCATACTAATCACCTGCTTAAAAGTGATGTTTTACTATGTCAAAACATACTTTTCTCCCCATGCAAGAAGCCTTAGAAACATTAGGTCAAAGGACACCAAACATAAAACTGAGAAGAAATACTAATGACTTAAACCCATGCGATATTTCTTCTTCATTTTGGGTCATGTCCAATATAACATTCTCAATATGTATTTATGAATTGGTTTTATATCTCATATTCAAGATCAGTAAAACCTGATCATCAATCAACTTCATACTAGTTTAAAAATACAAGAAGTGATAAATCTAGGGACCAACAAGAATAGTATTTTATTAGTAAGAAGGGTTTTACTATCAAGTCACATACTTGATAACTAAAAGAATAAAATACAATTCAAAATACATGTCTCAGAAATAACAAATATAAACGTAAGTAAATTTATCTATGGCATATAACTAACAATCTCCCACTTGCCCTACTACCAATTCGACATGATTCTCAAACCCATTGACCTAGTATGACTCTCACGCTTAATTTGTGGGAGTGGCTTTGTCAATGGATCTACAACATCTTTATTGGTATCCACTTTGTAAATTTTTACATCTCCACGCTCTATGATTTCTCGGATGACATTGAAACGCTTGAGAATATGTTTGAATCGTTGATGAGATCTAGGTTCCTTAGCTTGTGCAATGGCTCCTGTATTATCACAATATAGGTCCACTAAGTTCATAATGCTGGGAATCATACCTAGTTTAGTGATGAACTTTCTGCTACCAACTGCCTCCTTTGCTATATTAGAAGCAGCCACGTGCTCAGCCTCCATAGTTGAATTAGCCATGACATCTTGCTTTTGAACTCTTCCTGCTCACAGCACTTCAATTTAAACAAAACACAAATCCATATTGCTATCTAAAATAATCTACATCAGTTAGAAAGTTAGCATCTATGTAACTATTTACAACAAGCTCTCCTTACCAACCTCCATAGATCAAAAACATCTCTTTAGTCCTTCTTATGTACATAATAATATTTTTTACTCTATTCCAATATGGCTCACCAGGATTTGATTGGAATCTGCTAGTCATGCTTTATGCACACGAGACATCTTGGCAAGTGCATAACATGGCGTACATAATAGATCCAATTGCGGAAGCATAAGGAATCTTACTCATACGTTTTGTATCCTCCATTGTGGTAGGACTTTGATACTTACTAAGTTTAACGCCATGTGACATCAGCAAGAATCCTCTTTTAAAATCTTGTATATTGGACCTTTTCAGCACCTTGTCAATATATCCACTTTTACTTAGGCCAATTAAGTTTTTAGATCTATCTTGATAGAGCCTAATGCCTAGAATATAGGCTGCTTCACCTAATGTTTCATTGAAAAACACTTCCCAAACCAAGTTTTTACACTTTGCAAAGTGGAGATGTCATTCCCAAGTAACAAGATGTCATCGACATAGAGCACTAAAAGGACTACTGCATTTTCTGTAACCTTTTTGTACACACAAGGTTCATCTTCATTCTCGATGAAATTGAATTCTTTAATTGCTTCATCAAAACAAAAATTCCAACTTCGAGATGCTTGCTTCAAGCCATAAACAGATCTTTAAAGTTTTCAAACTTTACCAAAATTTGAAGGATGAACAAAACCTTCATGTTGTATCATATACGCGTCCTCCAGTAGATTTCCATTAAGAAATACAGTTTTATCATCCATTTGTCATAGTTCATAATCATAATATGCCACAATGGCAAGTACAATTCTGGCTGACTTAAGCATTACAAGTGGAGAAAAGGTTTCATCATAGTCTAATACCATGAGTTCATCTATAACCTTTTGCTACCAGTCGTGCTTTCTAAGTGTGCACATTGCTATCCATGTCAGTTTTCTTTTTTAAATCCCAATTACACCATATAGTTTTGGAACCTTCAGATGGATCCGTTAAAGTCCAAACTTGAATGTCATGCATGGATTGCATTTCTGATTTCATAGCCTCTAGTCATTTGCGAGATTCAAGACTATGATAGCATCTTGGTAGGAATTGGGTTCAGTTTGATCAATAAGATCAATATTATGATCCTCAGTCACAAGAAATCCATATCTCTATGGTATTTGATGAATCCTACCAGACCTTCTTGGGACTTGTGTCAAAGGCTCGGGCTCAGTATGAATATGTGAGTCCAATTGAGTATCCATACTCGGTTCAGAAATAGTTTGCTATCCTTGAGCTTCTTCAAGATGGATTCTACTCCCACTAACTCTTTTGGAAACGAATTCCCTTTGAAGGAAAATTCCGTTTCGAGCAACAAATACTTTTTTTTCAGATGGAAGATAAATATAGTATCCTTTAGTTTCCTTAGGATATCCCACAAACTGACACTTATCAGATTTTGGTGCTAGTTTTTCAGATAATGATCTCTTCACATAAGCAACATCCCCAAATTTTTAGAAATGCTAAACTAGGTTGTTTCCCAGTCCATCTCTCATATAGTGCCTTCTGACAGCTTTAGATGGAACTCTATTTAATATGAATACAGCTGTTTCTAGAGCATAACCCCAAAAAGAAATTGGAAGATTTGTTTGACTCATCATAGATCAAAACATATCCAATAGAGTTTGATTTTTGTACTTAGATACACCATTCCATTGCGTTGTTCATGGTAGAGTTAATTATGATACTATTCCACAATTTTTAAGATGTTCATCAAACTCTTGGCCCAAGTATTCACCGCCTCGATCTGATCGAAGTAATTTGATACTCTTCCTGAGTTGATTTTGTACTTCATTTTGAAACTCCTTAAACTTTTGAAAGGAATCAGATTTATATTTCATTAGATAGGTATAGCCGTATCTACTGAAATCATCTTTGAACATAATGAAGTACTAAAAACCTCGTACATCGGCTTGTGTGTTCATTGGTCCACATGCATCAGTATGTATAAGTTCCAATAAACCGGTAGCCCTTTCACTTTTTCTAGTAAATGTACTTTTAGTCATTTTGCCCAATAGACAAGAACTGTAATTTTCATAAGAATGAAGGTCGAATGAAAATAGAAGTCTATCTTAATGGAGTTTGGATATACGTTTCTCATTTATATGGCCCAAACTTCAATGCTAGAAGTAAGTTTGATTTAAGTCATTAGATTTAAATTTCTTTGTATTTATGTTATAGATGGGCTTACTAGTGGAATCATGTATGTTAAGAATGTAAAGTCCACCAAATAAAGAGGCATCCCCATAGAAAATCTATTTTTATAAATTGAACTTTTACCATTATTTGTATTAAACGCTAAACCATCAATATCCAAACAAGAAACTTAAATGATGTTCCTACTCATATCAGGAACATAATAACAATCTTTAAGTTCAATGATAAGCCCATTGGACAAAAGCAATTCAAATGTCCCTACAACTACAGCAACAACTTTTGCTCCATATGCTACTCGCAGCATATTTTTCCCCAATTTTTTTTATGTTAGCACATTATCCCTAATCTTTAATTTTTTTGAGCACAAAGGTTAACAATTTGCTCTGCATGAAATTTCTTTTTCTTTTTTTTTTTTTATCATAGAAAAAATGAAATTTATTTAGGTATATACGTAAATATTTATATTGGGTTCTTGACTATATGGAAAAGAAGTACATGTACTTGTTTTTTCTTTGTATATATTTTTTAATGTAAGTATATACGAAGATTGTTAGTGCGAATTAAAGAGGAAATTAACTGCATGTAAGATAAGCACAAACTTATAACAAGATGTTTCCTTTAGAAAGTGAGAGACTACTAAAGAAAGAAAACTAAAAGTATTAAATCATGAATATTTATTGCCTAATACAAATTATATGCAAAAAAATTCACTAAGGCAAACAAATTATCGAACTCGTATAGGTTTACCATCTTCCTATAGAACAATTATCACCTTCTTATAAAAATCACGAGGATGTATATATATATATATATAGTTAATTACTATCTAGTAATCTATTTCCATGACATTCATTAGATTTTGAAAATTGACTTTAGTTCTGAGACCCGAGGAGATAAAAAAATTGAAAAAATTAATGAGAAAAAGATTGAACCCAATGCATAAAGTAAAAAAAAAATACATATCTCAATACAGGTATAAGTGCAAAAAGAGTACTTGCGTTCTTCATCAGGTTAAATGCTTTTGCTTTTTACAGTAATCTCAATCTTTGGATATGATGAACTACTCTTTTCAATTTCAAGTACTCCACGATAGTAGTTAATAGGATAAATAATCTCATATCATTTCTTTTTTGAGAACTTCATTCTATAGGCTATTTGATGTGGAGCTTCCATATTTTTTTCATGAAAATCTGCACTTTTTAAAAGAGAGATTGTTATAGTTATCACATAAGAATGTTTAGGTTTTATTAATCATCTAGGCATAAAAATTCTATTTTTATTAATCATCTTTAAATATTTACTATTTTAGCATTTTATTTCAAAAGAAAACGAAATAAAATACCTATTAATGTTTCTGTTAATTCACATGGTAGTTAAATTAGTTTATGTTCTTAAAGTACTTTAAGTTTACGACTTTAAGTTAAGTAGTTTAATATTCTTCTCTTCATTTCTTATAGTTTTGTTCGTGAGGATTTTGGTGACATATTGTCCATCATATACACATTTGAGGTATGTGTTTAATTAGTTTACATTTTGTTTTATGGGGGAGCCCTGACTCTTTAACACTTTACGGGAAAGCGCTGACTCTTTAAAGTATTATGGGGGAGCCTTTTCTCTTAATTTTGTATTTAGTTTTGTGTGTTGCTTGTTTGAGTGGTCTGTGTGCCAGAAAATGTCCATAATACAAATGAAACTCTGCCAAAACATTTTCAATGTTGAAACTTAATTTTTTAGTAATGACAAAATGTAAAATTAAAATAAAAGAAGTTGAAACTTTTTAAATCGACACAGTGAAACTTTGTTAAGATTATAAAGAGAGGAACCTTGTTTATTAAGGGAAAATTAATTATGATTTTATTTTCAATTTTTATTATATTGTCTGTGTGAGTTTATTAAGATTATAAAGTGAGGAACCTTGTGACTTTGTTGCTCATTTGTGTGACCTGTTTGCTTGAGAAATGTGTGTAATATAGAGAAACTCTGCCAAAATTTTTTTAATCGTGTAAAAAACTTAGAATTTTAGGTAATGTCTTAACTCTAATTTTAAATGAACATTGGAGTTGAAACATTTTAAATCCTTTTGATGAAACTTTTTAAGATTATAAACCCTACACCCTAAATCTTAACCCTTAAACCCCTAACCGTAAAATCATATAATTAAAACCCTAAAACCCTATAATTAAAAACCCTAACAACCTAAACCCTAAACCATAAAACCCTAACACTTAAACCCTAGAACATAAAACCCTAATAATTTTAATAAAGAAGTAATTGTAACTTAGAAGTTATGGAACTAGCAATTCTTTCTCCTAATCATTCTTCCCAACTATGGAAAACATACCAGAGAACGACTCATGCGTGGGGTTAAGGGTCTTGCAAGTGAATTCTTTAATGGTGTTAATCATTTTATTTCACATTGCCTTGAAACGAATAACAAAAGTAAAAAAGAGATGAGATGTCTGTGTGCAAAGTGTAAAAATAAGAAATTTATAGAAGCAAATGGTGTGAATGATCCTCTTTTGTAGTTCGGTTTTTTGCCTTGTTATCATAATTGGAAAGTTCATGGTGAAAAAATATGACCACATGACGAGGGACATGTTCTTGCAGAACATTCTGGTACAATCTGGTCAAATGTTGGGTTAGAAAGTACACGGTCAATGCCGAGGAAATGAACTCCTACTATGAGATGATAATTGATGTAACCAGTCAAAACTTAATCCCTCACGAAGAACCACCCAATCCTATGGGAAAAAAGTTTTTTGACATGTTAAAAGTGATAGAGACACCATTGGTTGTAGGCGATGAAAAATATCCAGTGTTATCTGCTTATACAAAAGTTGTTGTATATTAAGTCTGAAAATTAATGGACTCAAAAGTTGTATGATGATGTTTTTACATTCATAAAGAAGCATTTGCCACCAGGAAATAATATGGTAGAAGATTTGTACGCGACGCGAAAATTTATATCTGGGTTAGGATTGCATGTGCAATGCATTGATGTGTTTCCTAATTGTTGTATGCTTTATTGGAAGGAGGACTCTGACAGAACAAAATGTAAATTTTGTGGCAGTTATCAGTACAAGGTATGCAGGAAGAAGAGAGAGAAGAAGAGGAAACTTGTGCCAAAGAGGTTGGTGATGATAATGTTTCATATTCCGTTAACTCCTAGATTGTAAAGATTGTATACCTCGGAAAAATTGCCGAACACATGATATGGCATTCTAAAAGCTCACAAGAACTGGATGCGATGAGTCATCCTAGGGATGAGAAGCTTGGAAGTATTTTGATAGGACTTACTCAGATTTTTCGGCAAAAACAAGGCACGTTAGAGTTAACTTGTGTGCGGAGAGGTTTTCACCTTTTGGAATGGCGGGAAAGACATACTATTCGTGGCCAGTAAATGGTAAGTCTACATAATTCGCCGTCTTGGATGTGTATAAAGAAGAAGGTGACATTCTTGACGGTTCTCATCCCGGGTCCAAAAAATTTGAAAAACAACTTGATGTTTATTTGCAACCATTGATAGATGAATTAAATCAGTTGTGGGATATCAGGACCCTTACTTACGACATAGCAAAGAAACAGAATTTCCAAATGCGGGCTGCACTTCTCAGTGTATGGTATGCTGTGCGGTTGGAGTACAGCGGGGGCGTTGGCTTGTCCGTATTGCATGGAACAGACACAGTCATTCCGATTACAAAATGATGGTAAACAATCTTTGTTCAATTTCTATTGATGTTTCTTGCCACCGGGTCATCAATTTTAGACGAGATTCTTGGTCTTTGAAGAAGGGTAGAGACGAAGAGCACTTGTCACCACCACCAAGACTTTCAGGAGATTGTATATGGGATTGGGTCCAGGACTTTTCAAAAATCACCGAAACTGGAAATGAACTGGGCAAAGAAGATAGTAGGGCTAAGGATCACAATAGGACCAGGAGGAGTATATTTCGGGATCTTCCCTATAGGTGTACCCTTTGAGTGCATCATAACATTAACGTGATGGACAATGAAAACAATGTGTTTGATGATGTCTTCAATATAGTTATAGATATAAAAGGGAAGTCAAAGGATAATATCAAGGCTAGACAAGATCTATGTCTATATTGCAACCGAATGGACTTGTTGATGGAAGAGAGTGGTAGTGTTAAGTGTTTGAAGCCAATGGCATGTTACAACTTAATGAAGGAACAAAAGAAAATAGTGCTTCATTAGGTTAAAGAGGTGCACCTGTTGGCTGGATATGTATCTAATTTGGGAAGGTTCTTTATTATAAAGACATGCGACATGAAAAGTCATAATTGTCACGTATGCATGGAGCGACTTTTACCTATTGCCTTTAGAGAGCTTCTTTCAGCAAAAGCATGGAGTTGCTTGACCGAGTTGAGTCTCTTTTATTAGGACTTGTATGCGCCGAAGATAAGTGAGTCTTGTATGTGTGAATTAGAGGAAAGCATACCCATTTCGATATGCAAGTTAGAACGCATATTCCCTCATGGTTTTTTCGATATTATGGAGCATTTGATGATTCATTTGCCGTACGAGGCAAGAATATGCAGTCCTGTCCAATCCAATTAGATGTACCCCTTTGAGAGGTAACCTACGCATCTTAATTAACTGTTATTTTAATTAAATTATATAACTTATTGTAATATATTTACAATATATTAGGTACTTGCACCATATAAAGAAGACAACAAAGACTAAGTTACTACTTTGAACGAGAGTGTACCTACACTCCACAAACGAGTTAGGTGAAATGATGTCAGGAATCCTCTTCATCAGGGTGAGGTTCTATCAATATGCAATCAACAAGGAAGAAAATTCGACAAGATAAAAAAAAAAAGATTTTGGATGTTCGAGAATAAACAGCCTGGAACTATATCCCTCCTTAATTATGAGGAAGTGGAACCTTAACTTCAGTAAGTTAATTGACCAATAATCCCATCGCACACATTTGGTATACATATATACACATCTTGTAAACTTTGAATTTACTTGTGCAAGAAATGCGAATTAGAACTGAGAAATCTCAATTATAATATATCGAATGATGAAATTCACGAAAAAATAAACACGGGATTCGCAGGATGGTTTAGAGTTGAAGAAATTTAATCTCACCCAAGCATTTAAATTTAATTAAAAATGATTGTTACATAACCTTATTAACCTTGTCAAATGTATATATAGATGCACAAACTCATGCAAAACCGTAGTCAACTCCTGAAAAATCTATCTTGGAGTCCTTCTAAAAAAGTTAAGACTTGCATGAGATACATTGTCAATGGGTTTCAGTTTCACACAAGAGATAGGGGTGAGGACAGAGGAACTTATAATGATGGTGTGTATGTGTGTGTGGAACCGAACTATTATGATATTTTAAAAGAAATAGTTGAGGTAGAGTTTACTAGAGCACCAATCCAAAAGGTCGTTTTGTTTCATTGTGATTTGTTTGATTCTTTAAATAGAGGAATGAGGATTCATCCTCAATATAAAATTGTTGATTTATACAAAGACCAAAGGTATGGAGGATATGATCCTTGCATGTTAGCTCATCAAGCTAAGCAAGTTATGTTCTTCCTTTATCCTGGCTCTAAAAGACCGAGGACCAATTAGGATAGTGTGTGAAATCTCGACCCTGCCTATATATGTTCCCCACCAAGATTATACATTCCAATAGAATGTGGACATTCACTATTGTTCGGCAATGGATGTGACGATTAAAGACGTAGGACCTCTCATCCACGAGTCTCGTTCATCGGAAAAATTAGATATCGCAGTCGAGGCATATTTTGAGGAAGTACAAAATGATGAAACTAAAATAGAATGGGATTCTGACGAAGAAGATTCCGATAAAGAGACTGAAAAGGATTCTAACGCTACATCTGATAATGATTTCGATGAGGATTCTGACACATAGAACATTGTATGATTATGTTTTATAAACTTATGTTGTACTACTTTTGTTATCATTATAATTATATTTATTAACTTCTTGTACTTATGTTTATCATGTTTATTAACTGATGATATTTATAATAAACCCTAATTATACTTATGTTTATACATGTTCGATAGCTAGAAGACGGATGAAAAAGGATCTAGAGCCCTCCACATAGCAGGACTCATTGCCTTCTATACAGATGGATCAACAGACTCCTGCACAACAAGATCCGTTGACTTTGGTATAGCAGGATTCCCCCATGTAGACATAGTTATCGGCCAGTTCTAACTCTCTTGGTTCATCCTCTGCGCCAACCACATAGACACAGGTACCGGCCAGTTCCACGGCTCCCGGTTCATCTTTTGCACCGATCACACAGCCATCATCATCTACGACTCCTTTTACGGATCCTGCGGCTTGGAAACTGCCCCCGGTGATACTCGCTAATTATTAACCCTAAATATAGATCGTTAAGTTTAATAAACTATATATCGTTATTATATAAACTTTAATTAAATATAATTAATATATACTAACATTAATATGTATGGACTACATCCATCTTTGAGAGCCACTACCCACATCTCAACTATCTTGCAGGAGCGGTGTACCGGCCCTTACCACTGTTGGTCTATGGTCCCATCGAATGTCCATGACATGTGGTGGGGAGCGTTTTATAAACAAAGTCTTTTACAAGTCTTTAGTACTTATAATATTTTGAATGTTTCTTTTTGAATCTTATATTGGTAATATTTATACTGGCAGCATATTATTTTCTACTTTTTTTATATTTCATTGATATTTTGGAAAAGATATGTATGGGACCTAAGTTTATACATGAACAAGATAACGCACGCATAGGAGGTCAAGGTCAGTGACCGGATGAGAGATTTGCTTGGCGATGCTGGGGGGCGAGGAAGAGGCCCTTTTTGGATTCCAGAGATGTACTGGGAGTAGATGATGAAGTATTGGGAGAGTCCTGAGCACAAAGATTTTGTGAACGGAAAAAGAAACAGGAATGAGGGACGGGAGGGTCGGGGATCAAGGAAGTACACATGTGGTTCTATATCCTTCATAGAGCATTAGTTGAAGAGGGTAAGAACTTATGTTTGATTTTATTATTTCATTTCGTTACTTTATTCTAATGTAATTAGTAACTTCAATTTTTTTTTTGCAGTAAGCAAATTTAACGGAGAGATTCTCCAAGAGTAGACACTTGGAGAAACTCCACAAGCATCAGAGCAGGGATAAGAAGAGGCAGCATGTGGATTTCTGTTCCGTGGAGTTTTGGGTAAGTTTAGTGATATTTATAACTTAAGTTTTACAATATTTTAAAACTCACAACTTTAAATTTTATTTAATATTTAATAACTTTCTTTCCAACTAACATTTCACATTGTAGAGGAGATTTCACGAGACCCAACAGAAGGCCGAGGAGGAAGTTGCAGCCACAGGCACTCCTTAGCTAGATGATCTCCAGTTGATGGCCACTGTATCTGGTGAATTAGACTGCGGCCGATTATATGGAGCTAGTTCAGAGGTAACTCATCTCAGAGCCGAGAGCAGTCTGGTCGTAGCTAGATTGCTATCTTGCTGTTTGGAAGCGGAGAAGAGGATCATCAGACAGGTTGAGGCTGCTGTTTCTAGTGTTTGTGACACTTTCGACGACCACATGAGGCAGTTTGCCGAGCAGATCCATTTGTCATACACCCCGATGCCACCGATGATAGACATTGTGAGAGCTGCTATGGTTTTCATTTCATCGACATCTTCATTGACGGCAGCAGCTGCGGGGACTTCACATGTGGCGAGGCTATCTTCCCCTACTCCCTCTCCCCCTTCTACTGATGCACTGAGCACCAACACTGTTGATCCTCCACCTACCCCCAGCCCTCTAGTGATGTTAGAGATCCCGAGGATCATTGATACTAGTACATTTTTCCTTTATGGATGTTTTAGTTTATGGATATGTTATGGGTTTGATGTTATGAATAGATATTATTTACGGACGAGTTTATGAGTATATACTATTGCTATTCGGTTTTTTTTCTTTTTTCATTTCAGGGAGTTTCGGGTAGGTTTTACAAATTATATTAAAAGAAAAAGCTTACTGACGATGGACAACCCATAACAACCAAAATTTTCACAAAATTGGAAACCGATAGAAAGAGCCATAAGTAAGTGTCGTCGGCATCACAAATGGAAAGAAATTGTCAGTAAGCTTGTCGGGTAAACTTAGCAACGGCGGAGAGAAACTATCAGAAATGTCGTCGCTATGCGTTTCCAACGGAGAATGAGCGTCGGCTACTCACAAACCATCAGAAAACTAATGTACCATTGGAAACATCGTCGGTAAACACTATTCCTGACGGTTCTCCGTCGGTATTGTTGTAACCGACGAGAAGTGCCCGACGGAAAACTTTTCTCAGAGTGCCGTCGATAATAAAGTTGCACCGAGCTGACCAACGAAGTTGAGCATTGATAATAGGCTCTTTTTTAGGCACACTATGTTAAGAAAATAGGGACACCTATTTACAATAAACAACAATTTTAAATGGTTAACATTATTGTCAATATTGGTGATGAAAAATTTGTACACCTATTAGTAAGAATCAGCCCAATTTTCATTAAAAAAAGCCCCCAATTAATAAAGTAGGTCAACTATGTATGCCATACATTGTAGGCACACTACGTTACTTAAGTAGGCACACCTACTTATAATCAATAATTTTGCATGTTTAACATTATTGTAACAATTGCTGATGAAACATTTTGTATACCTACTTGTAAAAATGAGTGACAAATTTTATTAAAAAGACCACCAATGAATAAAGTAGGCCAATTATGTATATCATACATTGTAGGCACACAACAGTTTATAAAGTAGGTGTGGACAATCATAGAATTAGGGACACTATGTCACATAAGTAGGCACACCTACTTTAAGTCAATAATTTTGCATGTTTAACATTATAGTCAGTGTCGGTGATGAAAAATTTGTACTCCTACTAGTAAAAATTGTTGCAGTCTGTAGGCAAAAAACAAAGTAAAATAAAACTATGAAAATCCATCAATAGGATCTGCACATACTAGAAAAACCAATTGGATAGAAATTACATCAATGTTTTGATTGTTCGGTGTGGAGGCGCTGCTTTTTACGCTTCGCCCTCTACTGGTATCCACGCGACGAACTCCTCTTCAAGCGGTCGGGATGCTAACCCCTTCTGTGTTCTAAAAACTGTTCAGAATTGATCCTGACTATTTGGTAATCGGTCGTGTTTCGGAGAGAGGAGGCTAGATACTATATCGCCGTTCTAGGGTTTAGGGTTTTATTTTTCCTTTTCAGATAAAGGACGGCTACCAAGAAAAGGTTAACATAACCTTTTATAGCTGTCAATATCAAAACCCTAACTGTCATCTAGTGACAGTTTAATCTCGTCCATCTATTCCTATAATCATCCAACGGTTGGATGAGTAATATTAAGTAATTAATTTCATTTATTCTATTAAATAAAATTAATTACTTATTAACCTACCAGAAAATACAATATGGAATCTGATTCCCCTTTTGTATACGTTCAACGAATCTGGACACAATCTAGATACATTGAACGTGGACATTATGCTCACAAGATCGTCTATGCGTGTGACCCTGTAGGTTCACTTAACGTTGGCAGTGAATGAAAAATGTCCTAGACATTCATTCACAAAACATAAGCGGCCTCTAGCAAGACATTTTGCTTACCCAAGTTAAGTAAATGTAATAATAACCTAGCATCAGATTTAATATTTAGTCCTTTTGTCACACGATATCCTAATTAAGTATAAGGCATGGATCAAGTCATCCTTATAAAACTTAATTAACCATTAACTTGATCACCAGGCAGACTGTTCCAACAAATAATATTAATAACACTTTACTAATACTTATTTGAGCATGGCCATGCATATTTTCCAGTATTCCTTATCAAGGGGCCCATGGATATCTCTCTCTAAAAAGAGAGGGATAAATCCCTTTCACTATCTCCAATATTCAAGCCATGACGAGAAAATAAGCCAACCAATAATCATAATGAGCACCTAATTAAAAGTGATGTTTGACAATGTCAAAACATATTTTTCTCCCCATGCAAGAAACATTAGAAACATTAGGTCAAAGGATACCAAATATAAAACTGAGAAGAAATACTTATAACTTAAACCCATGCAATATTTCTTCTTCACTTTGGGTCATGTCCAATACAATATTCTCAATATGTATTTATGAATTGATTTTATATCTCATATTCATGATCAGTAAAACTTGACCATCAATCAACTTCATACTAGTTTACAAGATGTAATAAACTAGGGACAAATAAGAATAGTATTTTATTAGCTATAAGGGTTTTACTATCAAGTCACATACTTGATGACCAAGAGCATAAAATACAATGCAAAAATACATGCTTCATAAATCATAAATGTGAGTCAATTGGTCTAGTAGGTAAATCATAAAGGTAACAAAAACAAACATAATTTTCATCAAAAAGCACACCAATGAATAAAGTAGGTAAAATATATTCACAATACATTATAGGCACACACAGAGTAAAGAGTAAGCACAAACGGTTATAAAATAAGGCACACTATGTTACATAAGTATGCACACCAACTTACAGTCAATAATTTTTTCATATTTAACGTTAAGTCACGGTTAGTGATGAAAAATTCGTACACCTACTTATACAAATGAGCACAAATTTTCATGAATAAGGTTACCTATGAATAAAGTACGTCAACTATGTATACCATACGTTGTATGCATGCATAATTTGAAAAACAGGTACAGAAAGTTATAAAATAGAGCACACTATGTTACATAAGTAGCCACTCCTATTTACAGTCAACAATTTCGCATGATTAACATTATAGTCATTGTTGGTGATGAAAAATTTGTACCCCTGGTAGTAAAAATGAGCACAATTATTAAAAGGTCCACCAATGAATAGAGAAGGTCAACTATGTATACCATAAATTACAGGCACACACAGTCTAAAAAGTAGGCACAAACAGTTATAAAATAAAACACACTATTTTGCATAAGTATGCACACCTACTTACAGTCAACAATTTTGCCAGTTTAATATTATAGTCAATGTTGGTGATGAAAATTTGTACACCTATAAAAATGAGCAAAAAATTTTCATTAAAAAGTCTATCAATTAATAAAGAAGGTCAACTATGTATACCATACATTGTAGGTATACACAGTTTAAAAAGTAGGCACAAACAGTTATAAAATAAGGCACACTATGTTACATAAGTAGGCACACCTACTTACAGTGAATAATTTTGCATATTTAACAATAATAATCACTTTGCTGATGAAAAATTTGTAAAGCTACTTGTAAAAATGAGCACATATTTCATTAACATGTCCACTAATGAATAAAGCATGTCAACTATGTATACCATACATTGTAGGCACACATAGTTGAAAAAGTAAACATAGACAGTTATAAAATAAGCACACTATGTTACATAAGTAGTCACACCTACTTTTAATCAACAATTTTGAATGTTTAATATTATAGTCACTATTGGTGATGAAAAAATTGTACACCTACTTGTAAAAATGAGCACAGATTTTATTTAGAAGACCACTAATCAATAAAGTAGGTCAACTATGTTTATTATACATTGTAGGCACACACAATTTAAAAAGTAGGTGCGGACAATTATAAAATTAGGGACACTTTGTTACATAAGTAGAGACACCTACTTTTAGTCAATAATGTTATATGTTTAACATTATAGTCAATGTTGGTGATGGAAAATTTGTACACCTACTTTTAAAAATGAGCATGTTTTTCATTAAAAATCCCACCAATGAATAAAGTAGGTAAACTAGATTCACCATACTTATAGGTACACAGTTGAAAAAGTAAGCATAGTCAGTTATAAAATAGGGCATAGACACACCTACTTACAGTCACTACTGGTGATGAAACATTTGTGCACCTACTTGTAAAAATGAGCCCAAATTTCATTCAAAAGACCACCAATGAATAAATTGGGTTAACTATGCATACATACATTGTAGGTACATACAGTTTAAAAAGTAGGCATAGACAGTTATAAAATTAAGGACACTATGTTATATAAGTAGACACACATACTTTCAATCAAAAACTTCACATATTTAACATTGTTTGATTTTGGACTACCGAATTTCTAAGAATTTAAAATTTCCTTTCTATGCAAGATAAAAGTCTTAGAAAATTGTCCATGTATAAATGTATTTTAGAATGTTTGAAATAGAGAGATCAAACTTAATCCGTGGCAATTTTTTTTTCCTCAAGCACATGCCCTGGCATGTATGAATTTCAAGAGGATAAGTTTTTTGTTGTCTTCAGTTAAACTGGGCAAAGGAGGGTTTAGTGTCGCCTCTGTAACTCTTATTTATTCTACCACTTGCCATGTTCTTGGGAAATAAGGGAATGGCAACTTACACCAAGTTAACTTCAAGCCTCTTATTGCCTTGAGTGGATGGCTTCCATATTCATATTACAATTGGATTTCCATGTAATTGGTGTCTGATGGGGATAGCCCATTGATAATACATTTGGGCTTGGATTATTAGGCTTGATTGAGTAAGAAAGCTCATCAGAGTAAATATTTGGGGCTCAACCCATGAAGTTTGGTAGACATTATTAACAAAATGTCTATTATGGCTCATATCTTTTTAGGAAGATATAGTTCCTCGTTAATTAAGTTATTAACTCTAAATAACCTTTATCATAAGGGTTAATCGTAATGTCATATACTATTTCTCTTAGAGAATAAGGTAATCCTCCTATAAATAGAGGTATCATTCCTAATTACTATTAATTCTGTCTCACTTAACATTATTACTCTGTTAAACATGAGACTGACTTAAGCATCAGAAGTGAAATGAGGGGTCAGCCCCGCTTCGGTGATTTCTTGTTTATCTGCAAGTCATAATTAGGAGGATTGGGAATACAAGAACCATTATATAGTGCCCACCATGTTCCTTTTCTTATATTCTTTTCTATCATTTATCCACACAATCATCTTTATGGCATCTTGTCATTCCCAAGCAGAGGATATTCCTCTCAATCCTTCTTAATTTTCATCAACAGTAGTAGCTATTCTACCCATAATCCCGTTTGCCCAACAAATGGGAGGCATCGGTTTCTTCTCTTCCTCCTACAACAATTGCGCCCATGCTTATACAATTGCCACTTGATCAAATCACACAGATGCAAGCTTTTTTGGCATCTTTACAGACTGTATTAGCATCTCAGGCTTCTACCTATACTTATGTACCCTCTATGTCCGCACCAATCACAGGCCCTACTTCCTGCACTACATCTTAATTCCCGTTACCTTCTTTTCCTTCAACCTTTACTTTTGGGGACGGTAACTATACATGACCTAGTTAATCAAACTTTAGCACAAATGAACCCTTCACCAGCCGCGATGTCCTGTAATGGGATTTGGCTACATAATCCATTGTGTGAATATTATGCTTCCGCCAAAGTGCCAATGATTTTTCTCATTTAAAACTCACTACATATGATGGATCTAGCAATCCGAAAAGAGCACATCATGAGATTTGTTGTCACATGTTTCCTAGTTCTTTGATAAGAAAATCTCTACAGTGGTATGCTCATCTACCACCTACGAGCATTTATAGTTTTCGGGATCTCAGAGAAAAATTTATTCAAAAGTTTATTCCACAAGCCATTTTTTGACCAACTTCTGATTTTCTAATCAATGTTCATCAATGACCAAATGAAACTGTTTGCGATTTCAAAGCTCATTTTAATCTAGCGCCCCCAAAATCAATAACTTATCTGAGAGAGAGTATATTCAAGGATATCGTCATGGTTTAACCAATCAGGCTTTTTCCAGAAAATTGGTTGCACGTGAACCCACTAATATCAATGATCTCTTAGAATGAATTTAGTGTTTCATCCATGCTAATGATTATGTTCGTCGCAAGCGAGATTTAGAAAATGAAGTTAAAGAAGTACACAATTCAAAAAAATCTAAACCGCTGGACATCAGGTCAAGACATCCCGTTCATAATACACTAGGTTTGTGTAAGTCAAACGATGCCTGATATAACTAAACTCCTTTAAAGTTACCCAAATCTGCATTCTTCAAAAAGTTGAATCGCTGGGCATTTTGGAAAAATCGGCAAAAATGTTATCTCCTCCTGAAACACGAAATTAAGCTAAATTTTGCCAATTCCATAAAGATCATGGACATGATACAGAGTAGTGTAATGAGTTAAAATGGCCATTGAGTAGGCCATACGAAATGGCCAATTGAAGGAATTCATTCATGATGCTTCGGCAAAATGGTCTGCATTACCCAATAATACCAAATGGCCTTGGCATGATGATAAGAAGAGGCATAATAAGCATGATTCTTCCACTTCCAAGTTAAAGGTGATCAATGTCATTCAGGATGTTGGACTTCTTACTTCTAGGAAGAGAAACCGAGAAATGCATGGGGATGATCCATCAGTTGTCACAATGATGATTTACCAATGTGTTGTCAAGCATATTTTGGTAGACACTAGAAGTTTTGTTAACGTCCTTTTCAAGAGTACTTTCAATCAGATGGGAATTTCATGGGACCTGGTGCTCCCTTATGTAGCACCTCTGATAGGATTTTCTAGGCAAACTAGAAAATCGAGGGGAAAATTACCCTACCCATTTCAGTTGATAATACGGCTTATATGGTAGAATTTCTAGTTGTGTCTGTTTCTTCTCCATATAACTGTAATATGGGCAATTAGCTCTAAACCAATTGCAACCCCGTATCTCTACTGCCAACTAATCTATGGAATTTTCTATGGGCACAGAAGCCTACGTTATTTATGGAGAACGAAAGGCAATTCAAGAATGCTATTTTGCTACCGTAAAGGAAGTATAGAAGACTGAGGATTCTATTGAAAACAATTCAATTCCAAAGCTTGAGCCCGAAAGGGAATATGAGATGTTCCTTTTAGACAATCTTCACCCTGATAATATTGTGCGTATTGCACGCAATCTCCCGATTAATTTCAGAATGAGCTTTGCCGACTTATTGGTTGAATATAAAAACATCTTTACATAGTCTTCCTATGATTTAGGAATAACATCCTGACATATTGCAGAGCACAAGTTAGGCATTCCTAAAGAACAAAAGTTAAAATTTCAGAAAAAATGGGTGTTTGCCAAATCAAGGCAGGAAATCATTAGAAACTAAGTACAAGAGCTCTTGAAAGCAGGAATAATCAAGCTAATTAATTTTCCTAAATGTTTATCCAATCCGGTGGTTGTTGCAAAGCCTTGAGGAGCATGGCGAGTTTATATTGACTTTGTGGATTTAAATAAGTCCTTTCTTGAGAAACCATACATTTTTCCTCGGATTGACCAGCTTGTTGATACTATAGGGGGACACGAATTCTTTTCCTTCCTTGATGCCTACAAGGGATATCACCAAATCCTTATGGCCGAAGAGGATACGGCAAAAACCACTTGTCATCGATGATGGTATTTATTGTTATACACAGCTGCTATTCGGGCTAAAAAATCCTAGAGCGGATTTTCAAGAGGGCATGAATAAGGCTATTGAAGGCCTTCATCAGGGTAATTGTGGAAATATATGTTGATGACATTATTGTCAAGTCCAAAACCAAAGACACACTAGTGCAGGATTTGAGACGTGTTCGAACGGGTTTGCAAAATTAGAACAAAATTAAATCCCAAGAAATACACCTTTGGTGTTTCATTGGGGAAATGCTTGGGTTACATGGTCTCTCAGTGAGATATTGAAGCAAATCCTGCAAAAATCAAAGCAATCAAGGATATATCTGAGCCAAAAAACATTAAAGAGGTTCAATGCTTAGTAGGGCGAATGGCTTCTCTAGGATGGTTCTTGGCTTGAGCAGGAGAAACGGGACTTCCGTTCTACCAGATTTTACGAAACCCTTCAAATTTTGAACGAACTCCAATCGCTTCTGCAGCTTTTCAAAAGCTAAAACCATATTTATCTTTCCCTCCCCTTCTTGTGACCCGGTGATAGGAGAGTTATTGTATTTTAATTTGGGTATCACTCCCAAAGTGATCAATTATGTTTTATGTGCTTTGTGTGATAGTAATATTAAAACTGTTTACTATGTGTGTCATGTTCTGCATAGGCCAAAAGAGCGTTACAGTTCTCTAAAAAAACACATATGCCCTATTATCACGACTAGGAAGTTGAAACCATATTTCAAGCACAAACCATCGTTGTCTTAACTAATGCTCTACTAAGACACATTTTGCACAAGCCTGACATATCGAGTAAAACCTCTAAATGCACATTGGAGTTAAGTGAATACCAAATTGACTTTTCTCCTAGGAAACCATACAAGGACATGTTTTCGCAGATTTTTTAGTTGAATGCTCTTTTCTTGATAAAATAGACAATCATCAGCCTGATATATCAAAGATGTCTCCCGATACTTGGATCCTTAAAGTTGATAGCTCTACCGCAAAACAAGCCAAAGGAGCAGGATTTATCTTAGAGGATCCCGAAGGCCATTCATATGCATATGCTTTGAAATATTTATTCCCTGTCAATAATAATAAAGCTGAATACGAATCTTTATTAGCCGGATTGAGAATGGCAAAAAGTCTTAAGCTTACTTACATCCTAGTCCGAAGAGATTCACAAGTCGTTATCAGGCACGTGACAGGTATTTTTTAGGCAAAGGAAAATAATATGCATGCATACTTACATTGTGTGTAACACATGGTTCTAGAATTCTCTATAGTACAATTTGAGAAGGTTCCAAGAGAACAAAATACCAGAGCAGATATGTTATATAAACTTAATGCCGGTGAGCACATTGATGGTACTTGGATAGAATCATTGCCCAAGAAAAGCATTAACATGGATGTTTGTATGATTGAAGAAGAAGATGATTGGACAACTCCTATTCGGGATTTTATTCTGAATGAAAAACTTCCCGATGACCCCATAAAAAAATGAGAAAAATACGAACTACATTTACCCAATATCTTTCAGTGGATGATCAATTATATAGAAATATGGGTAACTGGCCTTTACTTATGTGTTAGTGTTAGTATATGCCCTAAGACCAATTGACTCACATTTATGATTTATGAAGCATGTATTTTTGAATTGTATTTTATGCTCTTGGTCATCAAGTATGTGACTTGATAGTAAAACCCTTATGGCTAATAAAATACTATTCTTATTTGTCCCTAGTATATTACATCTTGTAAACTAGTGTGAAGTTGATTGATGGTCAAGTTTTACTGATCATGAATATGAGATATAAAATCAATTCATAAATACATATTGAGAATATTGTATTGGACATGACCCAAAGTGAAGAAGAAATATTGCATGGGTTTAAGTTATAAGTATTTCTTCTCAGTTTTATATTTGGTGTCCTTCGACCTAATGTTTCTAATGTTTTTTGCATGGGGAGAAAAATATGTTTTGACATAGTCAAACATCACTTTTAATTAGGTGATCATTATAATTATTGGTTGGCTTATTTTCTCGTTTTCTTCCGGGGGCTTCGCCCCCGGAATCCCCCTTGTTGTTTCTTTGCATGTTTCTTCCTATCTTTAGATGCATGGTGCATAGCATGGCCCTTTACCTTTTATGATTGATTTGCTTATTTTGTTAATGGGTTGTATGTTTTTAAATACGGCCTGCGTGTCGTTGTTTTCGGTGATGTAATATTATCAAGCTTTACTAGAATAGGTTAATTTTATTTCCTATTCCTATGTATATTTTTCTGTCCTATGTAACAAGATTAGAAGGCCAAGACATTGGAGGCAAGCTCATGGAGATGAAGACTTACCTAGATTGACCTTTGACTTCCATGAGGCTCGTGGAAGTCAATATAGGATTGGGGCCATGCTATGACACGTTTTATTTGATGTATATATATTATGCATGTGATGTTTAGTTTATTTCCTTTATTTTTTTATATATGTTTTGTGAAATAATATACAAATAAAAAAGGAAGAAGGTTTTTGAAACCATGTAAAAAAAAAAAAGAATAATTAAGTCGTAAAATGTCTTCCATGATCATAAGCACTTCTCCGTGCTTGGATCATCATTTTGTCTCATTGCCAAAGCAAGAGATAAATGGTTACCTAAGTAGGGGAAGATGGAAAATGGTGATTTCCATATGCTTGGAATGATTTGGCTTAACTAGGCTATCAAAACGGCTTTAAGCCTAGGACATCATATGGGATTTTGCCGGTAAATTTAGATGTAAATCCCATTAATATATTTTTCTCTAATTATGGGTGTTAAGCCAAAGCTTACTTATGATTAGAATAAAATGAATTTTATACCCATGATTTATATCAAGTGTTGAATATTTCAGGGAAAATTTAATGCTTCATTTATTTAATTTTACTTTGCAAATTCTATGTAGATAATGGCCTCAAACAATTCAAACACATCGTTGCGATCCGTGCTTGAAAAGAATAAGCTTAGTGGGACTAACTTTCTTGATTGGGCACGAAATTTAAGGATTGTCCTTAAACAAGAAAAAAAGCTATATGTACTTGAGAACCCTATCCCTAATAAACCAGCTAACAATGCGCCCAGAGTCGATAAGGATGCTTATAGTAAGCACAAGGATGATTCTAACGATGTGACATCTCTCATGTTGGCTACGATGGAATCTGAGTTGCAAAAGAAATTCGAGGAAGTTGAGGCTTATGAGATGATAAAACAGCTCAAGGAAATGTTCCAAGAGCAGGCACGTTAAGACAGATATCTTACCACTAAGGCATTGAATAGCTGCAAAATGACCCTGGCACTTCAGTTAATGCTCATGTCCTTAAGATGAAAGGGTATTTTGATCAGCTTGAAAAACTTGGAGCACCTGTAAGTCATGACTTGGCTACTGATATGATCTTGGCCTCTTTGACCTCTGACTATGATCAGTTTGTCATGAACTTCAATATGCATAATATGGAAAAGTCCATAAATGAATTGCACGGGATGCTCAAGCAGGCTGAACAAAACATTAGGAAGTCTACTCCTAATGTTCTGATGGTTCAGAAGGGTAGTTCAAGAAGAACAAGGGAAAGGGAAAGGGAAAGGATATGGCCAAAAAGGGTAAAGGCAAGCAGAAGCCCAAGCCCAAGGTTAAACCACCAAAGGAAGGGACTTGCTTCCACTGCAATGAACCTGGTCATTGGAAGAGGAATTGCAAGCTCTACTTGGAAGAAAAAAAGAAGCAAAAGGCCAGTGAGACTGCCGCTTCAGGTATTTTCGTTATAGAAATTAATACATCTACTCCTACTTTATGGGTATTAGATACCGGATGTGGAGCTCACATTTGTGTAAATGTGCAGGGACTCAAAAGGAGTAGATCTTTGGCAAAGGGAGAGGTGGACCTACGAGTTGCAAATGGAGCAAAAGTTGCTGCTGTAGCCGTAGGGACATTTGATTTACTTTTGCCCACTGGACTTATAATTGAACTTAAAGATTGTTATTATGTTCCTGCTATGAGTAGGAACATCATTTCAGTTTCTTGTTTGGATATTGATGGTTTTTAGTTTAATACTAAGAATGGCAAAAGTTCTATTTATAAAAATGGTATTTTCTATGGGGATGCCTCTTTATGTAATGGACTTTACATTCTTAATCTACATGATTCCATTAGTAAGCCCATCTATAACATAAATACAAAGAAATTTAAATCTAATGATTTAAATCAAACTTACTTCTGGCATTGTCGTTTGGGCCATATAAATGAGAAACGCATATCAAAACTCCATCAAGATGGACTTTTATCTTCATTCGACCTTGAGTCTTATGAAAAACGTGATTCTTGTTTATTGGGAAAAATGACTAAAAGTCCATTTACAGGGCAAAGTGAAAGGGCTACCGATTTATTGGAACTCATACATACTGATGTATGTGGGCCAATGAACACACAAGCCAGAGGAGGTTTTCAGTATTTCATTACATTCACAGATGATTTTAGTAGATATGGTTATGTCTATTTAATGAAACATAAATCTGATTCCTTTCAAAAGTTTAAGGAATTTCAAAATGAAGTACAGAATCAACTTGGAAGGAGTATCAAATTACTTCGATCAGATCGAGGTGGTGAATACTTAGGCCAAGAGTTTGACGAACATCTAAAAAAATTGTGGGATATTATCACAATTAACTCCACCAGGAACACCACAATGGAATGGTGTGTCTGAACGCAGAAATCGAACTCTATTGGATATGGTTCGATCTATGATGAGTCAAACAGATCTTCCAATTTCTTTATGGGGTTATGCTCTAGAAACTGCTGCATTCATATTAAATAGAGTTCCATCTAAAGATGTTCAGAAGACACCATATGAGATATGGACAGGGAAACAACCTAGTTTAGCATTTCTCAAAATTTGGGGATGTGATGCTTATGTGAAGCGATCATTATCTGAAAAACTAGCACCCAAATCTGATAAGTGTCTGTTTGTGGGATATCCTTAGGAAACTAAAGGATACTACTTTTATCTTCCATTTGAAAACAAAGTGTTTGTTGGTCGGAACGGAATTTTCCTTGAAGGGGAATTCGTTTCCAAAAGAGTCAGTGGGAGTAGAATCCATCTTGAAGAAGCTCAAGGACAGCAGACTATTTCTAAACCGAGTATGGATACTCAGTTGGACTCACGTATTCATACTGAGCCTAAACCTTTGACACAAGGGCCAAGAAGGTCTAGTAGGATTTCTCAGATACCACAGAGATATGGATTTCTTGTGACTAAGGATCACAATATTGATCTTATTTATCAAGGTGAACCTAATTCCTACGAAGATGCTATTCGTAGTCCTGAATCTAGCAAATGGCTAGAGGCTATGAAATCAGAAATGCAATCCATGCATGATAATCAAGTTTGGACTTTTATTGATCCACCTGAAGGTTGCAAGACCATAGGGTGTAAATGGGTTTTCAAAAAGAAAACTGACATGGATGGCAATATGCACACTTACAAAGCTCGATTGGTAGCAAAAGGGTATAGACAAACTCATGGTATAGATTATGATGAAACCTTTTCTCCAGTTGTAATGCTTAAGTCAATTAGAATTCTACTTGCCATTGCAGCATATTATGATTATGAAATATGGCAAATGGATGTTAAAACTGCTTTTCTTAATGGAAATCTACTGGAGGATGTGTATATGACACAACCTGAAGGTTTTATTCATCATTCGAATTCTAGTAAAGTGTGTAAACTTCAAAGATCCATTTATGGCTTGAAGCAAGCATCTCGAAGTTGGAATCTTCGTTTTGATGAAGCAATTAAAGATTCAATTTCATCAAGAATGAGGATGAACCTTGTGTCTTCAAAAGGGTTACAGAAAATGCAGTAGTCTTCTTAGTACTCTATGTCGATGACATCTTGTTAATTGGGAATGATATCCCCACTTTGCAAAGTGTAAAAACTTGGTTGGGGAAGTGTTTTTCAATGAAAGATTTAGGCGAAGCGGCCTATATTCTAGGCATTAGGATCTATCGAGATAGATCTAAAAAGCTTATTGGCCTAAGTGAGAGTGGATATATTGACAAGGTATTGAAAAGGTTCAGTATGCATGATTCTAAGAGAGGATTCTTGCCAATGTCACATGGCGTTCAACTCAGTAAGTCTCAAAGTCCTACCACAAGGGAGGATACAGAATGCGTGAGTAAGATTCCTTACGCTTCCGCAATTGGATCTATCATGTACGTCATGTTATGCACTCGCCCAGATGTCTCGTATGCATTAAGCATGACTAGCAGATTTCAGTCAAATCCTGGTGAACCGCATTGACTGCAGTAAAAAACATTCTCAAGTACTTAAGAAGGACTAAAGAGATGTTTTTGATCTACGGAGGTCAGGACGGAGAGCTTGTTGTAAATGGTTACACAGATGCTAGCTTTCAGACTGATGTAGATGATTTTAGATCGCAATCTGGATTTGTATTTTGTTTGAATGGAGGTGCTGTGAGCTGGAAGAGTTCAAAGCAAGATACCGTGGCCGATTCTACTACAGAGGCTAAGTATGTGGCAGCTTCTGATGCACCAAGGAGGCAGTTTGGATCAGAAAGTTTATCACAGAACTAGGTGTAATTCCTATCATTGTAAACCCAGTGGACCTATATTGTGATAATACAGGAGCCATTGCACAAGCTAAGAAAGTTAGATCTCATCAACGATCCAAACATATTCTCAGGCGTTTCCATCTCATTCGAGAAATTATTGAGCGTGGAGATGTTAAAATTTGCAAAGTAGACACCAATGACAATGTCTTACCAATCCATTGACAAAGACACTCCAACATAAGCATGAGAGTCATACTAGGTCAATGGGTTTGAGAGTCATGTCAAATTGGTGGTAGGGCAAGTAGGAGATTGTTAGTATATGCCCTAAGACCAATTGACTCACATTTATGATTTATGAAGCATGTATTTTTGAATTGTATTTTATGCTCTTGGTCATCAAGTATGTGACTTGATAGTAAAACCCCTATGGCTAATAAAATACTATTCTTATTTGTCCCTAGTATATTACATCTTGTAAACTAGTGTGAAGTTGATTGATGGTCAAGTTTTACTGATCATGAATATGAGATATAAAATCAATTCATAAATACATATTGAGAATATTGTATTGGATATGACCCAAAGTGAAGAAGAAATATTGCATGGGTTTAAGTTATAAGTATTTCTTCTCAGTTTTATATTTGGTGTCCTTCGACCTAATGTTTCTTGCATGGGGAGAAAAATATGTTTTGACATAGTCAAACATCACTTTTAATTAGGTGATCATTATGATTATTGGTTGGCTTATTTTCTCGTCATGGCTTGAATATTGGAGATAGTGAAAGGGATTTGTCCCTCTCTTTTTAGAGAGAGATATCCATTGGCCCCTTGATAAGGAAGATTGGAAAATATGCATGGCCATGCTCAAATAAGTATTAATAAGGTGTCATTAATATTATTTGTTGGAACAGTCTGCCTGGTGATCAAGTAAATGGTTAATTAATTTTTATAAGGATGACTTGATCCATGCCTTATACTTAATTAGGATATCGTGTGACAAAATGACTAAATATTAAATCTGATGCTAGGTTATTATTATATTTACTTAACTTGGGTAAGCAAAATGTCTTGCTAGAGGCCGCTTATGTTTTGTGAATAAATGTCTAGGACATTTTTCATTCACTGCCAACGTTAAGTGAACCTACAAGGTCACACGCATAGACGATCTTGTGAGTATAATGTCTACGTTCAATGTATCTAGATTGTGTCCAGATTCGTTGAACGTATACAAAAGGGGAATCAGATTCCATATTGTATTTTCTGGTAGGTTAATAAGTAATTAATTTTATTTAATAGAATAAATGAAATTAATTACTTAATATTACTCATCCAACCGTTGGATGATTATAGGAATAGACGGACGAGATTAAACTGTCATTAGATGACAGTTAGGGTTTTGATATTGACAGCTATAAAAGGTTATGTTAACCTCTTCTTGGTGGCCGTCCTTTATCTGAATAAAGAAAAACAAAACCCTAAACCCTAGAACGGCGAAATAGTATCTCGTCTCCTCTCTCCGAAATACGACCGATTACCAGATAGTCAGGATCAGTTCTGAACAGTTTTCAGAACACAGAAGGGGCTAGCATCCCGATCGCTTGCAGAGGAGTTCGTCGCGTGGATACCAGTAGAGGGCGAAGCGTACAAAGCAGCGCCTCCAAAACGAACAATCAAAACATTGAGGTAATTTCTATCCAATCGGTTTTTCTAGTATGTGCAGATCTTGTTGGTGGATTTCCGTAGTTTTATTTTACTTTGTTTTTGTCTACGGATTCCAACAGTTAGCTCGGAAGATGGTCGTTATGTACTTGGAGAAATTCATGAAGGTATATGTGGATCTCATAGTTGAGAACTCTCTTTTCTTGGTACAATTCTGTCTTACCAAACAAGACTTACTTTTTTACCAACCCGAAAAGAGTTGTAAGGTTGGACCAGGTACGAAGAATGAATCTATTTCTGATTTGTGCATGAAAGGGCCAGCGGCCGCTCAACTGTTCAAGCGCAATACAGTGGTGTTGGTTCCGATTCGATAAAAGTAGAATGCCTGGTCGAAGGTCCAGTCAGTAGGTAACTGACGTTTTCGTTTTGGCTCCCGAGCGAGAACGATAAATAGGGGATGCACCATCCTTGCTGATACGTACGTTTTCCTTGACTTGACAGATTTATCTAATTGAACCCACACTGAAAGGAGAATCACAAGCTCGGGGATTGACGAAACAGAAAGTATAATCATGAAGAAACTTCTTGGGGTTAGTAGTGAAAGAAAGAGCCCGGCATTCATTTCTTTATGAATATTCATAACTGAGTCTACTAAAAGAGAGACCAGCCTCATCGTGGTGATTAGAGGACACCTCTGATCGTTCACCTCTAATGTGACACATTCCCTCCCATTTATATGATCAAGGGGATCAGTCGGCTAGAGAGCGGGGCTATTCTTCTTCTGGGGAGACAAGGTCGTCCGTTCTACTGACTGAACCCTCAGTTCGTAGGTCTTCGTCAACATGTTACGAAGCTCCAGTCATCGGCGCATTACTTGACCTTGAAAGGCGAACAGCTGGGCAAGGGAAAGCACAGTGCACCTGGTGCAAATGGCTTTCTTTTTTCTTTTTCATGATATACCAATCAGAATGGAGGGTCCCCCCTACGTACATGATTGATAGAATAACTACGTAGGTACGGTCAACTTGATCCAGGAGATGCATGAGTGTAGTTCGATCCTGTGGTGTATTCATATGTAGTGAGTAGGGCCTCTTTCTTGTTGATCAGTTCACTTCCGCTCTATTGAAAAGTCAGAATTCTTACGGCGGTTTTGTCAACGAACGCGTCTCGAGCCGGATTGACTAACCTAACCCACGCTTTTCCGGGTGCTCTTCTTTAGTATGATTAACAGGGGCTAGGCTAGGTTTGATAATACCCAAATGAAAAGAGATTGGGGTCGATAGTTGGCAGTTGGCAAGGAACTGGATCCCCCCCAAAAAAAGGGGAAGCAGCGGTCGGACTCTAATTCTGGAAAAAAGTCGGGGCCCTTTTACTTTGCTTCTTTCCTCTCGCTTCACTCGGGCGTCTTCTACTTCGTCCCTCTCTGTATCGGTCGACTGTCTTCAAACCTTCTTTCGTAGTCAAATCTGATGATACGCTTTAGCGATGTTTGTTACCTACCAAATCAAATGAAGGGCCTGCTAGGTGATTGAAATCGCTCAAGTCAGTAAGGACTCACTCACTCACGTATTCCTTATCTATTTAATAGTTTCTTCTATCTACTGAATTCAAAATGTGAACCGCCGCGCCGGGCTATAAGGTACAGCTGTTGTACTACTTGACTGGTAAGAAAGAGCTTCCGTAAGAACTTGAAGACTCTTGTATGTACGGTAACCCTCTCTTCCGCTACTGGTGGACTGTTGCACAGAAAGGCCGACAGAAGCAACCTTTCTTAGCGCGCTTGAAAAACGCTTAGCTTCTGCTATCGACGGGGTGGCATGGCCATGTTCTTCGGTTGGAAGCCTAAGCTAAGAAGGTACGAACGAAGTACTTGGCCCCTTTAGTAGATAGGGGCCGGTTTTCTTGTGGTAGTAATTGCAGTTTTCTTACATGCCACCTTAGTCACATCTCTCTTTCTTAGTTTCACACTGGCCTAGTGAATGAAAATGAAAGCCAGTCTTTTAGTAAGTAGTAAGCGTATAGTTGCAGTTGTTTAGTGTAGAAGAAATTTGTTATTGGTTGCATCGAAAGGTACGTATGATGGAAGTTGGATTAAGATGATATTACACGGCATTCAGAACTAGTCTTGAAGTTAATGAATTAGAAAAAAATGAAGAAGTGAGGAAATGAGACGACTCTTTCTTGAACTATATCATAAATAGATCTTCCCCTCCACACCAATCATGAGTTTTTCTCTATTCCTCTCGTATATCGTCGTAACGCCCTTAATGCTAGGTTTTGAAAGAGACGTTTCATGTTATTCCCATTTAGGTCCGATTCGTATCCCTCCATTGTTTCCTTTTCCTTCCGCATCTTTTTCTCGAAATGAGAAAGAAGATGGTACACTTGAATTGTATTATTTAAGTGCTTATTGCTTGCCAAAAATCCTACTTCTACAATTGGTAGGTCACCGGGTTATTCAAATAAGTCGTGTTTTCTGTGGTTTTCCCATGTTACAACTTCTATACCAATTCGGTCGATCCGGAATGGATCGGTTAAACATTCTATTAGGGAGCCTGGTCTTGACTCTTCTGTGTGGTATTCATTCTCGTTCGGCTCTTGGAATCACATACAGCAGTGGTTGGAACAGCTTGCAAAATCCAACCACTTCACCTACTTCATTGCCCCCAACCCTTTCTTATACCTCTATTGAAACAGAATGGTTTCATGTTCTTTCATCGATTGGTTATTCCTCTCTGTTGATATCTCTTTTTTTCCAATTTTTGTCTCGATTAGTTTACAAGACTGAATGGCAAATTCTCCGCTTAACACCCTCGATTCGATTGTTTTCTAAGAATGTTGAGCTGGGTATGTAAATCATGTATTTGAGAGAAACTTAAATAAAAGAAGGGCTTTCGGTTTTTTTCACCCCGTTTTGATCTTGTAGCTAAAAATTATATTTATATATATAAGAATCTCTATTTTAGAAGAAAGATTAATTAAATGCGCCAATCTCTAGTGGTGGTGGGACTAACCAAGATGTATGTCATCCAACCCGACCTCAGACTCCTTCTTCCCATCCTATTTGACTCTTTGGCCGCAGTTATTTAGATGGTATTCCGAGATTGAAGAGATATAATTCCTCCCGAGAACACACGAAACAAAGATATGAACTGGGTAATTAGAAATGGAAAAAAGATGTTTCCAATTCATCCAAATTAGAAGCCTTTTCGACATCCATGTGATCTATTAAAGTAGATCGGTATTGACCATATAATAAAAGCAGATCTTGGTCTGTGGAGTCCAAAGAAGGTAAGAACTCCAACGTGTTTGATGCTTTTTCGGCCAAATACGATATACAAGTGGGATCTCCGCTATGAGCAAGCTGTGAGAAAAACCGCTTCTTTTTTCCGATTTGAAACAACTTGGGTGAAATAGGGTTCTACCGGGAAACCATGGATTTTTTAGTTTTCGCCATTGGTTATTAGTTGAGCCACTGGAATGGAATGAGGTAAGAATCCCTAGAGATCTTTCTTCTCCACTTACTCGTAACAGGATTTTCTTCTGTAGAAGACTTCTTCCAAATGGCATAACTGTTTGCTAAAAAAAAAACGCCTCGATCTTCAAAGAAAATGGACTCCTCCTACTCCTCATTCTCCTTTAGGATAGGATCGTCATTAGTCTTTCTTTCACTAATGCTCTTTTGGCCTTGAAGTGGTAGAACCTCATGAAGTGGGCGTACTACTTGACTTGCTTTTCTTCTCTTACGTCAATTTGAGCTTGCTCGATCTCTTCAATTGCAACCTTATAATGCAATCGCATTCTCTAGTTCAATTGCTATTTTTGTTTCTACATTGCTGATTTATGCACTAGGTCAATCTGGTTAGTTCTTTGCGCCTAGTTTTGGCGTAGCAGCTATATTTCGATTCATCCTCTTTTTCAAGGGTTTCATAATTACATATTGACCCACTTTCATATGATGGGAGTTGCTGGTGTATTGGATGCTGCTTTGCTGTGCGCTATTCATGGTGCTACCATAGAAAATACTTTATTTGAAGATGGTGATGGTGCAGATTCCATGCTTTTAACCACCCGCTGAAGAAACTTATTCAATGGTCACCGCTAACCGCTTTTGGTCTCAAATCTTTGGGGTTGCTTTTTCCAATAAACGTTGATTACATTTCTTTATGTTATTTGTACCAGTAATTGGTTTATGGATGAGTACTCTTGGAATAGTTGGTCTGGCCCTGAACCTACGTGCCTATGACTTCGTTTCTCAAGAAATTTGAGCAGCGGAAGATCCAAAATTTGAGACTTTCTACACCAAAAGTATTCTCTTTAACGAAGGTATTCGTGCTTGGATGGTGGCTCAAGATCAGCCTCATGAAAGCCTTCTATTCTCTGAGGAGGTCCTACTACGTGGAAATGCTCTTTTCTTTAATGGAACTTTAGCTTTAGCTGGTCGTGACCAAGAAACCACCGGTTTAGCTTGGTGGGCCAGAAATGCCTGACTTATCAATTTATCCGATAAACTACTAGGAGCTCATGTAGCCCACGCTGGATTAATCATATTCTGGGCTGGAGCAATGAACCTATTTGAAGTGGCTCATTTCCTACCAGGGAAAACACCTTGAAGATAAGGGTAGTCTACAGGGGACCCCGACAATGGCTCTAAGATTGGAGGCATAAAGCCAGTGCTTTCAAAGCAACCAAGTCATAAATCCTCCAAAAGAGGCCGAAACGAGGAGTGACGGATCACTCTGAGTCACCTTCCAATTGTGATTCACAACCGGCGCCTTGAAAAATTGTCAAGAATGATGAGAATCGAGAAGAGATCTGAAGGAGACCGAAGAAAGGTCTCGAGTCAAACCTCACACCCTAAAGCGCTCAGCAAATTCTGTGCAACCAGTGGAAGAGATGAGGTATTTCTGAAAAAAAAATATCTGGCCCTAACCCTTTCAAAGATTGTTCGTACACATCAGCGACCTTTTGATCGGCGATGACTACATCGTCGCCAAATACACCATACTTTTCAAAGCAAAGCCTCGGCCTAGGTACACCTGTTCTGCACAATACCACACCAGGACATGGTGTGATAAGGTAAAGAGTGGCCAAGAGGAAAAATATCTGAAAGGCTGTCCAGCTACAAAACAAACCGAAGACCGGGGTGTCTGCACCAACGGTACCTCAAATATGTTATATCCAAGTACTGATAAAACAACACTTGATGCGAACGACGTATCGAAACAGTACTGCATAACCTCGAAAAGAAGCAATAATAACAATGGCCATCGGTCAGTTGTCGACTTCAAATCAAAACTATAAACGTGTTGTTCGCCCACTAGCCCGGCAGTCCTACTTGAAAGTCCCATCTTCCGGGATCCAAGCAAGGATCCTTATGAGCCAATCATGGATTGGTAAGAGTAGCCTCTGATTGATATCGTTTCCAATAGTGAAAATCTGCCTCTTAGCCCCTCCCTCAAGACTCTGACCGAGTCGATCTACGATAGGTGGTATACCTAGCTCCTCGGCAGTAGGTAACCGAGGGACTATGAACCTCTCAAAAAAGGCTTTTTCTCTTCCAACTCCTTATAAAATTGCAGAGGATCATGCGAACCGTATATAAGACGACCATAGGGTACCTTCGCTCCATTGTTCTTGCCAAAGGCTGGGTTATACGACAACTGTATGTCAACAAATCCTTTCTACACGGCGGCACTTTCCATGAAGAGGTTTACATGACCCCGCCCCAAGGCTTCATCCCCAGCACCCTCATTATGTTTGCAAACTCTTTATGTTATGGCCTCAAACAGGCACCTCGGGCCAAGTTCATGTGCTTTAGTTTCATACCTTCCTTCTTCATATTGAGCTCCCGTCGTATGAAAGGTTGGTTTTTAGCTTCTCATTCCTTCAGCCAACCATCCAGTTCTAAGGTCAGCCCTGCCCTTTTTGTTGGGTTAGAGCGAGTATGAAGTAAGAGTGGAAGAAGAAGAGAGGGAATGCCTGACTGGGAAGAAAGTTTACTGGTTCGCTAGAGCCAGGGAACGAGCACTCAGGGATTTTCATAGAAATGGAATGCAGAACGAATGACAGTGCTTAAAACTTCCACAAGCAGCGGGAATTAAACTAGCAACTCCTGCTTCAATGGGACTCGGGAACTCGGGGTGGTCTATGCTGCATAATACTTGGTGGTCTTATTTTCTTTTGTTTTTTTTTTTTCATTAACTAATACTACCTCTTTCAAGAAAAATCCTAAGAGAAGAAAAGCGTCTGTTAACATATTCTTTCTCTTTCGAGATGGGAAGAGTAGCAGAGATCAGCGGTTTGTGACTCGGAGGGGTGTTCAGGCTCATCATAATAGCATCAAAAAGACCTAATTTTCTCAAATCCTCTCCCTTGAGAAGACTCAGATGCTTTACCCAAGAAGCCCAATTGTCTAAGAGGATGGGCCAAGCTAATGATTTGACCAATACAACAGAAGAAGCACTGACAAACCTTTCAAGAAAAGGGAGAGACAAAGAGGGTTTAGGAAAGAACTAGGAGATACTCTATAAGAAAATCCATTTACTTATTATTATTACTTAAGCTATCGAATGTCTTAAACGAACTTGCTAGTTAGCTTGGCCGGAGAACCAATCCTAGAACCGTTAGCTCATTAGCCCGGCCCGAGCGCGGTTAGGAAGATTGGACACAATCTGAGCGGTACCATCCACCCTACCCTACCACCTCTAGGCGGCAATCGTCAAGCCAAACTTTCCAATGCAAAAAAAAAATTTACGATCTGATTTTGGAGGAGAATAAATGCCCATGGAGTTTTCTCAATATCTTATTTCCAGAGGCATTGTTCATCAGAGATCTTGTGCATATACTTATGGAGTAGCACCTTTTGCGTGTCCATAACTAAAAATAGCTGATCTAACGGTCGCCGCCCGACTAAACGTACCAATAATCACCAGATTCATATGAACTACTAAGGAGTAAGCAATGATCTTCTTAAGATTGATCTGTCTTAAGGTGGTCGAGGAAGTATATATTATAGCAATCGCGCTTGACGTATACATGAAAGGAGTGGAACAAAGTGTCGGTTCAGGAAACATGGGTATTGAAAATCTTAAAAACCCCCAGGTTCCCAATTTTAAAGGAATTCCTGCCAAGATGACTGATCCTGCCGTAGGTGCCTTTTTCTTCTTTTTTATTTCAAAAGAAAGATTCTTAAACTATAGAGAGCTATGGTTGGTTGTTTGACCAATGGAAAGATCAACTCTAACTCTGATGGGCGTGTCCATTCCAACTCCAAAAAAAGAACCTAAGTAATAGGCCTTCTTTCCTTTGTTCGAGATTGTCCTCTTATGGACTACTGGGGATCTTTCTTTCTCCATTTTGTATTGATCAAATGCAGTATAGTATAATAGAGACTGGGCCGTAGATGTGTACACAAATGAGCGTAATGCTAAGTAGGAAAGTCTGATGGAATCCTCGGAACGGGTTTAACTCAATAACTCAATAGCTACAGTAAAGGAACGTTTCCCCCCTTAATCCCCATTGGGAGGAGATTGAGCTACATTAGCTGTAAGAGCGGTACTACCCCTATTCTATTTCCTTAATCGAAATAGGGGGCAGAATTAAGTCCCGTGCATTTAAACTTTTTATGTCTTCTTTTACATAGCTTCGTAGCTACATTAGCTGCAGTAATATCTACTTATCAACTTCTAAGTTGGTTCAACTTAACGTTGACCCCTTCTCGTTCCCATCCGGCATTATACTCTTATGAGGATTGCTGGATTTAGGTTTCGATGCTTCTTCAAGACCTATCCTATCTAGGAGGCATGGTCGACGTTCTCTTAGGTATGAGATTTTGCTCTTGTACGGCTGTTTACTGTATGAGCTCCTACTGGCATGCGTCTTTAGGAAATAGATAGCTCCTGAAGTCATTGATGGAGTGATCTAATATCTCAGAGATTTGATGGTTCCTAAAGATATTGTGTTACCCCCCAATGAGGTCTTTCCGTATGAAGATATGAGAGACTTTAACGAGTATTCTCTATACCGTTCATGGATGGACAATAATCTTATTTACCTAAAGTGGTATTGTAAAGTTGTTCTTGACCCTTGTGTAACCGTAGATCAGATTACTTCTAATCCGCCTATCTACATCCGGACATAGTAAATGTCTGAAGTCGATTTGTCGACGTTCAGGTATGGTAACACATTTCGGGTGATAGATGTGGTTGGGTGTCTCCTTAACAGTGGAATAAAGTTCTTCCCTCTTAATCAGACCCCTTAATGAGCCATTGGCTTCGATCTATGTTGAGAATATTCTTTGGAGGGAAGGCCTAATCAGCCAACCCATAATTTAGACCATCAGAGTGTAAGACTCTACTTCCAGGTTTAGGGCTGAAAATCCTAATAATAATGAATAGGGGTTTTCTGTGAGCTCTCCTAAACCAAGAAATAAGCAAAAAATGTAAGGATTTAAATGAAGACACGAGAGCGGGGGCATAAAAGAACCTTTCCCTTTCAAATAGTCTATTCAAGGATATGTCTTTTCCAACTCTACTAACTCCCATTCCGACTTTTAGCGAGAGGGGCAAAAAAGCTGGTGGAGTATCGTATATAAGATTACAGCTACATTTAGGAGTGATCTTTCCTTCTTCTTAAAGTCGGTGGTGATCTCACTTTCGAAAGAGAGTCTCGACGTGGCGGTGTACACGTAGCTCCATAGCAGAGCTAGTCACTGGCTAGAAGGCGACCGACTTACCAGACGGGAGGCAGCCGAGAGTGTTATGACAAAAGGACCAAGGAGGATTCAGGAGTCAAAGGAGTAGGAGTAGGAGCTAATTTGGACGAAATCGAATGATTACGAGATAGACAATGAGAGCACTTAGACAATTCACTTGGAGTAAAAGGGTGAAAAGCCTTATCATTGCTTGGTTTTTACCTCTTTTGAAATGAGTGATTATCAGTATCACCGTACTTTTGTATCCTTTTCACCTGTAACTGGGGCTTTTCTTTGGAAGTTGCTTTCTTTACTCCATTTCTCACCGACTTGCGGGATTTATTGCTTTCTGCCATGGAAAGATTTCCTCTTTCTGTCAGAGACGATCGAAGTGGTGCTAGTTTTTCTAGCAACCTTCCTTTGATCTCAATATACCCACAGTTGAACAAGCAGTGTATGAGAGAAGGAACCAAAAGCAAACCTTAGCCAACCTGCTAGACCCTTTCAGTAAAAAGGAAGCAGAAAAATATCCTGACATAGAGAAACTGCCTTTGCCAACAGACGTGGTCGAACAGCTAATCAAGCGAATTGGTAGCAATAAAGCACAGGCAGAAAACGACCACAATACACCTGGAATCTCAAAACGTGGTTAACCCGAGCGTGTCAAAATGCTGAGGATAAGACCAAGGGCCGTAAGTCCATCCGAAGTGAAATTAGAGCTACCATTCAAGAGTATAGCCAGAATGATAGCGAGAACTCACTTTCATTCTCGGACCGCCGACGAATAATAGGTACCCCCACCCCAAGTAGAGTTAGTGAGCCGTGTAATAGGCGACCATTTTGCGGGGTTCAGGGGGCACTTGAGTCAGCCGCCAGCGCCCGACAGCGTCTTAACCCCCATCCAATTTTCAGGCCAATTCCCCCTTCGTACTACCAAAAAATGATAATCTTGCCGAATCCGAGTTCGCTGCTCCAACCATTACAAAACTAGTACCTATTCTGTTTAGTACTTCAGGTGCTTCTGTTGCGTATAATGTAAATCCCGTAGCGGATCAATTCCAACGAGCCTTTCAAACTAGTACTTTTTGTAATCGACTCTATACTTCCTTCAATAAACGCTGGTTTTTCGATCAAGTTTTGAATGACTTTCTAGTCAAATCGTTCATGCGTTTCGGATATGAAGTCTTATTCGAAGCTTTAGACAAAGGTGCTATTGAGATATTGGGCCCTTATGGTATCTCATACAAATTCCAACGATTGGCCGAGCAAATAAGTCAACTTCAAAGTGGATTTGTTGTGCGAAGAGTGTGTTATGACCCGTGGCCACCTGCCTAGTAGGGACAGTTCCTCGGTTGTGGGTAAACGGGAAACCCGACTCTACGAACCCGAGGAAAGGATGCACAGCAGTAGTAGGGTTGTTAAGACCAGAGCTTTTTGTAGTGCTAGCAGGAATGCAAGTGAATGAATCCCATCCCCTAGCGAGTGAAGTGCTTACGCCCTTTTAGAGATAGGGGCGAGCAAAAGAGCTCGTTATTCAAATGTTCGATCTTTCGATTCGTAAGATCATATGCTTAACGCCCTTTCTATTCTATTAGTATTAGTAAAGCGCTTGCGCTACAACTAGTATAGAGTATATCAGCTTCAAAACTTACCTTATTATTAGAATTAGAGAAAGGGGCGCTAGAGCTTTACTAATAGAAAGGGGGCTGAGAAGTTGTTGCTTGCTGCTTGTTGTCTACTTCGCGAGCCTTCACTGCCCTGTTCTATAACTTCCTTTCTTTCGTCCGTCCACAAGGCTGTAAAAAGAGAGAAACAGGCGGCTATCTAGCGGGAGTCGTTTCAGTTGTAAGCCACGAGGTCCCTATAGACAAGGGGACAAGAGAATCATCACTTTTGGGTGCAGGCAGCTCTCTACAATCTATCCCATTGCATTCCATCGTGTCGTATTGTACTGTACCGTATCAGACCAGATAGACCTATTGAGTGAGAAAAAGGTAGTGTAACTAATTATATATTCTTTTTATATAGATAGGGATGCCCATTCAGTCCTAGATTCCCCTCACTACGGATTGATTGTCCTTAACTAACTACATGGTAGTGGTCTAGGGAGCACAATTTCTAAAGCACGGGAGAATAAAAAGTAATGATTTCAGCAAGAGCAGCCAGACGGACTACTATAGTGAGTCTAGTGACTACTAGAGTAGACCTAAGTCAAAAGGTAAGATATAGCAGCCTTTCCGAGCGAGCCTCTAGGATCTCCTGTAAACCCCCATAATGTTGTAAAGGAAGGATATTAGGGAAAGCAGTAAGTGGAGATTCCCCTGCAGAGAGTCGGATGAGGGGAGACATTCACGTCCGGTTTGGAGGGCGGGAATATCCCGACCCTACTATCATGATGCCTTTGCAATGTTACTTGGTTCAACTCTATTTGTGACCTTTTCTCGTATGTGGGATTCTCTATCTTCTTGGGTAGATAATCGATCGTCTTTCATTTGGATAGTGAGTAGTTTTTATAATAATAAGTCAAGTCAAGAATAATAATCGAACTCGAGGAGTGAAAGCCGCTCGACTGTAAATAGAGGAGTGAAAAGCCAGGATGGCTTGGTAAGCAAGCAATCCCTTATGTAGGCCCTAACTCCCAGTTCTTTCTCTTCTTTCTTTTTTAGTTTAGTGATATTTCATTAAAAGAAATTCAAAGAATTGTCCAAGATTGCTAGATCGAGCATGCGATGTGCATAGTCTTAAGTCCAAGAGCGGCTTGTATCCTCTTCAACATTTCTACTACTTCTTTCACTCTCTTTTCAGAGATCTCCTTGTTCTCTTCCCATATTTTACTCCAAACCTTTGTCGCCTTCCTCATCATCTTGTTCATCCTTCAGGGATGTTCGGTAGGTGTCCGGGCCTCCAAAAAAATCCTTTCGACAGAAATGCTGCTTGAATATTGTAAGACATGGAACCATCTAGCTCTTGTGAACACTAATCATAAGTGGCAAAAGCCGTCGGAATGCTCATTTTTTTTCCACCTTAACGGCCTCGCGTAATTCTCTATGGAATTCGTCCATACAACCCCTTGACTCCCGCGGGCTACGCTCAAACTACACGAGTAAGGCTTTCTTCCCAATAAAACAGACTGACCTACTAGGAAGGGGAAGGACCCGTGTCACTAGCAGCACAAAAGAGCGGCCTACAAGCGACTGATAACTCAATTTGAAAATGAATTCAGGCTCAAATAAAAGTATGAAATTCGTTGTAAATCTTAGCTAGCTTTAAGGTAGGGTCTCAAAATTTTTGCTGGCAAGCCTTTATCCTTTCTATAGTCGGGCTCAAACTTGCCCTTCTCTTCTGCGGCAGACTACAAAGCCAAACTGAGCTTTTTTTACATCATTCAGATCAATAAACTCTAATCGAATAACCTAAGGGACGGGATTTCTCATCAATAGTTTCGAAGTACGAACTGGCCGAGAAAGGAGGTCCTATTAACTAAAAAAGAGATTAGTGATAGGGACGAGACCGAACTTTCTTTTGTAATCCAACAACAAGGAGGAAACGATTGTGGAATCCACCTGTGCTTCCCTCTTAGGTCGAAAGCAAGCTACTGCTTTCCTCACCACTGAGTACTCCGAACTAGTCCCTGCAAAGCCCTCTATTGGGCTTGTTCCCTATTTTTATTTTTGGAATCCCCCACTTCTCTAGCTATCCTTGTGCTATCTCTTGTGCTGGCCTACCTTCTGAACTACCGTCTGCCATTGCTTGATGTGAAAGATTAGGAACTTTTTTATATAAAACATATCAGACCATCCAGACTCTAGCTCTTGCATCTGCTCAGTCTGAATCTAACCTACAGTGAATGGATTGTTTAGAATAACCATTTCATGAGACAAGTTCAATCTGCTGCATCTACTAGTCCTATCATTGTCGGCTAGTCACATAGCGTGGAAAAAGAATCTAGTATGGGCGATCCAGCTTAGTAACATACAAAAGCTAGCTCCGTGGGAGAAACTTCCTCACATACTGGATAGGTGGACCAGTACGGAAGACTTTCAAGACTTGGTTTGGTTCCTAGTCTTGGATCAGGAGCGAACACTAGCAACCTATTCAGGGAAAGAATCGGCTATGTAAGAGGGGGCTAAGAGATACTCTGAACAATAAACAAAATACATATTCAAGACTAACCTTTTATTGTACACAATCAGTTGTGGAGCTCCTACTCTGGCTAGTCCTATTTACCTCGCCTCGAGGAGAAAGCTCTTATGCCATACGAAGGGGATTGAATGGCCGCAAACTCAACCCTTGTAGCAAGAAAAGGACGAAATAGCTCATAGCTCAGGTATGGCTCCCCTTTATTACTTCTCTTATTTATTATTTATTGGCCTGGCCCCCTTTGGTCCAAAATAGCCATACGCGCTCCTCCATATCCCACTCTGGAGGTAGGGCCTAAGAATTCTATATTTTTGAGTAGGAATGGAGTGGCTTATGCTAGACCTGAGAGATCATCCTACTTATCAGCTAGTTATTGGCGAGCTCAATCGCAAATCGGGCATCCCCATGATAGATTTAGTCAGCTTAGCTTGTCTCCCTCGGGACTCGGCATTCTCACTTATATAGGATTCCATTTCGTTTCCACAAGTTAGCCTGTCTGCCCGCAAGGCCTAATCAAAGCAAATTGTTCCCGACCTTACCTTAAGGGTTCCAGATAGCGCCCCTTCACTTGTAGTTTTGCAGAAAGAGAGGTTAGGAAAGAACTAAAGACAGTCATGAATCTCGCCTCTACAAAAGAAGTAGCAGAATAAGATGTGGAAGAGCCATGCCCTTAGAACAAGAAGAGGCTCGAAGGAAGGTTTTGATTTAGGGGATCAGGATTTCACACTAAACAAAAGAGAGAGCAAAAGACTCATTATTAAAGTACCAGACAAGCAAGGACGGGAAGCTAGTCACCAAGGGAAAAGAGCAAGCCTACAAGGGGGTAAGGGACCGGAAATGAATAGAAGACACGCGGGCACGAGAACTGAGCCCTTTCTTTACAAATCCACCGGGTACCCTGATACTTAAAACCAAAAATATATTCACTTCACGCCTTAACTTGTGCGCTATGTCGGCTAAGCCAGTAGCTGAAAAAAAACCCAACTTGCAACTACTTAGACTACCGCTAACTGAACACCAAGCCAAACTCGCAGAAGAGAATCCCTTTCCTTGCCCAATTCATTGAGGAGGATCGGATTGTTAGACTCGAAACAACTAGGCACTCGCATCGGTGAAATAACGTATATATAGTAAATAGATATACCTGGAAATCGATGCTTTCTGTATCCCACATCCGCCTACGTTCAAGCATCCGCCCATTCCTCAGTGAAAGGAAATACTACTCAGGGATAAAAAACAAAGCAGGTGCCTCGTCAGAAAGACTTGGTTCGTAGAGGCCTTTACCTAATATATTGGTTCGAAGCCCCTGCGAGTGACTTTTTGTCTTACGACATGGCATATTAATTGATCGAGTGCACTTTCCTTTCTCAATGGCACAACAAAAGCAACATATTTCGGGTTGGGATATCATAGGAACACGAACGCACTATAGAAATTTTAGGCAATTGCACTCCCGATGCTATGTCAAAAGCATTAATTTTAGGAGATTACTAAATGTAGAAATGAAAACTGGAAAAGTCACTCATCAAGATGTGTTGGTTCTCTATATAACTTTTTTTTTTTTGTTTTATTATTACCGTATCCTTCACAACAACTAATAGTTCTAATTCTTTCACTATTAGAACTATGATTCTCCTCTTGTCTCAAACTGTGGTGTAGACGGAGTTTGCTCCTTCTCGTCTAAAATCTTGAAAAGGGTAGCTAGTACCCCTAATCGAATGACTTGAAACACTTCTATGTAAGAAGCACTATTGGATTGTTTTTCTCGTCTAAGAACCAGAAACAACGGCATCTAAAGCACCGGTTGATTGAAAAATTAGCCAAATAAGAAGACTGGCAATGGAGACATCAGTTCCTATGAGTACTCTAGCAGCGGGTATTCCTTCAACAGGAAAGAAAGTAATCAACAGCAGTCTTACCACCAAGAGTGCATTAAAGCTATTAACACTGAATCTAGGATGTTTAAGACAGATAGAGCTACAGAGGGTTGAGAGTGGGACTTAGAGATAGATGCGGAAAGCTCCCCTGGTCTCGATGGCTTCCCAAGAAGTTTCTTTTGAACCTGTTGGCATGTCATAGGCAGTGACGTTTCCAAAGCGATCCTTCTTCCGTGAATACTTAATGAATTGCTGTTTTATTACTTAAATTTATAAATAAAGCAATTGTATCTCCATTGATAAGTTTAGAGCTATATTTTATGTTTTGCCAACTCAAGGCTTCCTTGCTCAAAACCAATCCCTCAAAGCCGCTCAAAAGCACACCATATCATGAGAAAATGTTTCTGCGCAGCTGAAGACAGCGGTAGTACGTACAGCTTGCTTAGTGCCAAGGAAGATAGGGCAGGCAGGGGAGAAAACTTCGAAAGTGCAGCATGGAAAAGCAGACTAAGTAGCTAAGGAAGTATCCGACTCCTAGGTAGACTAGATGGAGAAGGTGCATCGGTTAATGAAGTGGGATGGGTAATGGTGGTGATTCGAGCAAAGGAATGAGATTCTATATCTACTCTAGATAGAATCTTTCCCATAAAGCTAGGCATGCCAAATTCATATTTAAAGCAAGTCAGAAGAATAGCTATAAGTAACTATAAGGAAAAACACTATTCTATATACCAAAGCCAAGCTAACTCAATAAAAGATTGAACAACGGTAGAAACCGCAGATTCTATAGTAGCTGATGTTGCGGTAAGCAGATGTGCTGGTATTGACTTCGAAGGAAGGGCTTTGTCCTTGGATAGTTAGAACATAGGTTTTCAATCACAATGTAGGCGTAAAGAAGCGCCTTAGAAAAGATATATTTATTCTGCAACTTGAAAGGTCAGAGGTCTTTCTTTATCCTCCGCGTAGGGATGAATTTCATGACTCTTACTTAGAAAGGCTAGAGAATACCTTGACTAGCCAACCATAGGACATGAGAGGTCAAACTTCTTTCTTTCCTACCCTAGTTCCTCCCTTGATGTTTTGGAGCTTGCCTAAAGGCCTTCTGATTTATCTGCACCTGATTCTTTAAATGAAAATTTTCGATAATGCAGATAGGCGAATACAGACATGGGATTCGTTCAAGAAATCGATTTCTTTTTGGTAAGCCGTTTTTCTCTTTTAAAAAAAAAATTAAGTCTAATTCGCCATAAGACAAAGCAAAGAAAATGAAAGAAAAAGTCTAGCTCTTTTGGTCTGTGTTCGTTACCTGGGGCTGGACAAGCTTCCCGAACTGGGCAGATATTGGAGATTTCCGAGGCTAGTCAACAAGACAAGAAGAGTCCAAGCGTAGTAAAGTACCCAAAACTTGCCTTTCTTGCTTGAATCAACACTTTCGTGAAAGCTTTGTAAGTGAGTCTAGCAACTTGGCAACATTTTCTGTTGACGAGTATTTCTATCCTTCAACCTCAATACCTTCTTTGGTCATTCTTATAGACCGGGTATTCACTCCTCTCCTCTCACTACTCTCTTTGATTCTGCCTTCAAGAGGCCTGTAGAGGAAGAATTTCCACTGTAAACTCTCCTCGATCTCTAGGATTGCTAGACTTAAACAAGTGACTGAACTCTCTTTTCTTTCATTTGTGAGATAATTTCTCTAATTCACTCTCGGATCTAACTCTCTTTCTTTCAGGCCGGAAGAGGCTTTAGTCATTGATATCCATATGAAAAGGGTATTCCCACAAAAAAGTAAGCGCTTAGTTGGTGATGAAGGACTCATATTCAATAAGAGAGACTGAGACCTCCTTCTCATCAACTGAGACCAGCTTATGAGCTTTGCTTTTTGAAATTCCATATATAAGTAAAATCTAGCTTTATGTTTTGAGGATCATCTGCCAAAGACTTTCAAATGATAAAAGTAGGCAAAAAAAACTCTTTTTCGTCACCGTAGGATTTCAACAATCAACAATGATTGATTAGACCGGCCCACTTTCTTTGATCCTCTAGAAAGGAAGAGAGAATCTGCTTCTACGGTACTTCATCAAAGATAGCGACTAAGATTTAGAGAGCGTAGGTCTCGGGCAATCATTTCGCTTTACCAGGAAGTACCATAAAATCAAAGAGTTAGCTCTTGGGAAAGCTAGTGATAGCCTTGCTCTTTAGTTGATGGGAAAAACCCAGGCGAGCTGACCGGTTACGCAGAAACCGTAGACTTTCATGAAGAACGCACCTTAGCCACCTCCCATCGGACAGATGATAAGGAAGAGACAGATAGGAGTCCAGCTAAACCGGGATCAAAACTTCGAACTGCAAGCATTTCTTCCTTCTCGACATTAACAAAAATGGATAATCGTAGTAGTATAAACCTACTCGTAGAGGCCCGGACCAAGGCAATAGCAAACTCGTAGAGAGATCAAGACCTATAGAATCAAGGTGAAGATTGTGATTCACCTAAGATGGTGGGTTGGTGTAGTAAGGGATTCAAAACAGAACAGACTGCTATTGGCTACTTCGCCTAGCCAATCTTGCACTTGAAGTTAAATACACCTACTTGAATGGAAAAAGACAGAGATAACTCTATCCTAGCTACTAGGGAAGTGGAGAGGAGCATCGCTTGAGAAGGAATGGGAGCCTACGAAATTCCAAAAGAGCAATCACTTCCTAGTGAATACAGAAATCTTTGAGCAAAAGGTGAGTATCGTATATTTCATGTATATGATTAAATAAATGCTTCTCCTTAGTCCGAACTTCTTGATCCTTGAACTTTTTTCCAGATGAATATTTTTAAGCCAAAGTTCTCGATCTGTAGATCTGAAGAGTTTAGCTTTTCTTGGTTGATATACCGGAAGTGTGTATCCTAATTTCTTTGGGTTGGCCGTGTAAGGTTTCCAAGGTCCCCAATAAAGAAAAGGAGTCAATTTGCCTCTCCTCTAGGTAGCAACATTCTACCTTGACTCCTAGGCATTTGCATTCTCTGACTGTTCCACCCATTTATTGTACTTCTCATAAGTTCTTGACTTTTTATTCGCTCCCACATATCCTAAAGAAAGACACGTGTATTAGATGACGAGGCCTCTCCCGTATCCGTAGTCCTTAGAATGGGTTTGGTGCAAAAATTCTCTCATTGTGTAGTTCCAGGATCGTCATCTGTCTCAGTGCCACCGAACTTGCACTTTATCAAAGATATTTTCAACGAAAGACCAGATTGAGTTAGTGTTCAAATACTCCCCATATATCTTATCGTTATCGAAGTTAAAGCAGCTTAGAACCCCACCGAGGAAAAGGTTATTCTACGATTATCTCGGAAAGTCTTAGCGTCAGTTTTGGTACCGCCAGGGTTCTTTTTATGCTCCCATCTATACCCTCCAAGAAAGAATTATCTAGTTCCTGTTCAACTCTGCTTCTTTTTCGAGTGAAAAGTGTGTCTTGCAATTTCTGAACTAAAGGAGAGGGCCACTCGATCCTCTGCGAATATACAATCTGCTTCCGAGGAGTGGTCGGGCTTTTTGCTCACTTTTTAGGAAACTTTGTGACTTTCTTTCTGTTTAAGATGTTTCTTGAAACTTTCAATTTACCTACGCCGCCCACTAACCATCAGGTAAACTGAAGGATATTCTGCTTCCTTCCAAGCCCACTAGGAATAGAGTCCAAATGCTTTCGTGTTACTATCTATTCAAAGTATATTCTTAATCGGCGAAGTCTTTCCATTTGAAGTATCCATTTCCCTATGTCATTCCCGCCTTCCTGTATTCAATTCCCCCATGCCATCTCTTTCCCTTTAAAAAAATAGCACCTACCAGTATTTGCTCCCGTGTGTCCATATCCACTCTCCAATAGAGTGTTAGTATCCGCACGAGTATATTACCTAACACTTAGAGTAAGAGTCTGTTAGTATATGCCCTAAGACCAATTGACTCACATTTATGATTTATGAAGAATGTATTTTTGAATTGTATTTTATGCTTTTGGTCATCAAGTATGTGACTTGATAGTAAAACCCTTATAGCTAATAAAATACTACTCTTATTTGTCCCTAGTTTATTACATCTTGTAAACTAGTGTGAAGTTGATTGATGGTCAAGTTTTTACTGATCATGAATATGAGATATAAAATCAATTCATGAATACATATTGAGAATATTGTATTGGACATGACCCAAAGTGAAGAAGAAATATTGCATGGGTTTAAGTTATAAGTATTTCTTCTCAATTTTATATTTTGTGTCCTTCGACCTAATGTTTCTAATGTTTCTTGCATAGGGAGAAAATATGTTTTGACATAGTCAAACATCACTTTTAATTAGGTGATCATTATGACTATTGGTTGGCTTATTTTCTCGTCATGGCTTGATTATTGGAGATAGTGAAAGGGATGTTACCCTCTCTTTTTAGAGAGAGATATCCATGGACCCCTTGATAAGGAAGACTGGAAAATATGCATGGCCATGCTCAAATAAGTATTAATAAGGTGTTATTAATATTATTTGTTGGAACAATCTGCCTGGTGATCAAGTCAATGGTTAATTAAGTTTTATAAGGATGACTTGATCCATGCTTAATTAGGATATCGTGTGACAAAAGGACTAAATATTAAATTTGATACTAGGTTATTATTACATTTACTTAACTTGGGTAAGCATAATGTCTTGCTAGAGGCCGCTTATGTTTTGTAAATAAATGTCTAGGGCATTTTTCATTCACTGCCAGCGTTAAGTGAACCTACAGGGTCACACGCATAGACGATCTTGTGAGCATAATGTCCATGTTCAATGAATCTAGATTGTGTCCAGATTCGTTAAACGTATACAAAAGGGGAATTATATTCTATATTGTATTTTCTGGTAAGTTAATAAGTAATTAATTTTAATTAATCGAATAAATGAAATTAATTACTTAATATTACTCATCCAACCGTTGGATGATTATAGGAATAGAGGGACGAGATTAAACTGTCATTAGATGACAGTTAGGGTTTTGATATTGATAGCTATAAAAGGTTATGTTAACCTTTTCTTGGTGGCCGTCCTTTATCTAACTAAAAAAAAAAAACCCTAAACCCTAGAACGGCGATATAGTATCTAGCCTCCTCTCTCCGAAATACGACCAATTACCAGATAGTCAGGATCAGTTTTGAACAGTTTTCAGAACACAGAAGGGGCTAGCATCCCGATTGCTTGCAGAGGAGTTCGTTGCATGGATACCAGTAGAGGGCGAAGCGTACAAAGCAGCGCCTCCACAACGAACAATAAAAACATTGAGGTAATTTCTATCCAATCGGTTTTTCTACTATGTGCAGATCCTGTTGGTGGATTTCCGTAGTTTTATTTTACTTTGTTTTTGGCTACAGATTCCAACGGAGTCTACCCGGGTCTGCCTAGTACCTACTAGAAGAGAAGTTTTTTTTTTATCATTTTTGCTGTTGATGCAAACTTCCAAGCATTCATTGGAAGTGGAAGTAGTGGTGCGATCACCGATCCATGCCCCCATCAATAGACCTCCCTATTTCTATTTTGGAGTCTAAAGAAGACAGATTTTATGTTAAAATAGTCCACTTTATTTATTCATCACGATTGGCAGAGTGTTCCTAGGGGAGCTATATAGTAATAAGTTCTCTGGTCTTATTCACCCATATTTGTTCTTGGGAATGGGAATCAGATTTGACTATAAAAACTAGCTATAACTCTGATCTGGGAAAACATCTAATCATGGCATATAGGCTAGTTAAAACCCCGGAAAACCTAACTAGAGCTCTAGCATGGACTGGCTATCTTTCAAGACATGGTTGAAGCTAATGCCATGACTCCAACGGTGCCTACCATTTCCAAGGCGAAAGCAGCTGATTCGACCACCACTTGTCTCGTACATACAAGTAGAAATGTTTATTTTATCTTTATTCTTGTACTCTTTCTTCAGTGCGCAAGAGCAGAAGACGAAGAAAGTAGGTGGTCCGCTGGAGCAATTCCTTTGCTTTTCCTTCGCCTTCTGGGCTTCTAACTTCCTCAGTTCGCCTAAAGGTCAATAACTCCGCCCGGGAGGGGGAGGGGGAAGAAGAACTGGAAAGGCTACAATTCAGACTTTAATTAAAGCATCCTTTGAGAGTCCAAAAGAAGAAGAAGAAGTAATATCGAATTTCCTTGTCGCTTATCCACGGAAAAGCCCTTACCACCTTGGCATGGAGTTTGATGAAATTGAGAAAAAAATCCTAGTAGGGAACTCTTCCCATCGATGAACATCTGTCAGGCGAGGGAATAAGCCTTATTAAGCTGTCCCGCAGGGGTTTCACTAAACTAATGGATACCGACTCTATGCGCAAGAAAGACTAAAAGTTATACATAAACCAGCAGATAGGGGAAGGGGTCAGCATTCCTGCAGTTAAGGAAGATGAATAGTTACTTTTCTGATATATTCTGATAAGAGATAGGCGGGAGTCAGCCTGGAATCCATTTCGCTAATTTTCCATTTCTCTTATATAGTCTTTATGCTGCGTATCTAGAATCTTTTGCAGTACCATTGAAGTATGAGTTTAGCTATTTCAGTAGTTAAACACGATTTTAGTATTCAATCTATCCCCCTTTGTTCTAGAGTTCAAGACTTCTTTTCTATGGTATCTTTTCCTTAAATTTCAGCCCTCTTTAAGCTCTCTTCTAGGGACCTTCCTCGCTTCGCCAAGAAAAAAAAAGCACTTCTTACTGTGGGAAGGGCGCTTGACTATTTTATTTGAATTCGATAACGTTTCCTTTCTTTCTAGTCAAGGCAGTGGCTAGTATTGGAGGTAAATACATTCCCAACTGAAAAAGCGTTGTGGTGGGAGGGGAGTCCTCACTGTGGCTGAATGTTGAGGTTCCACTGGAGAAAGGCCACATGCTATGGCAGCCATGGAAACGGGCCTTGATTCTCAAGGTTCTGGGCAACTCCGTCAGTCTTAAGGTGTTGGAACAGTGAACCAAAGACTTGTAGAAATTTGAATGGGGCTCTGAGATCATTGACCTCGAGAAGGGTTATTTTCTGGTTCATTTTTACTCACGGAAAGCCCGCGGAGCTTTGGAAAGGAGAGAATTTCATAAAGTCACCCTCTCTTTCTATCTATCTTTAAAAGTAGGGCAAGAGAAAGTAAATGTGATATTTGCGTTGGTTTTTCCAACGAAACTAAGCACTTTTTTCTTTCTCATTCGTAACTCTGGCTTTTATCCATAATCGATGTAAGTAAAAAAAGCACCCATTTTTATACCGGAACCATCAGAAAGACTACCCTCCAAGAAATTGGAAAACTTGGAAAAAGTAGCTACTTAGCACTCCATTAGAAATAAGATCTGAATAAATATCTTGTAGGAGTATTGGCTCCATCAAAAAAGAAATATTCGCTTACTGCTTGGAAATTCACGCCTGTCGGAATATTTTGAGAAGTCTCCAAATAGACTTGATAAAGTATCTCAAGGTGATTGAAAATCTTTTCCTTAAGAACTTCAAGTGCTAAATTGGATACTTTCTCTTCCATATCATGAAGATGCAATTGATCGAGCATTCAGCCAGCCCTAACACCTACAAGAACAGCGATAGGAAGAGATAAACTCATTTTCACAGTGAAATCCAAAATCAATTCTTCCATACTATCATAAGTTTTTTTTCTTCCTTATCAGAGAGGGGCCCCTTAGGGAGCGGAGCGGAGCTTATTTTTTTAGAAAGGGGGAGTGAGGGGGGTGGGGAAGGTACAAAAAGCCCACATTGATGGGACATTATGATCCCTTTTTCCTCTCACCCTTTCCCGATTCTGGTTCAGGAAAGGGTCAAGGCAAAGGATCTTACTTTGAAACAATCTCTGGAGTTTTCCCTTATCCAAACGGGTCTTGCAAGAAAATAGGATTTCATATTGAACTCCAAATATACGCTATTGGGATGGGATGTCTCCTACTAGCTCTCCCCCCCAAGAACCGTACGTGTGAGTTTCCCCGCATACGGCTCAAGTGGCGAAGGCCCTTTTCTTCGCGCTTGGTAAGCGCTTCGCTGTAGCCAAGTTTACTGCTAACCTATCGGCTAGAGCCAAGCTTCGACTGCGACTGCTCGTTGCTTCTGGGCGCCTTATTCTGTCACCCGAGATCCAAGTCAGCACCGGCAAAGATCTCTTGATTCCTCGCGACTGGGTCGGCTTAGAAGCAAGCTACCTCTTGCCTATCTCACCCCCTTTCCTATTATTAGTAAGATAGGTTGCCCCTTTCCCTTTTTAATAATAAGTTAAGCTTCCAAGGGTGAGTCTTCGATTTTTGGATCGTCTTCTGCCTAATGCGGTACCCCTTTTTGGTTCCTATTAGGTTTACCTTGTTCACAGGTCTACCCCATGGCATCAAGCAAAGGCGATCTTGTGCTATACTCCGGTGATCACTTTCTTACCGAGGCAAGCAAACTCCCATCATGTCCTAGATCACATTTCGTGAATCGAAAAGAGAAGCCGACTCATCTATCAGCTCTTCTCGTAGATCGGTACAGTTTTATGAAGCGTGTAATCACAGTTCACTCGCGTTGATCAATCAAAAGGTTTGCCGCCACTCCTTACCTGTTCTATCATATACACTTCTTGCATTCTTTCCCACGCTTCATACCTCCTCGTTTTTCTTCTTAAGGTATGGTAAAGGGCCAGGCATGGTGGGGTAGGAGCATCCAGTCGGCAATCTTTTTGTCTTGACCAAGAATTCTTATGTCCTCAGAGTTGCACGACATTTTAACCGAAAGAACTTCTTGCCCAATTCATGTCTTTCTGTTTCTATGACAAAAAATTATTTCTTGATTTCCATTTTAAATTGTTCTTGGAATTTTTATCAACATGAGGTGATCGTAATACAGTATATAAGACTCGTGATTCAAGCAATCCAATCTTCCGTGTGTTAAAAGAGTGGTAAAAAAAGGGTGATCAAAAGATCTAATTACTATGCGTATCTTGGTGGTCGTTACTTTTGGTGATCTTTCTTTTTAGCTGACTCCTCTTCTTGTTCTATTGATCAGAAACATCCAGTAGCGCCACGCCAGTAGAAAGAGTTAAGCTACTAAGCTAAGCTACTGTTAGGGAACTGGGTAGAAGCAATTTCCCGATTCCGCCTTTGACAGCTGCACAATCATCCCCCCACTCTATCCATCTTATAGCTTTTTTCGTCTATCCTGTTCGAACATTTTCTGATTTCTCCGAAAGGCTTCACTTCTTTTCTACTGGTCTATTTGTTCCCAGATTTTTTCTGGGTATTTGTCCCATTTCTCTTGGAACAGTTGCCCCTGCATTACATTTTTCTCCAAAGGTTTAAGCGGCAAATCAACTCTTCCAACTCGGGGCAAAGAAACTCGTTCTAGGCTTTCTTGCAAAGGAACAAATAATTGTACGCATTGGCATATTAGTCCAGTATCTATCTATACAATAACCACTGTGAACCATCCCCTTAAAAAAGAGAATTGTAAGAATGAAACTGAAACTCGATCGAAATACGGATGAGATCCGAAAGGACATCGTTAAGACAAATCAAAGAAAGAGTGGGGGTATCACCCTTTAAGTTCAACTGTGATACGAGAAATCAATTGGACATGACAATTCCCTCGAACCATAGCTTACTTTTCCTTGTATACGAAATATACACTCATCAGTCAACCTATATAACTACATTATATAATAATTAATAATAAATGCACTAAATCATTTTGATACCCCATAACGCGATTATACCTTCCACAATAATGCGATTATCATGTTAACGGGACTAATGACTTCGTATTTCCTTCATCACATCCTCTGGTATGCTCCGATTTTTTTTTTGAAGGTCCCATTCCTTTTACACATTTTTATCCTCACAGACATAGTACGATATAAGCAATGTATTTCACCACTTCTAGCTTTCGGAACAATAGGGTAACAGGGGTAAGTGGTCAACTCTATCTCATTTTTTCTCTAAGTTTCTTCATATCTAAGATACCTGCCAAACCAAAGCAACAAATTTGCAACCCCTCTCACAATCGTCGTTCCTGCAACACTTTTCAAGCATTCGGAAAACAACAAACACTTACCTAACAAGCATCAAAAGAGTAGCCCGAGGATTGGTCCCCGATGATAGAGTTCGATATGAACTCTATCACCACGCGTTCTAACTAAGCACTAATTGAACCTTGTTGTATATGAGTTGAGCGAAAGAGAGTCCTGGGAAAGCATCTATCTATATAATAAATGAAGTCATACTTATTTTTTTAGGAAAGGTTGAATGCTTTTTACTTTCCTTAATTCTGTTTAAGAGCTAACCCTGCGAAAGGCAGATTTGACTTTATTCGTTGAACGAGGGTAAGAGGTTACTGTTGTAGCACCATTGGCCTAGTCTTTCTTTTCCATACCGTATGGATAAGTGGGACCTCATTCAATCAGAAGCTGGAGACTCACCTACAATGTGAAAATGAGCTCTGAAGCGCTTTCCTGCCCCTACCCCATGAAATGCTTTTCTTTGCGGGTGGTCTTTGTGGAATCATCAATCTGGACTGCTGACTGGCAGCCTTACCAATAAATAATTAGCTCAAAGATGATGGTCAGACGGGCGGGTAGGGCCTCCAAAAGTAAAAAGAGATTCGAGCTTTATTTCTTCCTCTGCTATTGGATGTCATAGTATAGGACGCACTTTCTCAACTCTAATGTTAGCGGGTATGCTTTATTTATGATTTTCTTTCGAATAAGGTTTTCAAATCCTTAGTGAAAGGAAATCATAAATGGATGAAAAAAGGCAGCTTTTGCAATGGGCTACAAAGCCAATTCTGTACCCATAGTCATTCCTCTCTTTGGTAGTAATCTGATCCCCAGTCGGTGGTAGTAAAGGAAGGAAGGCTAGCTATACTTTTAACAGGAGAAACTAAACTTTGAATAAAAGGATAAATGCCCGTAGCGGTCCTGGAGTTAGGTTATGATGGTCGTGATGAGCTCAACTAGAAAAAAATAATCTCTTCTATTCTTAGAGGAAGTACTATCTAAGGGGCTTATAAGTCCAGCCCTTGAATTCTGTTCCGTAGTTCAATCCGGAACTCCAGATGTGTAAGTAGCGGGCAAGTGGCTCTGTCCTTTTCAAAGAGGTTATCCTTCTCTGTCCCCGCTTGTTAGTGTTATAGGATAGCTCCCCATTCATGTAGGTCACTTTTCCTGGTACGCAGTTGCTGTCTTCTTTGTAGCCCTTTGTTTAAGATTGGTAGCAGTCTCTTTTTAGCACCACCTTTCCTGTTCTTCTCTTTCAGCATCCTCTAATTGTCGGCCAGCTGAAGACCGAATAAAGTAGTTCAAGCCCACTTATGATCTCAACAATGACATCTCAACAATCGCAATCCGTAGGCCTTGAAGGACCGAACCTGAAACCTTCACTTCAGGATAAACTGAGTATCGCGGGGAAGCTGAGATGGCCGTGGGGGAGGGAGCTGGGTCCGTAGCTCATGTTCAAGCAGGGGTTTCTACACCCGCCCAGGAATAGAGATAAGGAATTGCAGCTGAAAGTAATGCAATTGTGGAATTTCGTTAAAATAGAAAGCTTTTGCCCAGTTCAAGGAAAGTGAAACAAAATGTTTCTTTTATTGAGTCGTCCTCACTCATGGAACGCTTGTCTATATGGCTGACGGCTTGCTTGTCAATTGGTTAGGGTTTACATACTAAACAGTGACAACAACTATTTTTTGATCAGATGAAATGACTGGTGGGGAGTTTGCTAGACAAACATTATTGAATAGCTCCTTTTGATGAGATATGAACAAGAAGCTTCGTGAAAACTAGTGTTTTTTTTTTTTATTATATTAAGCTAGTAAGCAAACAGCGAACCAGTGGGTTTTTGAACCCGAGTATCCAGGTAAAAGTCGAATATTTAACGGAAGGCTGAGGAATCCTTCTGAACAACCTGTTCTAATAGGAAAACCTTATATCGTAAAATTAATCCATCAAGTTGATGATAAAATCCACGGACTTTCCAGTGGACATTATGCACTTGTTACACAACAACCCCTTAGAGGAAGGGCGAAGCAAGGGGGACAGCGGGTAGGAGAAACGGAGGTTTGGGCTCTAGAAGGATTTGGTGTTGCTCATATTTTATAAGAAATGCTTACTTATAAATCTGATCATATTAGAGCTCGCCAGGGAATACTTGGGACTACGATCATTGGAAGAACAATACCAAATCCCAAAGATGCTCAAGAATCTTTTCGATTACTCGTTCGAGAACTACGATCTTTAGCTCTGGAACTGAATCATTTCCTTGTATATGAGAAGAACTTCCAGATTAATAGGAATGAAGCTTAATCGAAATGAATCAGAATTTTTCTTCTATGATCGATTGGTATAAACATCAACAACTCCGAATTGGATCAGTTTCTCCTCAACAAATAAGTGCCTGGGCCACTAAAATTCTGCCTAGTGGAGAGATTGTTGGAGAGGTGACAAAACCCTATACTTTTCATTACAAAACCAATAAACCAGAAAAGGATGGATTTTTTTTTTGAAAGAATTTTTTTCCTATAAAAAGTGGAATTTCTGCTTGTGGAAATTATCGAGTACTCGAAAATGAAAAAGAAGACCCGAAATTTTGTGAACAATGCAGAGTCGAATTTATTGATTCTCAGATACGAAGTTATCAAATGGGCTACATCAAACTCGCATGTCCAGTAACCCATGTGTGGTATTTAAAGCGCCTTCCTAGTTATATTGCGAATCTTTTAGATAAATCCCTTAAAGAATTTGAAAGCTTAGTCTGCGATGTGTGATTTGATCGAAATTCTGATTTTACAGATTCGGAATGAGAAACTGTCATCCCAGTCAAATTGGGATGCCCTGGACCGGACATGTTGCTCGGGAGTAGTAACATGAAGCTCAGGATTGGATTAGGGGTGTATGTAATAAATGCTCCAAAATAAAAATAAATATAAATAAAAGGGGGATTTGATCTATGGTCGATTTTGAAAACAAATAAATAGAAATAGAAATTTCTACCTCGTAAAAAAGAGTTTTTCATTTATGTCGTAATTGAATAAAAAATGAAGAAAATCAAAAGATGGAATCAATGAAATCTTGCTTGGTCTTGACTGGGAACTTGAGTAAGGAGTAGATCTTTTTGTTTTATTTGGGTTTTCTAGAATGTGAATGCGAGAACCCCTCTCTTTATTTGGTATACCTACTAAAGCCGGATGAAGGCAAATTTGCACGTCCGATTTTGAAAGGGGGGAGATCCTATAGGATCCTATCCCAATTTTGCTTTTGCTAGGCCAATATCTAAAAAACCCACTTTCTTACGATTACGAGGTTCATTCGAATATGAAACCCAATCTTGGAAATACAACATCCCACTTTTTTTTACTACCCAAGGCTTCGATACGTTTCAAAAGCGAGAAATATCTATTGGCGCGGGTGCTATCCGAGAACAATTAGCCGATCTAGATTTACAAATTATTCTAGAAAATGCATTAGTAGAATGGAAAGAATTGGGGGAAGAAGGTTCCACAGGGAATGAATGGGAAGATCGAAAAGTTGGAAGAAGAAAGGATTTTTGGGTTAGACATATGGAATTGGCTAAGCATTTTATTCGAACCAATATAGAACCAGAATGGATGGTTTTGTGTCTATTACCAGTTCTTCCTTCTGAGTTGGGACTGATCATTCAGATAGACGGGGGTAAACTAATGAGTTCGGATATTAAGGAACTCTATAGAAGAGTTATTTATCGAAAAAATACGATTACTGATCTATTAACAACAAGTAGATCTACGCCAATAGAATTAATAATGTGCCAGGAAAAGTTAGTACAAGAAGCGGTGGATACGCTTTTTGATAATGGAATTCGCGGCAAACCAATGAAGGATGGTCATAATCAAGTTTACAAGTCATTTTCAGATGTAATTGAAGGCAAAGAGGTAAGATTCCGTGAGACTCTGCTTGGCAAATGAGTCGATTATTCAGGTCGTTCCATTATTATTATGGGTCCTTCACTTTCATTACATCGATGTGGATTGCCTCGAGAAATAGCAATAGAGCTTTTTCAGACATTTGTAATTCGTGGTCTAATTAGACAACATCTTGCTTCGAACATAGGAGTTGCTAAGAGTCAAATTAGGGAAAAAGAGCCCATTGTATGGGAAATACTTCAGGAAGTTATGGAGGGACATCCTGTATTGTTGAATAGAGCACCCATTCTGCATAGATTAGGCATACAGGCATTCCAGCCCATTTTAGTGGAGGGGTGTGCTATTTGTTTACATCCACTAGTTTGTAAGGGATTCAATGCAGATTTTGATGGGGATCAAATGGCTGTTCATGTACCTTTATCTTTGGAGGCCCCAGCAGAGGCCCGTTTACTTATGTTTTCTCATATAAATATTTTGTCTCCAGCTATTGGGGATCCCATTTCCGTACCAACTAAAGATATGCTTATGGGACTCTATGTATTAACGAGCGGAAATAGTAGAGGTATTTGCGTAAATAGATATAATCCGGGTAATTGCAGAAACTATCAAAATAAAAGAAGTGATAATAATAACTATGAGTATATGAAAGAACCTTTTTCTTTTTTTTTAATTCCCATGATGCAATTGGGGCTTAACGCCAAAAACGAATCAGTTTACATAGCCCTTTCTGGTGGCGACTAGATCAACTCGTTATTGCTTCAAGAGAAACTCCCATCGAAGTTCACTATGAATCTTTAGGGACTTACTATGAAATTTATGGACACTATCTAATAGTAAGAAGTATAAAAAATGAAATTCTTTTTATATACATTCGAACCACTGTTGGTCATATTTCTCTTTATCCAGAAATCGACGAAGCCATATAGGGACTTTCTCATGCCTTTTCATATGGTACCTAACTGAGCTAAGTAATTGTATAATACCGGCAGGAATTCTGGTCTCTCTGGTTCAGTTAGGATTATAGTTCCGGAATTTCTATGCAAATCGAGATCGAGAAAAGGAATTTTTCCAATCACGTACCCAAACCCATTTTCGAATCCTACTTAGGAGAATATGGGGGTGCTTATGACAGAACGGGCAAATCTGGTCTTTCACAGTAAAGTGATAGACGGAACTGACATGAAACGACTTATTAGTCGATTAATAGATCACTTCGGAATGGCATATACATCCCATATCCTGGATCAAGTAAAAACTCTGGGTTTCCAACAAGCTACGGCTACATCCATTTCATTAGGAAATTTTTATCTTTCAACAATATCTTCGAAAGGATGGCTAGTTCAAGATGCTGAACAGAAAAGTTTAATTTTATAAAAAACACCACTATTATGGGAATGTACACGCAGTAGAAAATTACGCCAATCCATTGAAATATGGTATGCTACAAGTGAATATTTGCGACAAGAAATAAATTCAAATTTTAGCTTTTAATCCAGTTTATATAATGTCTTTTTCGGGAGCCAGAGGAAATGAAATGCATCTCAGGTACATCAATTAGTAGGTATTAGAGGCTTAATATCGGATCCTCAAGGACAAATGATTGATTTACCTATTCAAAGCAATTTACGCGAAGGACTTTCTTTAACAGAATATATCATTTCTTGCTATGGAGCCCGTAAAGGGGTTGTGGATACTGCTGTACGAACATCAGATGCTGGATATCTCACGCGCAGACTTGTTGAAGTAGTTCAACACATTATTGTACACTGAGCAGACTATGGTACCCCTGGGGTATTTTTGTGAATCCTCAGAATGTGATGATGCCAGAAAGGGTTTTTATTCAAACATTAATTGGTCGTGTATTAGCAGATGATATATATAGGTTCGCGTTGTATTGCCACTAGAAATCAAGACACCGAGATTGGACTTGTCAATCGATTGGAGAACCGGGTACTCAATTAACATTAAGAACTTTTCATACCGGCGGAGTATTCACGGGATGTACTGCAGATCATGTGAGAGCGCCCTCCCAATCAACAAAACTAGAACTACTAATGACTGGCCCACAACTGACTAGTTTTCGGACTTCCTGGCTGAAGAGCCAAGAGAAATCTATTTTATAGTCAATTCTGCTTAGAATAGCTATTTCGCACGCCTGTAAGAAGTAAAAAAAATGAAAAAAGAAGAGGAAAGGTAAAAAAAAGGCAATCAGACTGGCTTACAGGCTAACTGCTTCAAAGCCTAGCTGACTAACTACCATCCCTAACTAACTACCTTTCAGAAGAGAGAATCCATAGGTCAAACTATTTGCAACAACTTCTTCGAAGAGAAAGCTGCTGCCCTTCTATAAAATAAAAGAAAAAGTATTGTCTTATCCTACTTTCAAACTTACTTCATGGTTAAGATTAAAGCATCAAAAGAGTTCGGTAGAAATAAAGTTCTTTTAAAATAAGGGTATAGATCCTGCATTATAGGGTGGGTAACCTAATAGAATTTACCTCGGGTGGTTTTCTGCGAACTGATGTGTACAAGCCTTGAGTCTGCTAACTGACCTAGGACCTAAGGCCCAAGCTATGGACACTTCCCGGTCTTCGTGCTTCCTTTATTTCGGATTCAAACTGAACTAAGACTGAGATTGTCCAACTATAGTATAGCCGGAAGGAGCTCCCATATAAGTTCGAAAGCTATAGTAGAGTCAAGAGCGTCAAAGCAGACCCTTCAATTTCATCCAGTTTTCCATGACCAGCAGCAGAGAAGGTAGCTTCATAGGGAACTTAGCTAGTCGATTCAGTAGCAGTCGCAGGAGAAGTTGAATCGCTGATTCAATAGCAGTATATTCAGCAGAAGTTGTTGACTCTGTTAACCAAGATAGAGGAGCAGTGTTGACTACAGATGAAGCAGTTGAAATTCTCCCTACTTCTACTTGCTTCACTTTCGCTGCACTATAGGGGGGAGCCCGGGGGAAAGCCCACATCTATCAATTAGGCGTTAGCACAGGCGCAGGAACCAAGCAAAGAAAGATACATATTAAGGCACCCAAAGAAAGTTTCGGGTGTTTACTAAGGCAGATCGTCAAGCGGAAGACTCTGTCTACTTCCATTCCTGTTTCGATAGCGGCTAGCTAATCCACCGTTGAGGCGCCGTCAAAGCACCCTAACAAATACATTTGCCTATAGAAGAAAAGAAAGTTACCTTATAGGAAAATTCCCTCTATAACTACTCTTCTCCGTTAGGATATACTAAAACATTGCCCGCGCTAGGCATCTGATCTTTTATTTCCTGTGCTAAACACATATCCAGTTGCCATTTGTCCTTAGCCTGAAAGGTGCCTTTTCCAGCGGAACAGCCAGGACTCTATTTCCCTAGATGATTCAGTGATAGAACCTATACTTAAGCCGACTGCGCTGCAGAAGTTTAATTTGAAACTACAGCCTCAGCCCTTGCCTCCTCTTCTTCCTAGCGTTATTCTCTACATTCCGGCTTTCTAGTCCTCCACCCATCCCTTCCTTCTTCTAATAACAGACAGTGAAAGACACTAGACAAACTCTTATTTAAACCTTTCCAATCTCTCTTAGCTCCTGATACGCCGAAGGCAAAAGGTGGGACTCTCGATACATTCTGCCTTTGTTTTGTTATTTTTATTTTCCTAATGGGTAGTCCCTAAGAAGGATGAATGCTCTTCCTCTTTTGTACGTAGTCTATATCAACATGTGGATTCCATCTAATCGATTTACTTTCGTGCTTGATGTTAGTATATGCCCTAAGACCAATTGAATCACATTTATGATTTATGAAGCATGTATTTTTGAATTGTATTTTATGCTCTTGGTTATCAAGTATGTGACTTGAAAGTAAAACCCTTATAGTTAATAAAATACTATTCTTATTTGTCCATAGTTTATTACATCTTGTAAACTAGTGTGAAGTTGATTGATGGTCAAGTTTTACTGATCATGAATATGAGATATAAAATCAATTCATAAATAAATATTGAGAATATTGTATTGGACATGACCCAAAGTGAAGAAGAAATATTGCATGGGTTTAAGTTATAAGTATTTCTTCTCAGTTTTATAATTGGTGTCCTTTGACCTAATGTTTCTTGCATGGGGAGAAAATATGTTTTGACATAGTCAAACATCACTTTTAATTAGGTGATCATTATGACTATTGGTTGGCTTATTTTCTCGTCATGGCTTGATATTGGAGATAGTGAAAGGGATTTGTCCCTCTGTTTTTAGAGAGAGATATCCATGGGCCCTTGATAAGGAAGATTGGAAAATATGCATGGCCATGCTCAAGTAACTATTAATAAGGTGTTATTAATATTATTTGTTGGAACAGTCTGCCTGGTGATCAAGTAAATGGTTAATTAAGTTTTTTAAGGATGACTTAATCCATGCCTTACACTTAATTAGGATATCGTGTGACAAAAGGACTAAATATTAAATCTGATGCTAGGTTATTTTTACATTTACTTAACTTACGTAAGCATAATGTCTTGCTAGAGGCCGCTTATGTTTTGTGAATAAATGTCTAGGACATTTTTCATTCACTGCCAGCGTTAAGTGAACCTATAGGGTCACACGCATGGACGATCTTGTGAGCATAATGTCCACGTTTAATGAATCCAGATTGTGTCCAGATTCGTTAAACGTATACAAAAGGGGAATTAGATTCCATAATGTATTTTTTGGTAAGTTAATAAGTAATTAATTTTATTTAATCGAATAAATGAAATTAATTACTTAATATTACTCATCCAACCGTTGGATGATTATAGGAATAGACGGACGAGATTAAACTGTCATTAGATGACAGTTAGGGTTTTGATATTGATAGCTATAAAAGGTTATGTTAACCTTTTCTTGGTGGCCGTCCTTTATCTGATTAAGGAAAAATAAAACCCTAAACCCTTGAACAACGATATAGTATCTAGCCTCTTCTCTCTGAAATACTACCGATTACCAGATAGTCAGGATCAGTTCTGAAAAGTTTTTAGAAAATAGAAGGGGCTAGCATCCCGATCACTTGTAGAGGAGTTCGTCGCGTGGATACCAGTAGAGGGAGAAGCGTACAAAGCAACGCCTCCACAACGAACAATCAAAACATTGAGGTAATTTCTATCCAATCGGTTTTTCTAGTATGTGCAGATCCTGTTGGTGGATTTCCGTAGTTTTATTTTACTTTGTTTTTGCCTACAGATTCCAACAGTGGTATCAGAGCCTCGTACATACTAGTTTTACTTATTTGATCTGTTACTGCTTTTATTACATGTGATTGTTTTCAATCGGCCTTATTGTAAGGTTTCGATTAGTGTAATAATCAGAGTAAATTGAATTATAGGATTCGCATATATCATATTCTGTTTTACTTATTAATGTGATTAATTAAACAGAATGTTGTTACTGCTAAATTGTTTGGCGTACAGTCTGTAATCTGTGTAATTTAATTGTTAAACTAATATGCAGAATCACATAATTTAATGTTTAACAGTTAAACAAAATTTCTGGCGGCATGATTTTAGGGTTTATGACGGCAATAACTCATTCAATGAGTTAGAAAGAAAAATCGTTTTTCTTTCCGGGACCGCCGTTTTCTTCTGGGGCTTCGCCCCCGGAACCCCCTTGTTGTTTTTTCCATGTTTCTTCCTATCTTTAGATGCATGGTGCATAGCATGGCCCTTTACCTCTTGTGATTGATTGGCTTATTTTGTTAATGGGTTGTATGTTTTTAAATACGGCCTGCGTGTCGTTGTTTTCGTTGATGTAATATTATCAAGCTTTACTAGAACAGGTTAATTTTATTTCCTATTCCTATGTATGTTTTCTGTCCTATGTAACAAGATTAGAAGGCCAAGACATTGGAGGCAAGCTCATGGAGATGAAGACTTACCTAGATTGACCTTTGACTTCCATGAGGCTCGTGGAAGTCAATATAGGATTGGGGACATGCTATGACACGTTTTATTTGATGTATATATATTATGCATGTGATGTTTAGTTTATTTACTTTTATTTTTTATATATGTTTTGTGAAATAATATACAAATAAAAAAGGAAGAAGGTTTTTGAAACCATGTAAAAAAAAATTAAGTCGTAAAATGCCTTCCATGATCATAAGCACTTCTCCATGCTTGGATCATCATTTTGTTTCATTGCCAAAGCAAGAGATAAATGGTTACCTAAGTAGGGGAAGATGGAAAATGGTGATTTCCATATGCTTGGAATGGTCTGGCTTAACTAGGCTATCAAAACGGTTTTGAGCCTAGGACATCATATGGGATTTTGGCGGTACATGTAGATGTAAATCCCATTAATAAATTTTTCTCTAATTATGGGTGTTAAGCCAAAGCTTACTTATGATTAGAATAAAATGAATTTTTATACCCATGATTTATATCAAGTGTTGAATATTTCAGGGAAAATTTAATGCTTCATTTATTTTATTTTACTTTGCAAATTCTATGTAGATAATGGCCTCAAACAATTCAAACACATTGTTGCGATCTGTGCTTGAAAAGAATAAGCTTAGTGGGACTAACTTTCTTGATTGGGCACGAAATTTAAGGATTGTCCTTAAACAAGAAAAAAAGCTATATGTATTTGAGAACCGTATCCCTAATCAACCAGCTAACAATGCCCATAGAGTCGAAAATGATGCTTATAGTAAGCACAAGGATGATTCTAACGATGTGACATGTCTCATGTTGGCTACGATGGAATCTGAGTTGCAAAAGCAATTCGAGGAAGTTGAGGCTTATGAGATGATAAAACAGCTCAAGGAAATGTTCCAAGAGCAGGCACGTCAAGAGAGATATCTTACCACTAAGGCGTTGAATAGCTGCAAAATGACCCTTGGCACTTCAGAACTTCAATATGATCTTGGCCTCTTTGACCTCTGCCTATGATAAGTTTGTCATGAACTTCAATATGCATAATATGGAAAAGTCCATAAATGAATTGCACGGGATGCTCAAGCAGGCTTAACAAAACATTAGGAAGTCTACTCCTATTGTTCTGATGGTTCAGAAGGGCCAGTTCAAGAAGAACAAGGGAAAGGGAAAGGGAAAGGATATGGCCAAAAAGGGTAAAGGCAAGCAGAAGCCCAAGCCCAAGGTTAAACCACCAAAGGAAAGGACTTGCTTCCACTGCAATGAACCTGGTCATTGGAAGAGGAATTGCAAGCTCTACTTGGAAGAAAAGAAGAAGCAAAAGGCCAGTGAGACTGTCGCTTCAGGTATTTTCGTTATAGAAATTAATATCTCTACTCCTACTTCATGGGTATTAGATAACAGATGTGGAGCTCACATTTTTGTAAATGTGCAGGGACTCAAAAGGAGTAGATCTTTGCCAAAGGGAGAGGTGGACCTACGAGTTGCAAATGGAGCAAAAGTTGCTACTGTAGCTGTAGGGACATTTGATTTACTTTTGCCTACTGGGCTTATAATTGAACTTAAAGATTGTTATTATGTTCCTGCTATGAGTAGGAACATCATTTCAGTTTCTTATTTGGATATTGATGATTTTGAGTTTAATACTAAGAATGGTAAAAGTTCTATTTATAAAATGGTATTTTCTATAGGGATGCCTCTTTATGTAATGGACTTTACATTCTTAACCTACACGATTCCATTAGTAAGCCCATCTATAACATAATACAAAGAAATTTAAATCTAATGATTTAAATCAAACTTACTTCTGGCATTGTCGTTTGGGCCATATAAATGAGAAACGCATATCAAAACTCCATCAAGATGGAGTTTTATCTTCATTCGACCTTGAGTCTTATGAAAAATGTGATTCTTGTTTATTGGGAAAAATGACTAAAAGTCCATTTACAGGGCAAAGTGAAAGGGCTACCGATTTATTGGAACTTATACATACTGATGTGTGTGGGCCAATGAACACACAAGCCAGAGGAGGTTTTCAGTATTTCATTACATTCACAGATGATTTCAGTAGATATGGTTATGTCTATCTAATGAAACATAAATCTGATTCCTTTCAAAAGTTTAAGGAATTTCAAAATGAAGTACAGATCAACTTGGAAGGAGTATCAAATTACTTCGATCAGACCGAGGTGGTGAATACTTAGGCCAAGAGTTTGACGAATATCTAAAAAATTGTGAGATATTATCACAATTAACTCCACCAGAAACACCACAATGGAATGGTGTGTCTGAACGCAGAAATTGAACTCTATTGGATATGGTTCATTCTATGATGAGTCAAACAGATCTTCCAATTTCTTTTTGGGGTTATGCTCTAGAAACTGCTGCATTCATATTAAATAGAGTTCCTTCTAAAGCTGTTCAGAAGACACCATATGAGATATAGACCGGGAAACAAACCTAGTTTAGCATTTCTTAAAATTTGGAGATGTGATGCTTATGTGAAGCGATCATTATCTGAAAAACTAGCACCCAAATCTGATAAGTGTCCGTTTGTGGGATATCCTAAGGAAACTAAAGGATACTACTTTTATCTTCCATCTGAAAACAAAGTGTTTGTTGCTCGGAACGGAATTTTCCTTGAAAGGGAATTTGTTTCCAAAAGAGTTAGTGGGAGTAGAATCCATCTTGAAGAAGCTCAAGGACAGCAGACCATTTCTGAACCGAGTATGGATACGTAGTTGGACTCACGTATTCATATTGAGCCTGAACCTTTGACACAAGGGCCAAGAAGGTCTCGTAGGATTTCTCAGATACCACAGAGATATAGATTTCTTGTGACTGAGGATCATAATATTGATCTTATTGTTCAAGGTGAACCTAATTCCTACCAAGATGCTATTCATAGCCCTGAATCTAGCAAATGGCTAGAGGCTATGAAATCAAAAATGCAATCCATGCAAGATAATCAAGTTTGGACTTTGATTGATCCACCTGAAGGTTGCAAGACCATAGGGTGTAAATGGGTTTTCAAAAAGAAAACTGACATGGATGGCAATGTGCACACTTAGAAAGCACGATTGGTAGCAAAAGGGTACAGACAAACTCATGGTATAGACTATGATGAAACCTTTTCTCCAGTTGTAATGCTTAAGTCAATTAGAATTCTACTTGCCATTGCAGCATATTATGATTATGAAATATGGCAAATGGATGTTAAAATTGCTTTTCATAATGGAAATCTACTGGAGGATGTGTATATGACACAACTTGAAGGTTTTATTCATCCTCTGAATTCTAGTAAAGTGTGTAAACTTCAAAGATCCATTTATGGCTTGAAGCAAGCATCTCAAAGTTGAAATCTTCGTTTTGATGAAGCAATTAAAGAATTCAATTTCATCAAGAATGATGATGAACCTTGTGTCTACAATACAGAAAATGCAGTAATCTTCTTAGTACTCTATGTCGATGACATCTTGTTAATTGGGAATGACATCCCCACTTTGCAAACTGTAAAAACTTGGTTGGGAAGTGTTTGTCAATGAAAGATTTAGGCGAAGCAGCCTATATTCTAGGCATTAGGATCTATCGAGATAGATCTAAAAAGCTTATTGGCCTAAGTCAAGGTGGATATATTGACAAGGTACTGAAAAGGTTCAGTATGCAAAATTCTAAGAGAGGATTCTTGCCAATGTCACACGGCGTTAAACTCAGTAAGTCTCAAAGTCCTACCGCAAGGGAGGATACAAAACGCATGAGTAAGATTCCTTACGCTTCTGCAATTAGATCTATCATGTACGCCATGTTATGCATTCACCCAAATGTCTCGTATGCATTAAGTATGACTAGCATATTCAGTCAAATCCTGGTGAACCGCATTAGACTGCCGTAAAAAACATTCTCAAGTACTTAAGAAGAACTAAAGAGATGTTTTTGATCTACGGAGGTCAGGAAGGAGAGCTTGTTGTAAATGGTTACACGGATACTAGCTTTCAGACTGATGTAGATGATTTTATATTGCAATCTGGATTTGTGTTTTGTTTGAATGGAGGTGCTGTGAGCTAGAAGAGTTCAAAGCAAGATACTGTGGCCGATTCTACTACAGAGGCTGAATATGTGGCTGCTTCTGATGCAGCTAAAGAGGCAGTTTGGATCAGAAAGTTTATCACAGAACTAGGTGTAATTCCTAGCATTGTGAACCCAATGGACCTATATTGTGATAATACAGGAGCCATTGCACAAGCTAAGGAACCTAGATCTCATCAACGATCCAAACATATTCTCAGGCATTTCCATCTCATTCGAGAAATTATTGAGCGTGGAGATGTTAAAATTTGCAAAGTAGACACCAATGACAATGTCGCAGATCCATTGACAAAGCCACTCCCACAACTTAAGCATGAGAGTCATACTAGGTCAATGAGTTTGAGAGTCATGTCAAATTGGTAGTAGGGCAAGTGGGAGATTGTTAGTATATGCCCTAAGACCGATTGACTCACATTTATGATTTATGAAGCATGTATTTTTGAATTGTATTTTATGCTCTTGGTCATCAAGTATGTGACTTGTTAGTAAAAGCCTTATAGCTAATAAAATACTATTCTTATTTGTCCCTAGTTTATTACATCTTGTAAACTAGTGTAAAGTTGATTGATGGTCAAGTTTTACTGATCAAGAATATGAGATATAAAATCAAATCATAAATAAATATTGAGAATATTGTATTGGACATGACCCAAAGTGAAGAAGAAATATTGCATGAGTTTAAGTTATAAGTATTTCTTCTCAGTTTTATAATTGGTGTCCTTTGACCTAATGTTTCTAATGTTTCTTGGATGGGGAGAAAATATGTTTTGACATAGTCAAACATCACTTTTAATTAGGTGATCATTATGACTATTGGTTGGCTTATTTTCTCGTCATGGCCTGATTATTGGAGATAGTGAAAGGGATTTGTCCCTCTCTTTTTAGAGAGAGATATCTATGGGCCCTTGATAAGGAAGACTGGAAAATATGCATGCCCATGCTCAAATAAGTATTAATAAGGTGTTATTAATATTATTTGTTAGAACATTCTGCTTGGTGATCAAGTAAATGGTTAATTAAGTTTTATAAGGATGACTTGATCCACGCCTTATACTTAATTAGGATATCGTGTGACAAAAGGACTAAATATTAAATCTGATGCTAGGTTATTATTACATTTACTTAACTTAGGTAAGCATAATGTCTTGCTAGAGGCCGCTTATGTTTTGTGAATAAATGTCTAGGGCATTTTTCATTCACTGCCAACGTTAAGTGAACCTGCAGGGTCACACGCATAGACGATCTTGTGAGCATAATGTCCACGTTCAATGAATCTAGATTGTGTCCAGATTCGTTGAACGTATACAAAAGGGAAATTAGATTCCATATTGTATTTTCTGGTAAGTTAATAAGTAATTAATTTTATTTAATCGAATAAATGAAATTAATTACTTAATATTACTCATCCAACTGTTGGATGATTATAAGAATAGATGGACGAGATTAAGCTGTCATTAGATGACTGTTAGCGTTTTGATATTGATAGCTATAAAAGGTTATGTTAACCTTTTTTTGGTGGCGGTCCTTTATCTGATTAAAGAAAAAAAAAACCCTAAACCGTAGAACGGCGATATAGTATCTAGCCTCCTCTCTCCAAAATACGACCGATTACCAGATAGTCAAGATTAGTTCTGAACAGTTTTCAGAACACAGAAGGGGCTAGCATCCCGATCACTTACAGAGTAGTTCATCGCGTGGATACCAGTAGAGGGCGAAGCGTACAAAGCAGCACCTCCACAACGAACAATCAAAACATTAAGGTAATTTCTATCCAATCGGTTTTTCTAGTATGTGCAGATCCTGTTGGTGGATTTCCGTAGTTTTATTTTACTTTGTTTTTGCCTACGGATTCCAACAGTTGAACCTCCATGTTCAGTTTTGCATATAAAGCTTGCATGGAGGTTGTGCAAAAAGGTGGTCTGAGGGAATTTCTTTTTGTTCTGTCAATCCTTCTGGTCCGGCCATTTAGGGGATGGGAAGTAGACTGAATTGGCAACAAAATCTACCCGATGCTGTACACATTCATAAATCCAGAATAGCTTTGATCTTCATATGTGAGACTGATTCTTCAGTAAGTTCTTATAACAAGAGTTACAGGACCGCCATCTAATCTAAACGATCTTGAAAGCAGATTGTTGAAAGCCCCAGAGCAGTCGAATCGAAGTGATCTAAGTCGGAGCCGGTTGGGGAACCATTCCACGCAAATATGGCTGCCCGGAGAATCCGTAACTGCTAAGGAAGAGGGTCAAGCCATAACGGATTGATGTGGCGTAACGGCGACTGGAATCGATCTGAATGAAGCTTCAAGCGTAGTTCTGGGACTTCTCCCATACCCCGCCTATATGGAAGGAAGATTAGGTGGGGAAGGTCATAGTGAAAGCAGCAAGCTGGAAAGTTGCCGCCCCTCTCGCTTCGCCTTCAGCTTGTCTTGAGCCCGACGCCGCCCAATAGAATTGCCTTCAGGTAAGCGAGTGAGGCAGTAGTAAAAGGATCAGAACTAAGTCCAAAGCAGGAGAAGAAGGTCCTACCACCGACCTCTTAAACTACAGGGTGACAAGGATGATAGGCGGGGAAATCGGAATAAAACTCCTAGTTCGTAGTCTGGTTCCAGGGAAAAGGGCCTATTGAGTATCACAAAGAGAGGACAGGGGGATTGTAGCATCTGAATTCATTCCCCGCTACGTCCAACGATAGTTCCTTTTCCACTATATTACTACAGAAGCCTGGGAAAAGCTCATTCCTAGATTACATCCGATGCAATAATATCAATACCGCTTGTTCCAAAGTTCGTTTAAAGAATGAAAATGAGGGGCGTAGGATGAATATCCGAAGTAGTACCACTCCTGCAAGGGCAGGTAATACAAGATTCTTTTGTACACCTTTGATTTGACATCCTCAGCCTAGGAAAGACAGGATGCAGCTAATTGGCTTTCTCAACCATCAGTAACGGGAGTTCCAGACTGAAACCTAGGAAAAGAAAAGAGGTTAATCTGAGGGCGTTAAGCTTTGAAGTCATTTTTTTTTATCACAGAACAAGTCCCCCTCAGTCACTGCCATAGTTGACCCAGTATCAACCCTCTCTTCCAGATCCCCGCTCTGACTTTGATCGACTTACCCGCACAGCGCCTTTTTTGAGAGAAGAGATCAAGGGGCTAAGTGACTCTCGAAAGTCTCTTTTGTATCGCGTCAAGAGAAATGACATAGATAAGATCATTGCTTAAATAGTTTCATTGTCGAATTGATCTCGGAATTTGATCCCAATAGTAGCTGCTGCCCAAAGGTGCTTTATGAAAGCCGGTCCACAGCAGTGAAAGTACGATTGATTCCGTCGATCGAACGAAAACCGCTTCTTGCTTTTTTTTGCCTCTCCGGCTTAACTACTCTGCTTGCTTAACACAAGTCTTATTTAACCTTCACGGACCACTTCACTACCCAGCAAGCTCCGGGGCTCGAAGGCAAGAAGGAAAGGATTGAGCTGCGCGAAAGCCGTTGCGCTAACGAGCAAGAAAGGGGATGCGCGTTAGCGCTCTTTTTTGATTGCAGGGCCTTAATAAGGGACTTTCTCGCTTGTTTGAGACCATATAAGGCTTTCTTCAATTTCAATCGGCAAACAAGGGGGAAGCCTGATAGGGCTTTAAGAGAGAGGGACTCCAGCGGTAAGAAAAGTCACTCAGCGAATCGGTGGATCACACACTTGGAGACAGGGACAGGGGCATGCTTGACTCTTTAGAAAGTATACAAGTGTTGAAAGAGTGAAGTCTGGGGACAACGGTAAACGTGAGGAATGGGACCTCCAAACCGCCCTACTAAAGAAGTTCGCAAGCAAGGGACATGCCGAACACCTACCTTTCCAACTAAGTCCAAGGCGAGAACCCTTTACGATGCGTTCCGTCGTCAGCAAGCGGTGGCCGACAAGGCCCTTTTCCCTAAATATCTTGGGAAGCGAAGAGGACAGGTTTTAAACTCATTCGGTAAGATTCTCCTGAAGGTAGACATTTACCCAAGGCACTGATATTCTGAGTCTCTCAATTACACGTGTTTTAGGGAGTTGAACGTCTTATTCTTATGAGTGGCCTATGTGAATATGAGCCAGGAGCAAGGATTCCTAAAAGTAAAATTAGATATTGCAAGTGCAAGTTGATGTTTTTGATATGAAAGTGAAAGTGTAGTGAAAGCCGACGCTAAGCAAGATCCAAAGACGTTTAAGTTCAGTTCCAACCTGGATATAAAAGTAAAGTCCAATCATCGAAAGTGATATCTCTTTTAGTCCGGTCTTCTTTTCTCTATTGAGTGAGGCTGTTGTAAGATAGGAAATCGGGTTTTCTGAATATCTCTCTTCCTACCTATCTATTAAGAAAAGTTAGTTCAAGATCAAAACTGGACCGGAGAGAGACTAGACTTCTAGTAACAGTAGGTGCGCCTTCAGTTGAGGAGAGCTGTTCACAAGCAGTGTTATGAGCTCTTTCTTGTTTCTTCCGGTTAATAAAAGAGATTTCCTTCAGTTGCACTAGTGGATTGAATAAAAGAGATTTCCTTTTTTAGTGCCAACAAAGTACATGTGTTGTTAGTTACTAAAATAAAAAAAACATTTCAATAGGCTGGAAGACTGATTCTATAAGTAGGACAAAGGCCTTAAAAAAGAAATGAAAGGCATTTTTTAGCATTTTTTCACTTATCCAAGGAATCCCTTCTCTATTCTTTTCTTGGCATTTGTATTTGATGAGAGAGAGACCTATGCTTAGGTCAGTTCCTTCAGTAAACTTTTTTGTTAAGCCAAAAGTAAACTTTAGGTAAGTAAGTAGTCCCGTATTAAATTCATAAAACATTCATATCTGGCACTTGAGGAGGTCAATCTTAAGTGTTGGAAGCTACTGCTAAGGGACTCCCCCTCATCTATAAATGATAGGTAATTGAGAGAGAACAGGGCGATTCCCAGTTTTGATTAAATATCCTTTCCAGCGTCTGTCTTGTATTGAGGCCGCTAAGGAAGAACTGAGTAAAAGTAGGTAACAGAAGGTAGTTTATTTACTTACTTGTTAGAGTAAGGGGAGGGATTTCTGTTTTTTAGTAATGAGGGCAAGCAGCTTTCATTTTATTAAAATTAATTGTAGGGCTTTAATTTAAAGAGTAGGTGGTTCGTATCTTTCAATGACCCCGAGAATAATAAGTCGGAGGATAGACAGAGCAAGAGCTCTTGATGTCTACCCAGACGCGCTTCTTAATTCATCCATTTAGGCCCGACTAGGAACACGTGGATGCAGGGAACCCGGCTCAGGAACAGCTTATTCCTAGTAAGAGCTAATCACAATAAGAGAGTCCAATCTCTGAAATAGAGCTTAGGCTCTCCATAGTAAGTTAGTAGAAGGCTTAGGTTATGACTGGATCCAATAGAGTCAGAACACTAAAAGAAATGGTGCTCGATGAAAGGATCCGGATTCCACACTATGCTGTGGGATGGGGAGAGAGCTGCTCTGCTCTACGAAGTTGGGCGTTCAGTGTTCTTTATGGAGGAACCATACTAGAAAGAGAATAGAAAGGGCTTTAAAAAAAAAGGCGAGGAAGTGACCTTAATGGCCTTAGTCTATATGTTGCTCATGAGCCGCCAAGTACCAATCTCTCAACTGTATTGGCGCAAAAGGATTGGTCCTTCACTTGCTCTTGCTCATTGTTCGCGAGTCGAACTTGTTCTCTTGCCGCGCCTTTCACTCACTCGCTTGAGTCGGACTTAATCACTATTTTTGTTTTGTTTGGAGAATCATTCATTCTTCACTCTCTTGCTATTACCCGCAGGGAGCGCAGCAACCAAGGTGCATATAATCATATAGAAAAAGAAGTGAAGCGTAGCGTAGCGATTTGTACTACCAGAAAAGTTTCGCTAACCAGCAGGCAATAGAATCAGCCGATAGGCACAAGGAAGCGTAGCGAATCACATAGATAAGCCCATATCTACCAGCGCGCAGATAGATAGGGCGAGCGAAGCGCGAAGAAACTGAAGTATTGATAGAAATACCGGGGATTCGAATCTCTCTCCATCCGCAGTGAGACCGCTAAGGGTTCTCTCTTGCAGATAAGAACGAATTGGATCGACTCGACGAATATGATAGATGGAATCGTAGTTTGTGTTATGATTTAGTTAGAATCTTGTCTCCCTTTCGTAATCTTCCGCTCCCCTTGTACAGGTTGGGAAAGGGTCGGGTGGATTAGCTTTGGGAGCTAACTCAAAGATCTTGGTGGTCTTGTGAGTGGTTGATAAACTGCGATTGCAGTTTTCTTTAGGAAGTCCCATAGCTGTGAGACGACAAAGAAAACGGTAGATACTTTTCCGGGTAGAAGGTGCCGACCCTAATGAATTGACTATGAAGGTGGCTCTTAGCTACATCGATGCTCAAATTCCTTCATCATTATTTCCCTTGCTTCGATGATCAACCCTTGGTATATTTAGGTTTAGATCTTCAGCCCTCCTGGTCCTTAGGACCCAACACATTATTCTTATTAGAGATTTCCTTTAAAAGATGCAAAAGGTGTTGATACGTCCTATCTGCATAGATAGAAAGCTTACCTTCCTCCACACATTACTGGTGGATACTACAACCGCTATCACTTTGGCTGTAGGAGGGAAATGGTTAAGTGACACTCTCGACGTGTTATTTGGTAAATTGGATGTTTACCCAGGCACCGTAGTCTTGCCTAACCATTCGGCCAGAGATGCCTTTGTATGGTATAACAAGCTATTTAGCTACTTGTATTGATTTTCCACAGTGTGGTTAGATACAATGCGCTGGCAGCCTTAGCTTGAACTTCTAAATTGAACAGCTTGATGGACTGCATTTCTTCATGTTGACTTGGAAGAAGAAATTTATATGGAAAAACCAGAGGGGGTCAAAGGCAAGGAGCATCTTATTTGTAGGTTGAAGAAAAGTTTGTATGGACTGAAACAGGCAGCAAGACAGTAGTATAAGAAATTTGACTCGTGAATGCTTGACCACATCAGATCATTATGTGTTTATAAAGAAATTTGCTGATAGTGATTTGATTATTCTCTTGCTTTATGTTGATGACATGTTGATTGTTGGCCATGATTCTAGCAAGATTGACAGGTTTAAAAAGGAGAGCTTAGCAAGTCCTTTGCAATGAAGAACTTGGGACCGGCTAGACAGATTCTTGGAAAGAAAATCTCTCGGGACAAACAAAATGGAAAGCTGTGGTTTTCTCAAGAAAAATATATTGAAAAGGTGCTTGAGAGATTCAACATAAGCAAGGCAAAACTAGTCACTACTCCACTTGCAGGCCAATTTGCACTCAGGACCAATCAGTGTCCTACAAGTGAGAAAGATAAAGAAGAAATGAAGAAAGTGCCTTTAGCGGTTGGAAGTTTAATGTATGCTATGGTGTGCACAAGGCCAGACACTGCTCATGCAGTTGGAGTGGTCAGTCGATTTCTCTCTAACCCCAGAAAATAACATTGGGTAGCAATGCAGTGTAGGCAGGTCACTTTCGGGAAGTATTGAAGTGGATTGGATTCTCAGGTATCTCAGAGACACTTCAATGGTATGCTGGTAATGAAAAGGTCATTTGGATAGGTATACAGATGCAGACGTGGCTGGTGATATTGATTCCCGAAGTGAACTTACCGTGATCGCTTTAGAAGTTAGCCTTCTAAATGTCAAGATGGATTCCCTTTCCGATAATCATTGATTGGATTTTTCTCAGTAAGGTATGAAACAATTCTATAAAAACAATTTCCACACATAGAAGATAAAAAACCAAAAGTATAATGAAACAAAATAAGACAGGAACTGACAATCATTTCCAATAAAATAAGTAGATAACGGGCGAAGGATATTCATGATATTAGCTCTGAAACACAAAAAAAATTCCCTATGACCTTTCATAGACTTCATGGTTTTCAAATTTTCTCGGCTCCCGCCTTAGAGGGAGGCAGTTACCTTCACTTTAAGAACCGCCTGGATTTCGCTAGGAAACGCGGATCCTAGTAAGTGAACCGAGTGTACTACTTTCCATCCTCTCCCTTCTGGTTCAGCACTACGTTCCTTTTGTGACCTTTCTTCTCTTATGAAATTGATAGTTGGATATAAAGATCCTTCTTAAATGCGGCCGTGATATTATATACGATACCATTTGCCATGGATGTCAGTTTCTCGCTTGTCTCGTAGTAAGCTTCATCTTCATTCTGGCTTGTGAAAAGACTTCTTTCTTGGGGTTTGATTCGTAAATCCTAAGCCGGGGGAACGAGTCATCCATGATCGAACTTAATACCAAAAGCGGCCAACCTGCTTTCCTTTCGCCATCCGCCTTCTTCTTCTTTTCTTTCTATCTTGCCTAAGCGTACCCTACTTTTTCTCTAATTCGAAAGCGCGACCTTCTTCTTCTATAGGAAAAGCGAATAAAGAAAGCAAAGAACCTAATGGATCTAACTAATCCATTGTAGTTTTCTGTAAAGGATCTGTCACCGCTGCCAAATCCTCTAGGTTTCAACAGCATCTCGGGGGGCTCCTGCTTTCCTATGTGTGTGTCTTCCTTCTGCCTCATAATACACTTGGTTGTTCAGTGTCAATGCTCCTTGCTTGTATGCTGCCTGTGCTATGTAAGTTAGGTGGGTGCCGAGGCTGCGCATGTGGCGCGATGCGTTTTTCGATTCTACTGCTGCCATTGCCCCGTATGGTTTGACGTCTGTCCCTGATCCGGTTCAGCCGATCGATCGCATTTCGGCTAACCCAATAACCAGGAATTATCGCTTCCTAGAGCCAAATCCCCCACGTCCGTAGGTGGAGGTCCTCCCGATTCCTCGGTAGTATCGGCAGGATAGAAAATCCTCCGCTTTTTCCAAAGATGAATTAAAAGCGATAGCACATGTTGGTGGGGAAAGAAGCCACAGCTGGGCTGGAACGGTCTATAAGAATCAAGGTAGACGGGAGCTTTTCCTTTGGAAGTAGGTCCAGAATGAGATGAGATCAGGAATTTCGAATGATATATTATCTATAGAGATTCGGTTGAATAATCTGGTAAGGCGGGCTCAAGACGATAAAGTAAAGAATGAGAATGTTTCAGCAATATATTGTGTGTCACGACTACTCTACACTTAGTAAGGTTTTTCTGGCCTACTGTCAGCTGGAGTCGAGGTACTCCTTTCCAGCTATCGGTATACTCTGTCCAAGGGCATTCTACTTAAATTAAATGAAAAAAAGCATAATCTTTCGTCTGGTCGAAATGAGCATTTATGAATAGGAAGATGCCTATTGATGAGAAAGGTTTCCATGGTCTCCCAAGCCAACTGTGAGCTTTGTGAGCTTAGGGATCAATCGATGGATAATGTAGCACTTACAGTGGCTGGAATTAACACTATAAGCTTTCTATGGATACCCGGCCCCTGTCCGGAAGATTCTTTCTATGATGGAGAGGGTATACTATACTACGATTGCATCTATTCACCAAGAGTCCCAATCTATAGAGAGCGGAGCTACTCCTTCTTTAAGAAAAAGAGGTTACCGAAACCAGGATGTTTTAGCTACTTCGGGCGCTCCTGCTAATGTAATGTCTCAGCTTCGGAATGAGCTTGAAAGCCATGAGAGAGACATGATTCATACCCGGATCATCCAATCATGTAAGATACCCCAGAGGACTTAGAAAAAGGAAGAATCGAACCAATAGGAGCAACAAAGTGTCATTCAGTAGTTCCCTTTTTGCACTAAGAATTTGAAAATAACATTTCCATTTCGGATGTACAAAATTCTACTCGTTAAATCGAAATAAGGAAATCTCCTTTGAGCCATTTGCACGTGGAAATACCAGATGAAAAATTCCAGTGATAAGGAAATTCTTTTTCAAGATTCCAGGAAGAGCATGTGTTGTAAATGTATGCGCGGTGGAGTCAATCTGCACTAGCATCCTTGCTTCTGTCCCCGTTACCTTTGATAGCTATGTCCCCGCCTCTCTTTTTGACTCTGTGACTCGCTTCTCGAGTCTCGATCTCAAAAAAGTACTTGTATGAAAAAAATCGATATCTTTCAGGTGCTCCTGGCTCTGGAGCAGGCAGTTCTAGAGAACTGGATCAATGCATGTATTCATCCTAAAAAAATCCTGAAGGTCTAGTCTAGAAAAAAACCCAGATTTTGTTGGGTTAGTTTTTTTTTTTTATAGGAAAGGCGGTCACAGGAAGAAATGCCCTACCAATGAATAGATTAGTCGACTAATGTCAACAACCTCTTTCTTCATATACCATACCATCCGCTTTGATATCCGAAACTAAAGATATGACACAATAAATGGTAGGAATAGGACAGCTACACTAAGGAAGAAAGCTAGGGATTTGAAAAAGGATTTATACAGGTTATATAGCTGGGACGTTTCATTTCCATTTGAATAAGATCTAATCTATAAGACTTCAGTTCGCCTTTCCGTGCCTAAATCTTCAGGTGAGGGAGGGCATGCCCCTGGCCTTTATTTACACTTTATCTTGATTACTCTCTTTCTAAAACTCTTTCTTTCCACCCCACTGCTCAGCCCCCTCCAAACTATGGCATCAAGGTGGGAAACCCCAAGGGGCAGGCCTCAACCGATCTATTGATAAGGTAAGGGGAAAGACAACTGAATAAATAGGTCTATCCTATAAAGATGGGCTAGAGTAAACGCCAAGCACTGGCCCATTAAGATTAAGGAAAGTATTTCACCTGCCAAGCAGTCGTTGGATAACGAGGCCTATCTTGGTTCGAAGTATCGATGACGCATTCCCGTCGGGCCTTAGTTAGATTGTATACCACGATATCATCGAGGTAAACAAGAACGAAAGAGTCAATATTGGTCCGCCAAATTACAGAAAGTGGTAGGAGCATTGGCTGAAGTAGGTCTAGTGACTGTAGTCTCACCTGACCTTTCCATACCTCTATCTCTGTTTCGTACTTTCCTAAGAAAAACTATCTTGATTTCGATAGGGCAAGGCTGGTTTAGGGGCTGACCTGAGATACAACGAAAGAACAAAAGAAGAATTTTAAACAAAGAGTTCCCACTTGATAGAAGGATTTTTTTAGCCTTTGAATCGTAATTAAAAGATGAGCAGCTTTGAACTGGAGAAGATCCTATAATAAAAAAAATTCTCCAACTGCTTCGCTTGGTACTCCAACTGCAAGTATCCCACTGGCTGAAACGGAATTAAAACCACCTGAAAGTAGCAATTACACGGACTCCGACAATGGGAATCTCCAGTATGGGGAACATACAGCATAGCTGGGGAAAGAAAATAGGTAGGCAAATAACTAGATAAGGGAATTCCTTTTAACTCAAATCTTAAATTCTTTCTCCTATTTTTAAGAAGTAGCTACTACTGTGATCATATCTGCTGTTCGTATATCAGCTCAAGCAAGCCTAACTAGTCTCATCGACTACTCAAAACTCAACTCATACACAGGTAATCGGTTCTACTTGAATAGGCGCTGTACCGGCAACGAACTCTAAGGTTTTGCTTTTTATTTACTTTCTTTAGTCAATGTCGCATTGCCTTAATGGTACACATCTTCTAGTCGGCAGGGCGCAGATCTATGAATAGGAGTTGTTGGACGGGTATCTACCGGACCTAAATTATCAATAAGCTCTTCAAGCACGTTAATAATTCGTCCCAGACTCACTCCGTCTAATGGGCTTAGCAATTGCAGTTTCGCTTTTAAGCAGCTGGGAGATGAGACATCTATTCTGTTTACCTGATATCATTCCTTTCTGCCTTCTCAAAGCCTCGGAACTCAAATCTCAAAAATAAATACCCCATTAAGTAGAGGAGTCAACGGCACGCACATGCAGGAAAGACGGTCTTTCGGTTCATTGGTCTTGTTTTTCGCTTGTACGTACATCGGCTTGTTGGTGCTTGGAATAAGAACCTGCCCTAGGCCCTCAGTTTGTAGCTTGGTTAAGTTCTTTCGTTAGGTGAATGAGGAGTTATAGGCGGACATGGGAACTTACGGTATGTCAATCAGCTGTTGGGGCTCTAGCGACGCACGCGATACATGTAGCTCTATGAATAAAAGTTGTTGGTATACTAGCCGGCTAATAGAACAGTATGGGAAAGAGGAGTAGACAATCTGGGAGGTACAGGCCCGGCACAATAAATTGGCGGAGTAGAAGAAAAAGTTGCGGGTTCAGGTGCAGCTAAATCAATAGGACCGTCTGGGGTTGGCGGAGTTTGTAAGAAGCACGGTTGGCGATAAGCTGGTACTGGTTTCATTCTTTCTGTTCTCTCTTCTCGGAATAGGTAAATCAAATAGACTAACAATGTAGGCACACGTTAGCACAGTTCTGTAAATAAGAGATGTCTCATCCGGTTGATCTGTCGCAATCACTCTTTCTCGCGACCTTTGCTTCCTAATTAGAAGACCTTGAAAGGGGCGAAAGAGACGTTCTTATAGCTACAGTTTGAGGATATCTATAGGGTATCGGCTTAGGGCGGACCTTAGTCTTTCTCTAGCTCTGAAGGAGATGACTCAGCTACGGTAAGTAGTACGATACTTTTAGCCAATTAGAACTCTTGGTGAGAGTGTTAAGCATAAGGGAAAAGGTAGTTGAGGTTAGTCTTACTAGCCCCCACACCCCGAAAAAGATTGTAGGCGTCGCTCTCTTTCAAACATGATAATAGCAAACTCTTTCAATCAAGGTGGTGATTTGGCTTAGAAAAGACATATTTATTCGATTTAATCTTTTGAAGTCTAGAGCTCGTTGGAACGATGCTTTCGTTCCTTCAATCTATAGAAAGAAAGTCAACTTCAGATAATAACGTAAAGCCCGGGGAGAATAAAATAAGTCTTTTAACCCTAGGATCAGACCACTATTTGGTACACTGGACCATGTTGGTTTCCAAGATATACCCTGATAAACGGGTACCCCTGGTACATATCGGAGAAATAATTCTCTTGCACAACGGCAGGCTTGAACTAACATTGGAACCCATCGCCGTGAAGAATATAATTTTATATAGCATAGCCCCTGTTCTTACTTGAACTCTCAAAACAACTTGACTTGTTGTTGACGAAACCAAAGAACAGTGCTTTCGTCCCTAGAATAGTCTACTTGGGTCTAGGATCTCAGGTCTTGAAAATTGTCTTCTTAGCTTAGAGGAATCGAAAGCGCCACTAATAGAAGCCTGACAGTGAGCATCCCCCCTTTTCTCCTGATAATTGGAAGTAGAAGTTGATTCCACAATAGTTTCCCTCATAGGTCGAGTACTTCTATTTTCGTTGAGTAACTACTGCTTGTTTGCGTCAAAAGTACTCTCGTTGCATTTTCCTTACGGCTTAGCCATATATTTAGCTTAGTCCTGCTACTGGCTTGCTATCTGTTGTCTGCCGTGAGTCTTCGATCGGTCTATCGAGTGTAATGGTCTATCTGATATAAAAGAATGGCTCTTCCACCCCCACCACCCTATGAGTAGGAGTTTTCCATGGGATGGACTACGAAGTGGATCGATACACGACTGGATAGTTGATAGAGTGAACAAGTGATGGAGGTAGGGTATGAACCGAAGGCATTCTTAAGCAAAGCACGAATGAAACAGAAAAAAAAAGGGAATTCCGCCCTGAAGGAAAGGTGCGTAGGGGAAGAGCTCTTGCGAACGCTACTCCCACTCGCTAAACAAATGCCCTATATCTGAAAGCGACGTGACAGGCTAGCTGCGCCGGCATATGCAGGAATGAAATCGATTGATAATTGCACCTTTGCCACTAATGCTTTCTAGTTCCCTCGCCACAAAAATGGATTCTCTCACAGCTTTTCTTTACTCGATTTAGATTTTGTTGTGCGTCTCGAAAAAGGCGATGATCTCGTCTTGACTATACTTGCTCGTATGCTGAGTTTTCACTTTTTGAAATCTACAGTATTTTCGGAGCAATCGTTTGGTTTTCGAACGGATCACTAGGTGTTCTATAGCCAAAGGAGGCAGAGTCAGAAAACTTTAGAAAATTGATCTGATTTACTCTCTAAATACAATCTATCGTCCCGTTTTTTTACGAAAGTTGGAACCTTTGGTGAAGGATAGATACGTTTTTTACTTCAATTCCTCTTTTTTAGAATGTCCCATTTTGGATGAGGATGGGAGAAATTGGCCAACATAAAATGTTCTGGGCATGCCGATATCGCGGACTCTTAATCTAATCTTTTCTAGGCATTCTAGGGTTTATGTCTGACTTTTACTATTACTGTTCTCTTTTACCGAAAGGCATCCTCTCTGTACTCTAAACCCTTCTCGGGGAAAGCTCACTCTTCTAAGTGCTATCTATCTACAAGTAAAGGGTGGAAGTCTCTATGGATAGAGTTATCTCTGTCTTTTTCTATTTAAGTAGGTGTATTTAACTTCAAGTGCAAGATGGGCTAGGCGAAGCAGCCAATAGCAGTCTGTTCTGTTTTGAATCCCTTACTACACGAACCCACCGTCTCAGGTGAATCACAATATTCTCCTTGATTCTATAAGTCTTGATCTCTCTACGAGTTTAGCTTTGTCATTGCACTCAAAAACCTGCTCAATAGAGGCTATATCCTCTTGCTTCACACTAAGTCAATCTAGAAGCTAATTTCAACACTCGAAACAATAAACATGGGTTCGAGGATAAAAAGCCCTTTCGGGAGGCAAGAAATGAAAGCCCTTGGCCCTAGACTGGGTGAACGTTCAACAATGTCCTTCCTAGCTTCATACGTTGGAATTGAAATTGAATTCCTTTTCTTTTTTTCCTTATCGCCCTCACTTCTCATTTTAGATACCGACCTCGAAGGGCGTAAAGAAGGGGGAGCAAGTTTTTGTCTCATTTCTTTCCCTTTTTGCAAGGGAAAAGGGCTTGTAGCGCATTTCTCTTCTCGAGAGAAGGCATTTTAGAGCAGGGGATAAAGATTTGCGAGCCTTCCTCTTATTAGCTCACAACTTCTCCTTCTATGAGAACAGAAGTGGTTGGGCAATCTTCTAGCCCAGGTCGGTTCTCCCTTTCTATCTTAATGGCATTGCCCGAGTCTGTTGGAGTCTCTTTCTCTTCCTTTCCGACCAACTACTACCTGTACCGGGTTCTATCAAACCAGACACTTTAACTTGACATTAGGAGTGTAGGACGTCTACCACCTTTGAGGACTTCTGCCGGGTCATTGTTTCAAGGACAGAGTCGGGTAACCATCTGTCCTACTTATTTACCGTTCCCCGTTGCCTTGCATTGTTGGGTGTAGCGGTCAATGTTAAGGCAGGGAATAAGGCCAACTGTAATTGATTTCGAAACTCATGTATTATGCATGCAAACAGTGGTTAGCGAACCCGTACAATACCCATGTACATATCTTAGTCCCAACTAAATCTTTTAGCGAACTCTACTCATCCAATATTCGAGACTATTGACTTCGGAGTAGAAATCTTCACTCCAATGTCATCTACAAAGGACTTGTAGACTGGCCCGATATGTTGGTCGGCGATGAGAACATCGTCACCTAAAACAGCATACCTGTCAAACTTCTTACCAGAATGCACCTCTTCTGCGGCCAACCATATCATGATGGGTCAGCGCAAACAGTGCCCAAGATGAATAGTAACCCAACGGCTGTCCTACTTAAAAACGAACTTCACTTAAGCACTTCTTATTGTTAGTGAAAGCTACAAGAAAATCATTGTTTGCAAGGTAGTTATTTACAGTCGTGGATGCGAAGGATCTATCAGAAAGATACATCACTGTCGTAAATATAATTCTCAAAGGCCACCTATCCGTGGCGGCAGAGAGATCATAAGAATAACAGTGCATATCGCCAACCAATCTCCTCAAAGAGGCACGTTGGTTGAAAGTTGCATCCATTGGAATCCTTTTCAATACCGACATAGCCCATTCGTGAAGGGGGCGCAGCAATCTCTGATTGATGTAATTACCTATCACAAACATTCGTCTCTTTCTCGCACCAGGGAATGCGTAACATACCCGGCCAGCTATGAATAGCATACCACTGTCTCTGAAATCATAGACTGAAGGAAAATATTTCCCCAATGTAGATTCAAACCAGTCTAGGCCCCACCCTGAAAAGAATTTATTCATCTTATCCAAAGGGTACCTAACACATGGCATCCACAAGCTGCCTTAGCTCCAACTAAACGCTTCAGCATTTGAAATGTTTAGTAAGATGCCAAAAGCACAGAGTTCGAAGAAGAAAGAGGTAAATGGCGATTTTGCCCGTTTAACTTCCTCCTTCTTGAATCCTATTGCCCGCAGACACTTCTATGAGTATGACCAAATAGGAAGCGCCTACCATATTGGTTTGAATTGCATCCCTTGTTCAAGAGGTACAGTTCTAACCCATGGCATGTAGTGTGGTACTAGTTCAGGTAACTTTGTTTTCATTTTCAAACAGTACTGAACCCACCTATACTATTTTACGGTCCAGTATTGTATCTTACCTAGCACTAAGAGATATGCTAGCTGAAGGCTGAACTCACTAAGGTACGCTCATGGCTCGCTTCAGTATCCTTCGGCTCGCTCGTTTCATTCTTAGCTTTGGTTTCTACTTCTGCTCCGATCTAGTGCATACTACTCCAAAAGGGATTTCCCCTCGTATCCCTCGAACATGAAAGAGAGGCTCAACTCATGGGACTACATAGGGAACTCGTCATTTTAGGGAGAGCCCCACAAGCCCAAAACACAAAATCAAAATTCCTTCTTGAAAGGCCAACCCCCGTAGCTGCTACGTCGCTACTTGCATTCGCTCGGAAGCCATTTAGTGGAACAAAAGTACCATTCGCTTCGACTAAACCCTTTGGAGACTATCTAGGACTGTGCTACACCCATAGCGAGTATTCTATCCGCTCTTTGTATGAATTATTTTCATGGGTACCATCGAGAATATTCTGTTAGTGTGAAGCTTATGGGAGCAGTAGTCCATGGCAAGTGTATCTATTTCTATGCAATTATGGAAACAAGAGGAAAGATAGAGCGCCCTTCTTTTTTAGCAGCCTCCTAGTTCGTAAGGCTGAAGGGAGAAAGAAATCCATAGAAAGAAAAGCAAAGCTCCGTATCCAAGTGGGAATCTTGTTCCATTTAGGGACGTGAAATCCCATCCAGCAGAACCATTTGCGAGGTTTGATTCTTAAACCGGATCGAGCGGGTGCCTAAGCTTAAGTCATGATCATTAGGAAGTGTAAAAACTTATTCACTTGCAGCGAGTTAGCCTCCTTATGAGTCGGGCACAGCTAATATATTATTTGAGGAAGAAGGAATAGTCTGATCTATAATAAGAGATCCAATCCGAGGATGATGTAATAGCCAGACTAAGTCCCAAAGTCTTTCCAACCAACTTCAATTATAAAGGCATCCTTTTCTTAATAGACTGATCCGGGCGGGTTGGAGAGGCATCTGCCTATAAATAGACTGAAATAAGGAAGACATCTTTCCAATGGGGAGGGCCAATCTTCTCTTTGATGTGAAATTAGTCAGTTTGAGGTTTGACCTCTATAAATGTTACACATAATGGGCTGTGCCCAAACCATTCTTGGCTTTACAACTGCACCGCCTACGGTTGTTGATGACCTTTCTTCCATTTATTCCATTTATATGGTAAAGCGGTGATTACCGAATTCCGTTGCACTTATGTGGATCATAAGAAGCAAGAAAGAGAATCGCTTTGATAGAGACTCCCAGGTGCGTATCTGGTCAACAACCTACAGGAATAGCCGGACGTTCTATTTCGAAATCCAGAAATGACTGGTGGTACCCGTAGAGTTACTAAATTATTGTCTTTGGATTCTTATTTTTGTCCGAAAGTCTTCGGCGTCTTCAGCTCGAACTATTTTCTCTAAAGTAAAGGTAGTGAAGTAAGCCAAGGATAGGGTAGGTAGGATCCATACTGGATGGACCAGGATTCCATTCCGTCCTTTTTTCTTTCATTGTCTGCTTTGTCTGTCTCGTATTCGATTGCCTCGCTCTCTTCGTTAGGATTGTAAATTCCAACACTTGGAATTGTTGTATGTAGAGAATGGTGATAGACAAGCAAGACCAGTTCTTCCTTACAAGACCTTTCTACTTACAAAACAAAGAGGAGGGATGGACAAAAATCGACTGATTAAAGAGCTTCAAAAGCGATACAAGAAAATCACATGAAGGGAATAATAGCGCACACAAAAGAGGAATAATCAGTTTATACACAATTACACACTATCACAAAGACCACACCAGTGTAGGCATTCCTTCACAACAAAGCATATCATAAAAACAAATGTCAAAAGAAAACGTTTGCCAATGGTAAAGGATTGATTGATTCAAGGTCCTCGCCTAGCCTTTCTTGGTCTTGTTTTAAAGGTTAATGCCTCCCCTACAATACTTTGTGGCTCCTTCCTATGGTATCGGAGGCGACTGAAGTACTACCTTCTTTTCTGTCGCATGATGCTAACTCAACCGAATAAGGAAAGGTTTTAGGTGGCAATTCAAGAGGTAGCGAGACTAAGTGAATTTTTATGTTGAGATGAGTTTCTTTGACTCGTCCTGATTCTGAGCTGAGCGAGAGTGACTCAAATCGTTCATTTTTGGACCCTTTATTTCAACAACAGGGAATTCAACTCCCCCGAGGTTTCCAATTTATCTTGGATTTGTTGGAACGCTTGGTAGAGAATGACTCGTACTTCATTACCTGTTTAACTACTATCTATCAATGCTTCGACAATTTGGGAACGCAAAGTCCCTCTATTTCCCTTAGCAAATGGCAAGAAAAGCTTAGGCGTGGATTCCCAGCTAGAAGCAATCAAGTTAGAAAGCAGGAGTACTATAATGTGTTTTGTTCCTCTTTTTAAAACGAGTGCTAAGTCTTTCCATGTGGTTAGATGGGAGGTAATAGTTAGTATCTTTTCCCTAGCATCGCTTACAATTGAATAACTGATAAGCGGGTTACAGAGAGCTATAAGCTAAAAGATAGATTTCTTCTCCAACCCAGTTACCCCTGCCTTCCTTAGTTAGTCAATCTGTACTTGAAAGGATAAAGTTCCCGAAAAGCATGGCGCATTGAGACTTCAGGGCCCATGGTGTCAGCTCTTCCTCAGTCCTTTCCTGCCAACTCCTATTAAAAGATGCTAGTAGGCTTGATCGGACGGACTTACCTGCGACACATCACCCTGAAGTTTATTCTCTTACCAGTGGTGCTGCGGTCTTTCCTACACTGAAGCAAGCACAAGCAGCTGGACAACCCACATGCACACCAGATTCTGGCCCGTGTTCTGGGCCTTGCCAAAATATCCAAATTTGATTCGGATCCTTCGGGCAAATCACAGAAAAGGTTCTACTCGTAGGTGAAGGTCAATCCATGCTTATTTCATTTAAAGCCAATTGATGTGGGTATGGTATTCCTAGTTATGATATATTTGAGGTACCTGTGGTTGGATTGGGCTTCTTTACTTCTTACCTATTCATTGGGCAATTGCTTTCTTTCTTTCGACCTAGCTTTTTTTTTCACCTAGACGATACTTTTACTAAGAGTAAGAGGCAGTTAATCTATAATAAAGGACAGTAACCTAGTTCTTGGTGTGGGGAATGGAAAAATGGAACAAGATTTAAGCTGAATCTCGCAACAGAGCAAGCAGTTCCAAAGTGAGTAGTTGCCCCGTGCCCTGAAACTTGTTTTTTGGAATGAAAGACTGATTTCTAAGGTACGTACTTACTCGATATAAGCGAAATGAGAAAGAACCTCACGTAAAGCCAGGTAGCATAGGTGTCCGTGGATTCTTCAGCCAGGCATCCATCCACTCTATCCGTATTATCTGTTGAAATACCATCCGAGGAGAGTGCAAACAGCAGGCGGGGTTTAATGGTTTGAACCCTTTCAAAAAGGTTTTTTGAAACCCGATTTCTGCGTGAGGCATCTAATGTGGACTGTGAGTGGGAATTTCCCCCAACTTGGTCTCAAGTTATCATGGACTCAAAAGTCTCCTTAGTAACTTTATTACTTGTCTGTATTATACGATTAATCGTAAACTTCTCTCTCTTCGCTCCTCATACTTCTATATGAGTGGCTTAACGCTCGAGTCACTACGTACCTCTCCTTTACAGTCAACTAACTATACTTACCTTAATCATATTCAGATAAAGGGACGCTCTCTTCTAATATGGAATTAGATAGTGATCATAAAAGCGTTATAACACAATGTATAGCCCGTAGAAATCAAGTCTTCTTCTGCCGCCTTAGTGGGACTCTCGAAGCCGGCTTTCTAGAAATAGAAGCTTAAGGTCTCATAAGTAAATCCAGGCGAAGAGGCACATATAGACTCTAATGAAAGATTTCAAAATGAAAGTGCTCTACTAAAGAGCTGTCTCGCTAAAGTAAATTGTACTGGAAATGCCATTTCCCGGTCTTGTAAGCCTTCCATTGTTGGCAGTAAGGGACAATCCCCTATTTTATTAATATTTCCATATGCCCCTCTCTAAGCCAGTCTTGCAGGTCTTTCCCCATTTTCTTTTCCTTTAGCCTTTTAAAATGAAATGTAAAGGAAGCAGAGAGGTAGCTTCTAGCTTTTTATTCTCATACTCTTTGACTAAGTCCCGAAGTAATCATATTTTTCTTCATGTTCATTTTTTTGGTTCTTGATCTTCGATCATTCTAAGCTGCTACTACATATAGTAGGCAAGGCGGCCTTTTTTTTCGTTTATTAAGGTGAGCTTCAATGCCTCGACTGAGGTTTAAGAGGTTGTGACCTCATAAATATACTTTCAAACTTTATTATTACCAGAAGAAGATCAGGACTCAGATCAAATGGACAAAGTTCCCTTAAGATCTATCTTCGGAGAGTGTGGATAAGGGAAAAAGGAAAGCAACTACGGCAGTTGCTAGTCCTCAAGCGAAGAAGAAGGAAAAGCCATCAAGTTAGTAACATTTTGAAGGGTCAGATATGAAAGACTGGTTTGATTCAATCCCTTATGATACATAGAATAGGACTAAAGATAAAGTAAGGCGATCTTCACGTGTATCCGATCATCAAGCTCAATCCCTTCCTTCGTTTCGATGGCAGAGCTACCGCACTAGTTCAGTTGATTGAGGGGAGTATTAAACAACCAACACAGGGGAAAGTATAGAAAAAGTATCACTGCTTTTAGGAGTCCCTCTAATTATATTAAATATCATAATAGAAGAAAGGTCCACAAAAGGAAAGAAATCAATCTAATCACTCCATTTCCATTTCAAGCAAGTGCACCTTAGAGAATCCGACATCCCGGAAGTTTGACTATATCCTTGCCCTTTCACTTATTTATGATACCCCAGTGAGAATGGCAACATTAACTATCGAGTAAGAAAGACTCTTTTTGGCTTCGTTTCAGGCATTTGTTCTTCATCAAATCAAGTTAGGCTTGCCTCGTAATTGGAGTATGGGTCCCCGTCTCCCTAACCAATTTTCGTTCTATACGGCTGTTTGGCATTGGGAAATCGAAAGGAAAAAAACGTTTTTCCCTGGTTGAATTAGAAAATCTTTCCAGGCCCGTAAAAAACCTCTTTTGCATCTTCGGATTCTCGTTTAGATGATGTTGATCTTTCTCTAGTGACAGCAGATGCTGAATCGCTTTGTTTTAGCTGATTCGTCTTTTGATTGAATTCTTTTCCTCTAAAGCAAGCCTAGGATCAAGGGAAGAGAGGAGCAGCTTGACCAGACGAGGCGGGGGATCTCCGCAGTTCCAACATCGAGGAAGTCCTATGGTAAAGTCATCAATCGCACAAAAAGTCTAATCAACAAAAAAGAATAAACGAATATAAATAGGGGGTTTGTTTACCTATTCATGTAGTTCTTCTCTAGTCATTCCCTAACCTTTTAGTGTAAGCTACCTTTAATATTATATAAAGAATGTGATTTCTGAACCTAAGGCTAATAGCTCCCGTGCTGCTTTTGACTCCTACTCAATTAATCCGAAGCTGTGGTATGGCGTGGATGCACCTGTGAGTGAAGCAATCAAAATTGTTTGACACATGGAGAAGGGAATCGAACCGACATAACTAGGTTTTGTTCTTTGAATCGATTCACTCGTCTTTTGCTAGTCAGATTTTTTTTTCTTCTTCAGGGTAGAGTACTCGGCTTTTAAATGTGACTATCCTCTTTTACACATTTAGATGAAGCAAGGGATTTGTCCATACTATGAGTCAAGTTTGGAAGACCACGACTGATCTTAAAAGGGAATGAATGGATAAAATAGCATGTCGGATTGAGGGGTAGTGTTTCATTCCTTACAAAGAAGTACAAAAGGTTCGAATTCTTTGAACTAATGAAATGGGTTCAACGAATAAATTAAGAGGGCCCCGTGGCTTAAATTAATTACAGGAAAAAGCAAAACAACGAGCTATTTCAATTCATATTGTTTTGTCGGTACGCTCGGATTTCTTTGTACCGCCCAGAAGAGCGGATCCAATACCAAGACGCCCAGAAGGGGTATAATAGTAGTTGAGTGCGAGTTAGGCGCGAATCGAATCCCTGAGATTGGAATTAGATATAGAGAAATTCATTGAAAACTTAAAGTAGAAGGTGAAGATGAGGAGTATCTAGCCGGATCTTCTATCTACGCAAATTGAAGGCTAATGCAATTGAATGAGATAATCTGCAGCAATTGATTCACGAATCCGATGCAGAGAGTCGTGGTAGTTCACGGCAATTCCCGAGGAATATGACATGGCTATTGTTTCAGCTCTTCTGACTATGCTTTCCGCGGTCGCTAGGCGGTGGTTTAGTAAGGGCTTTAGGAAAAGGCGTAACTGCTCTTGTCGGAGGGGCTGGGCTACTAGATGGGAAAGATCCCACACCTGGACTGACTATTCAGGTACTAAGAGCATCTTTGTTTGATCTTCTTTCCAGCGAAGGAAGCAAGAGAGGATCTTTCACTACAGCGTAAACTCCGATCGGAATGGAAGCTGCTTCATAATTAAATAATAATAAATGTACATTGAGCCATAGGATGGTTGAAATCTTAAAAGCTTCCCTGGCTTTGATGTATTCCCTCAGCATCATTCTTCATTTTCTATATGATTAAGACATGCAAGTCTTACTATGTCTTAAGTAAGAGAAGGTCGATGTAATTGAGCTGATTTCTTAATGGTTAACTCTTCGACCTGGGCATCTAACCTTAAAAGTAGAAAGTCGGCGAAGCAGAAGTTATCATAGATAAGATAAAAGTTTGCTCGCGGGCTCCCTACTATAAGATAGTGGCTAGTAGTTGATTCTTCGGAGTTCATAGTCGAAGCTGTATTAGTCCAAGCCGTACCCTACCCTACCCCCGCAATAACAACCTGAGCCAATTAGCTGTTGCCAACCGTGCTTCACTCCACCTCGCTTTCGACCTCAGCTGCTATGCTTGGTGCCGACCCTTACACCATAAACAGAATAAAGATATCCCAGGAACCAAGCTAGGGATTCATGACTAGCGCAAAAGCCTAGCGAGCAGAGAAGTACAACCCTTTTCTTGCTCACTTTTTGTGCATTAAGGACTATACCACTATATACGCTCAAAAAAAAGCCTTTGAAGTTCGCCTAGAAGTTTGGCTTCCAAATGCTATTATCAGTTTTTTCTAAAAGGGAATCCTTATCTAAGAAGAGAGCAAATTTAGTACGGACTTTCTGTGTCAAGCGAAAGGCATAGGATTGAAAGACGGTTCAAAGTGAAGATCTTTCCTGACTCTGAATCTGTTCTAGGGCCAGCTAGGATCTTTGCAGCTTTCTTACCTGGACCAGTTATCTTTCTAGTATTACATAAAAATACTAGCCCTCTAAGATAGTCTTAGCGAATCCCTTCTTCTATTCGCTTAATTCCAGACCTGTGGGACAGAGCCTCAAACTAACATGAGTAAGGCCTTTGATAGGGTTGAATGGAGTTACCTTGGGTTGTTGTTGGAAGCAATGAACTTTCTTGCCTTTTTATTGATCTGGTCATGAAATATGTAACCTCTGTCTGCTATGATATGCTTGTTAATGGCTACTTTAGCAAAGCTTTTAATCCTTCTCGAGGTTTGAGGCAGGGAGATCCTTTGTCGCCCTTCCTATTTATTCTATGTGCGCAGGGGTTCTCTTCCATGTTGAAAAGGGCAGAACGGCAAGGAAAAATGAAAAAGATTAAGTTCAGAGCTGAGGGTCCTAGCCTCCCGCATCTATTGTTCGCACTTGCTCTTTGTGAGAGGTCATCATGCCGATATTTCCAGTATGGAGCCACCTTCTTACCTGAGTTCCCGTGCCCCACTTGCAGTTAAGGTAAGGACTTCGATCGATTGAACTTTAGCAAATAGTCCATAGCAGATAGATTGAGTTTTAGGCTTGCGAAGGCCCCAACCACCCACCTCTATTCTAGCAAGAATACAAAACAAGACAAAATGAAGGGAAAGAAAGCATGCCGGAACAGGGTAGTGAGTGGCGGGGAAGACCTTCGCTTTTCTGGTGCCATCTCTTTACCGAGCAATCATATGATGCCGCAGCGCATCAACAACATCGGAATCTGGGAAGGACGAGGAAGAATTCATGGAGAACGAATCTATCTTACTTGAATCCATTCCTCCCACTACTTGGAAGGGCTGATCATAGACCTATATTAATGACGACCAAGGATAAGCCCTACACCTTTGATGATAGATCAACAATGGCTTCTTTCTGAATGCAGAATGTATATAATTGATTGAGGAAACTTTGAGCTTGATTGAATATGCTACACCTGACGGAAGAAGTTGGTCATTCGGAAGCATACTTATATGATGAACTAACCCTTTGTCGATGCTCGTAGTGTATAGAAGGTAAATGTGGGGGAGGATACAAATCCCGACTTCTATCGTCTTAGTGTAGTGGAATACCCGAGTGAAGTAAAATAGTAAAAGAAGGGCGTGTTGTGGAAAAGAAAAAGCTTTCAAGAAAAGAGTAGAAATGCCTTGAAAGTGTGTTTGAGTTTTGGGAAGACATCGCCTATACTAAAAGGCTTCATAGATGCAGATATGGAAGGTGATCATGACCGGATAAAGTATACATCTGTATATCTATTCACTTTCTATAGAGACAATCTAAGTTGCAGGAGATGTTGTGGTTCTTTCTCAAAGAGTTGGGTTTGAAGCAACAACAGTCAAAAGTATTAGAAAGGTATGGTATACAGCAAAGCCAATATGTGACCTCTATAGAAGGGAGACAGGAATCGAAAGCACAGACTGACTGCCGAGAAGAGACCAACAGATTAATGGATTACGGGACAAGGGGACAGACCCAATCTAATAAGAGGATTGCCTTAGCAGCCTTATTTATTATATGTGAGAGTTATCTTATCGTCTCTTTCTCGAGCAAGCATGCTATCTTCGGTGCCGCTTTCCTTTTCCTATATAAAAAAGTTCCCTTTCTCCTCCTTTCCTTTTGAGTGATGTAAAGAAGGGGTATTCTCCTGTGAGTGAGGAAGGCTATGTCTGTCCGCCGAGATGGCTGTTGTTCTTCCTGTCCGGGATGAGCACCCAAGCCTTTCTGTTGCCACCAATCCATCTGTCTATTATTTTTTTGTTAGCTAACCAGATTCAGAGATAACCAGAAAACCTAAGCAGCTCTAAAAAGAAGAACCAGAACCCCACCTCAACTGGTGAGCCCGAACTAACCAAACCCCATGAGGTTTCCATTCCATCTACCGCTCCGAAGCTTGTGTAGCACCCACATGTAGAAGTATAGGAAGCTCCCCACCTATGGAAGCATCATTCCTTCTAGTTCGTATGGTCCCAGAAGTGGCTTTACCACCATCTCGTCTAGTTATAGTGATAATGCTAGGGCTACCGATTCCGGGAAAGGTATATAAAAGAAAAGTATCAAAGCTAGACTAAGTGAGGTTTGAAAGCAAGTTTGAAAAGGAGAAGTATGGGCATTCTAATCCTGGTTCACCTTTATAATTACGTATGTAAGTTTCTTTTTTCTTACTTTTCTAGTAATGAAAGGTGATCCTCCGCCCAATAGATCTTACCGTGTGTAGATCGAATGGATTTCGAGCTTGATAAGCTGTAAACCAGACGTACCTGAAGCGGGACAGGAAAGTCTTCTTTTCAACCGTTAAAAAGCTCTAGGTGCTTTCCCACTATCTTGAGATAGAAAAGAAAATTGACTTTTCCGGGAGGCGCGCCCATTCCTATTTCTTGACCTAAGCACCCGCACCCTTAAATAGAGCCTAAGGCTTTCCTATATTATCATTAACCCCACGCCCATTAGCTTAGAAATTAGTCATAAAAGATCAATCTTATCATGTGATTGCAAGGCTAGTGAATAAGCTAATTACTTCTTCATTAGAAAAGGGAAAGACAAGGGCTACGGGATCAATACTACTAGGGAATACTCCTTTTCCCTTATCTTAGGCCCGATCTTGACACAATATCCAATTTCGGCTTTTGCCTAAGAGGGGGAAATGCTTTCTATAAGAAAAGGCAGGTAAAGCAAAGCTGTCATGAATCAGGTTAACAGAACGAGCATTGTCGGCGAAGATCAAACCTTTCGAAAAAGCGAGTCAGTATAGTGCCCCTCAACCGTCTTTCCATAAAGAACATATCATGGATAGACTGCCTATCTTGATAGTCATTAGTGGTATACAATCCAAAAGAAGGCATCATAGTAGCAGCCTCCGTTATCCGGTAAAGGGTAAAGGAGCGCCTATCTTTATTAGTATACGGACTTGGAACCAGCCAATTCACTTACATTGATGACACTGCTAACAATGGATCCTTTGAAGACAGATAGTAATGTCTTGATTTGCCTTCAAACGGGCTTCACCTTCAAAGGAGAGTAACCAACCGTCGTTGTGTCTTAGAAAGAGTAAATTCATGAGGACAAGATATGCCTTATTTGAAAGCTGAAAGACCAGTCCCGTGCTACAACCGAAACAAGGATTTTAGGGTTAAAAAACTGCAAGCAAAAAGAGGGCAACTGAATTCGAAGAACTCACAAGTAAAAAGAAGAGGGACTCGACTAAGACGATGCGAGAAATGGGCAGATACCTGGAAAGCACATAACCAAACTCTACAATTTCGAAGACTTCGAAACAAAGAGAGAGGCGTAATGCGCTGATAGAGGGATATGTCTAGGCTACTAGGCTGCTTGAAAAGGGATTAGGGTGAAAGGCAATGATGCTTACCACTATAAAGCATAGGCTCAAGGAGAAAGAAGGAAGCCTCCTTAGTAGCAACTTCACTCACTCACGGAAGAAGGAATTATACCGCTCGGGAAGCATAACTAATCGGGCATATTGCTCGAAAGCAGTGGGTTTCCGAAAGAAAAAAATAGGGAAGTCAGGCATTTAGTGCCTTGGGGGTATTTGAAGAAGTTCTCTATCTACTTAGGGACTTGGCAACTCAAGTACAACCACCGCTAATTGAAAAAGAAATGATGGCTACATTTGTCAATACCTTGAAGACACCTATTATGATAAATTAAGTGGAAAGCAGTCTAGCAGAAGCTAAGCAGCCGATCATACCCATCTCATAGTTTTGCTGGCTAAGCAGCCGTAATCAATTCCCTTGGTTAAGCCTTTTAATCGATTCTATCTAACTTTTTCAGCGTCTGAAAGAACTTTCTAATATCGGCTCTCTTTACCATTATTTCTCTTTCGGGTCGGGTGACTTATCTATATCGTTCTCTGAGGGTACTTCCTTGGGCAGGTCCATTCCCATTAACACTTTCCCAAGCTCAACTCATAAGACTTCTGGTCTCTCATCTGGTATCGATGGATGGGAATGCCCCCCAGAAGGAAGAAAGGGCAAAGAAGGCAACTACATCAACAAGAACAAAAAAGAGTTTCCCGGCTTTATCTTATCTATGATTTCCGGGTTCTAAAAAGACTTAATAAATAATAAGGGAAAAAAGCAGGGTTATTTAACTACTAAATAATTTTCCGAATGGCCTTACTCAAGGACCAACAAAACAAGGGCAACAGCAGGAGATGAAATAGCAGCTACGCCTCCTCGAACCAGATTCTTTTCGATCTACCGTAGTCGAATTCACACCAAGGCAAGCTACTTTCATATCAGGAAAAGAGATCAGGAACAACCTTTCTTTCCCCTAGCTTTCCTGCCAAAAAAGAGTATTCATAAGCAGGTGCCATACCAGCAGAAGATTGAGTTGGCTTCCAAGTCCGCTTCCAAGCCTGCCACTACAATAGAAGGAAAAAGGTCTTATAAAACCTCGTTTTCGGAGTCATATTAGTAACAATCAGAACTTGCACACCACAAGGTCTCTCGAGTCTCCATCAGGGAATAACAGACCAAACAAGGACAATCTAGAAGAAGAAGAACAAGGAGATCCTAACCTTCCACAACAGCACAGTAGCTTCCTTAACTAGAGTATAGCTCCTTCAACTCCGAGCTCATAGAAAGAAAGATGGAGCAAAGCCAGTTGTAGCTGCAGACAAAGGAAGCTACCGCCACTCCTTCCCTGACTGGCAAGGTCTGTCTTACCAGTAGGGTCGCAAGGGAATGCCATCAAGCAAGCAATGAAGTCTTTCCTTCATCACTTCCTTTCCCCTTTCCGTAACCTTAAACTAAGCTTCACACAAACCCTTTCTAAGAAGCAGCTTAGGGTTTGATATACCTTAATTCAAAAGCTGGAAAAGTCATATGCTAGTACACTTGCCTCATCTCCATGAAAACCTTAATCAATGCTTCTTTCCGCCTACTATTGATATTCAATAAAAGATAGGTCAAGGGATTACCCTAAAACCACTAGGAAGCATTGGACTAAGGAGGACATTCTACCTGTTTTATAGTTGGACCCTTTATCCCTTGGAAAGCAATCGAAACTCTATTTTCTTTGCCCTCTTCTGGATGATTAGTCTCTCAGTAAGAGTCCAAGTTCCAATTGTATCGCGGAAGCTCTTTATTGCGCTTAGGTTATGCTTTCCTACTATACTATCAAACAAGACTACGAAGGAATGGATGCTGAGTAAGGAAACAATCCTGCGGTGTCTCCGCTTTCGATGGATGTCAAACTGAGTCGCATGGTCGTGCATTAGCAGATGATATATATGGGTTCGCATTGTATTGTCTTAAAGCTACATCGGTTTATGTTATTTAACAGCCTGCTGTGGATGCTAAAACTTCTTCACAGAGGCATCTTCCCATAGGTCCTAAGAGAGGCATACTTTAAATAGCTAGAGAAGACTGCACATCACTGAAGATATTATGAGATCTTTCTGTTAAGTGAAGGCCCGCCTAAACCTGAGATGCTATCAAAAGATTTCCTTGACCGGCCCGGCACCTATTAAAGCTTTCACTTTTCAGTTGTTGTCTTGCTTGTCACCAAACTCTTCGAGAAAAGGAGATTCATCACATCAAAGCGGGATATGAAAAAGCCTACGGTTAAAAACCACCGATATGTCAAGATAAAAATTCGAAAGGGTTCCTGGTTGTAGTAAAAAATCACTATGTTTGCGCCGGTAGTCCAAGAAATAGGCGAAGTAGTGGTATCTTTCTTTCCATTATGAACAACACGCTTCGCCTGCTCCCTTCCTGTTTCCACTAGCACTCTTGTCCCGAGCAAAGAGAAGGCGAAAAAGCACCGCCGAAGCAGCATAAGCAGGCTTCTATTGCTACGTAACAATAGAGCAGGATAGCATTTTGCGCCCACATGTTTGAATTGGAGGGTAAAGAGCTCGCTTGTTATACGGGATCCAAGGCATCCAATAGATCGAAACAGTGTTCCATTCTTTTCGGCGACATCCTTCCGCATTGGCGGCGAGTGGAGGGCCACAATCTCATTCATTTTTTTTTCTCTACATAAGCCAAAGCCCATAGCACTGGCGATGTCACCGGCATAAATGCAAGGAGGATGTATAGCTGATATAAGATCTTGTGGAATAGGATTTGATTCTGCAAGCGGTTCAGTACGAACGAAGAAATTTCGAAGAAAATGGTCGGAACTCGCTGATAGGAAATGAGAGAAAAACAAAGCAATGCCAAGAGCTCCGTTAATCCGTTGTTCATCGATAGACGGAGCTCTCTCTTTATTATCTCGTGTCAGATGCAATAAAGGATGAGTCCTTTTTCCTTCTCGCGAACCACGGGAGCGCCTAGCGCCCAGAGGAGCAAAGTTCATTTTCCTTTCAGGGTAAAACGGCGCATAAAAAAGGGCTGTCCTGTCAAAAGTCCGGTTCCTTCGCTAATGAAGTTCAGAATCAACAAGGGTTCGTAGAACGAAAGGAGTGTACAACTGGGGCGCAGCCCCACTTTTTTGTTCGTAACGAGGGGGAGATAGAATTCCGTTCTTCATGAAGTTCGAAACAAAGGAAAAAAAAGACTTTCTCTATGGCCTCCTCGTTTTGAGACATTATGGCTTTGGGGTTGACCTCGGTAACAAAGAAGGAATCCATAAAAACTTAGGATCCGACACCATGATAAAATACTACCCTCATGATTAGACCATGTTCTTGAGATTTGATAAAAGAAAGGTGCATTAGCGGTTAATACGTTGTAATTGGATAAGTTATTAGGAATATGACGGAACGAAAGACCAAGGAGAGAAATAAGAATACACCAATGCGCCAAACACTGGTGGTTCTTTCTTGTTGTAAGTGAATGCAACGAAAAGATACGGAAATAACGAATAATGAAACAATTCATATATTGACATTTCGTGCTCATTTCCAAATTTTCGTTTTGGTAATCCCATTATCCGGTAACCACAGGATGATCCACAAGAAAAGTGGCAGGATTTGAACCTATGGACGGCCCACCCCTAACCTGCTGGGGTGGCTGTTTTCTCCGATGCCAGCTCGAAGGTATCCATACCGGCCGCCCCTGACCTAAGAAAAATGATTATCCTTATGACCAAACAAGGACCAGGTTACTTCTTGAGCGATAGTTCCACGATCCCAACCAGCAACTTGTTGGGAGCAGGGGCATCAAAGCTTGCCCGACCTAGTAAAGGGGCGAAAGATGCTCGACTGTAAAGGAGAGGGGCTTGGAGATAGAGGTTTTCTGAAAGTGTCCAAGTTAGATCAAATAGGACTAGTTGGGTAGATAGAGGTTGTTAAGGTCTAACATTTGCTTCGAGTTCGTCTCTTCAAATATAGATAACTTTCAAATATTACGTCATTTCGTTCGCCTTTGTGGGCTTGAAAGCGTCATAGAATCTACTTTTAGCTTCGGGTAAAGGTCCACTTTGTCGCCCAATAGGGGTCTTATTCTGGCCCATGATCAGTTTCTCTTTAGTAGCATTAACTCAGGTGTTGTCTACCCTGGTTAGAGTTGTAAAAAAAATTTCAAATGCCTTTCGTGTCCAAGTTTAGCTTAAATTCTTTCTTTGTTTTGTCACGAGCTGGACTGGAATTAGCGTTCTCCAGATGCGATGCATGGTCTATCAATGGCACCTAACCTATGCGAAATGGCATTGCAGAGAAAAGTGAAATAGCAATTATAGATGATTCAAGACAAGAAGTGCTACCCGCTTGAAAAGAGCTAAACCTCGTAGTTCCATCTTTGATTCTATCTCCTTGCCTATGTGAGAGAATGTCTCTAATGAACTCTTTCATTTCAGTGGCATCTCTAGTTGAACTGATAGCTATCTTGCCTCTCAGCTCAGTTACTTTTGAGTTCGAAAAGAGCTGCTCCGAATCCGGGGCTCTCTTTCACTCTTTATGGTATCCGGTTACCTTACATCGTGGAAAGTTCATTCTGAAGTGAGTCTTTTTTCACTTTCTGTTCGTGTTCAGTGCCCCAAACCGGTTTTGAAACGAATGATTTGTCAACTCTAATGTCTGATCAATAGCGAAAGAAGATAGGTCATTATCAGCGTCCCCATCGGAAGAGGCAGTATAAGCAGCTGAATCAAAAGAGAAGTAGTCAAGAGATAGAACCAATTCGACGAAATGAAAGGTAGGCACTACTATTTCATACGAAGAAGAAGAGCAGATGAAGCAAGTATAATAATCAGCTAAAGCTGAGCTCAGGGCAGCTCTTTTCTCTCTCTCAATCCGAACATGCATCCGCAGAACTAAAAATATTCTTTCTTCCGAACCAATAGCTCCCATTTCTTCTGAACTGGCATATCCAACCAATAAAAAGCAGACACTGAGGCATGCAAATCCACATACGAATAAGGATCAGTATGACAGAATGACTGACCGGGTAAAATAGTGAAATTCCTAAGCCTCCCCAGCGCCAGACAAAGACCTTGCTTGCTCCACTCATAGCCCTCCCGATTAAACAACCTACATTCCACACAGTGAGGGAAATGCGAAGACATCATATCAACACAGCCTAAATCACCAGAGGGCCTGAGTAGACCGAAGTCCGGGGGTGCCCCTTTTTGCTTCTCGGCTACTGCTTAACCTTTCTTATTTCGATGTCTACACCAAAAAATACACGATCAGGATGTGATGTAGAGATATGCACTAGGCTGAGATTGGTCCTCTGTTTTCAACATCAAGGGATAAGAGAGCGCCTCTTGGATATGCAAACAAGAGAATGGGCCATACGGGCACTTTTCTACCTTGAGATTACCATTAGATCTAAACTATGCCATCGCAAGAGAGCTTTCATAGGTTACGTCATTCTAAAGAGAAAGCGGGAATATAGCTAAGTGATCTGGAGTTCCATAACGACATAGTGGAAAGGAGGTTCTTAGTCTTTTCTTTCGGTACGCTAAACCTGACCTTCGTCCAACAGTTAGTTCTAGCTATGGGGAATTTGAATGAAAGCGGGCCTTGAGCGATCCAATTCGAAGCCAAGAGGAGCTGAATTCTTTCGTTGACAATGTAGTGGTGATAGTCTCACCTTAGGCTATGCTTTCAACTAAACCAAAATTGGCCTATCCGTGCCGTCAAGAAAGCGAAGCTTTGTCAGCAAGTCTTGTCAGAGCCTTTCTCTTACTCGTTCTATGGAAAGGAAATCCGGACTATTGCTTAGTCGTTTTCAAGTGTGACCCTCAATCGAGTTAGCAAAGAGAAAAGTCTATCTGAAACAGTAAATGTGCTCTATGTTTCAACCACCATATTTTCCCTGTGTTACTTTAGTCAGCCTCTTACCAGGCTGGTGAAAAGTATGAGATCCGAATCACTTTCTTAGTCTGCTTACTATTCTTCTTGTTCGGATGTATCACCTAATAAATTGGGAGAGTTCTATCCCTCAACGGCAGCAAGCAAGTCCGGGTTCAGGGATGAGGAATGAAAGGAAACACTTCCGCTATTTGAAGAAAAGGAATTCCGGAAACGGAAGCAATAGTAAAGAAAGCCACTAGCGGGAAAAGGAAGAGTTGGAGATAGACCAGCCCCTTATATATGATACTGGAAGAGATTTCTTTGTCATAGACAGATTCTTGACCTAAGGGAAGGCTTCATGCCCGAGGAATGCAAGGGAGAAGAGGAGCCGTCAACCGTCAACACAGTTTAGGGAAAGGGCTTTGATCTTCGAGCCGGTTCTCACGTTTAGGTTGGTCTTTCGTCTTTCGAATGAAAGTGTCGATTGGTTTGTGTGAAGCCACCTAATTTCACTCCTTTTATGCAGCATTTCGGCTGTAAACTCTATGACCTTTCCCCACGCACTGAGGTTCGCTAGCCATCTTCCATTGACGGGTTGACACCCGCCAAGTCCTTTCGTTCGACAGAAGTGCGCTTCGGGCGAAAGGACTTGCCCTTTGTTTTTCTAGTGGGCCGGTGCAGAATGAGTCTATAGTTCTGGTCTTGGGAATCTCTTCGTCCCTGCGATGATGGCTGCCAGAAGCATCGTGGGGCTTGTCAAGGTACAGCTTTTCTGACGGATTTCCAACTGGAAAATCCAATCTGCCTTTAGCTTTCCCCATCTGCTATCAACTATGAACCTATTTTTCAGTATGAATCGAAATCGAGCGTAACTCTGCTCATCCAAACTGGGATTTTAAGCGAAAGTTTGATCTTCCGTGTAAAACACTTTTTCAGTTTTAGTAGTTAACAACGTCGTCAACTCGTAACCGGGGACTAGAAGTCCGCCTCCCAAGACTACTCAATCCCTGCTGTATGCCCTTATCGAGACAATGGGAGTGCGTCTCATTTGAATAGAAAGGCTTTACCTCTCTTGTTGGACGGGGACTCTAAAGTGTTTTTCTAAAGAAAAGTCTTCCGACTGAACAAAGGGAGCAGGCTGGACACTCAAAGAATTCGATACTGCGGGGGGAATGTAGGTCCCCCGATTGGATAATACTCTTTTTTTTTCTGAAAGGGGAAACTGGCTTGCAGAGTATGTCTTTGATGACCGAATGAACGATCAAAATCAAACTTTTTTTCAGGAGGCCTCCCAGACTATGTTTTCCCTTCAGCTCAGCCCTTTCCAAAGCTCGACGATTAAGTGGAAACAGGACCCGCCATGGCCTCAACCTGTGAATCGGGCTCTTTGCATCCAGGATTGTTAAGATTGAGGGCTTGCCGTCGGCAGTGACAAGAATCAATGTGTCAATAGCCGGCATAGGTGGGGTTCAGGGCTTTGAGAGCTAAAGGCTTGCGCTTTCTGCGGGCGTTGATTCGACCGAAAAAGCCGCTTTTCGTTAAGAGAAATTGCTTTATAGACTTTATGGGGCAAAGCGAGCGGTGCGGCTTATTTAAATCAATATTCTAGCTAGGCTAGTCAGACTAAGCTAGTCAGAGAAGGAAGACAGGATAAGAACCGTAACCCTGTGTCATAGGGCAGCAAAGGCACTATCGGAGAGAAGCTTTTGAGAGAGATAAGGGTGAAGCGGATCCTTTAATTGACTATGCTAGGTGGCATAAAGAGTCTCTTTCTCAGTGCATTTTGTTCCTGCTGTTTGTTCTGTCTCTTGGTAGTGGTTTTCTTTGAATTTTTTCTACAGTTTAGTTTTCTGATCACGCTCAAAGAAGAGGGTGATAGTTAGCTTAGGGAAACAGCAACACGGGACACTTTCGGTTTTTTGACCCGGATTTATTTTCATCTACTTTTGCCTGCTTGCTTTCTTCCGTTTAGCCTGAAGCGCTAAGAGCTAGCTGTAAGCTTACTAATAGGGCCTTTGCCTTGACTTGCCTGAAAGGCGAGTGCAAGAGCTAGCTGCCTGAATAGCAGCTTTCAAAAATAGCACTTGTCGGCAAAAGCGTCAGCGGGGATCCGATCAGCCGCTTTTTGAGGGCGACTCCTTAGCGCTGGCTTTGAGCCATGTCTCTCGATAGAAGGTGTCCCACCCCTTCCAAAAATACATATGGCTCGGCTCCATTCTGGTCTGATTTGTAGTTTCTTGCTTGCTTGTTGGGACAGACAAGGCTAAATGGTAAGGGGCCTTTATAACGGGACGGTAAGCGTTTACTAAGCTAACTAACGTTAACTAACACTACGACATAACGTAACAACCGTCCATGGCCTAACTTGAAGGTCGCTTTGAAGCATCGATAGGCCCTTTTAACTAATCTTTCACTAATTTAAGCAAACGCTTTGCTTTCTTCATTGAAGGTATGTCCTTACCATGCTTGACGGTTTGACCCTGGAACAATTTATGGAGTTGAGTTATAAGCGTGAAAGTTCCAAGCTTGATACACTAACCGCTTCGTCTCGCGTCAGCGTCCAATGTCTTTCTTAAATGACGTTGACCTAGCAAGCAAGCAACGAAAACAACAACAAGCATTAAAGAGAACCGACATGAAAGGCGGAGTCACTTACATAAATGTATGACTTTATTTAATACAATACAGCAGTTGCGTTAGAACTGTTAGATATGTGTAAGATATATCTAACTTTGTCCTTTTGTTTCCTGGGTCGTTTTGGAATTGTTTTCTTTTTAATTTATATATATGGTTACGGGTTTCACTCCATTATTCAAGAAGAGAGAGTGTGTCTTTCCTCTGGAATCGTCGTTTTTCCTAAGAAGAAGAACACAACGTTAAAGGTTCAAGTTGAGTTGAGGTTAAGGGGCGAGAGTGGGGCAAGAGATCGGTGGCATGTACATAGGAGCCACGGAAGCAGCCTGATTGCATGTGGTGGCCTCGGGCGGCGCTTGGCTACTTGAGGGTCTCTGACCACTTCAGGCGTAGCTTGAGGAGGAGGCGGCTATCTATAAATAGTTTTTCCATCCCGGAAGTGGTTTGATTTCGAGGTAGAAGGCCTGACTTTACTAGAGAAAGGGGAGCCGCGGGTTCTTGCTTTCCTTGTAGGAAAGGTCTGGGTTTGGTATGGCATTAGAGAAGACTTGTTATGTTTATACGGCTATATAGAAAAGGTGGGTGGGGCTTCAGGCGGCCGGCCGCCTTCATATAATCAAAAAAAAATTCCATCGATTATAGCTAGTGATTGCCCGGGGTGGCGATCTTAATAAGTGTGTTTTCACTTCTCTGAAAAGACTGGCACAAGGATCGAGCGAATTCCCTTTATGGTTATGGGTATTCTAATATATAGAATAGAATATAAAAAGAAAGAAAGGAAGGCAGCAAGAACTCTTCTATAACCCCGAACACAAGAGGGGACTCCCTGTCAAAGAAAGGACTGCCTTAAACCCGGTTTTTCCTTGAAAGAAAATGGTTATGAAGCAGCTCATTCGACTCAAGGGTACCGGCGAAGACAGAAGGTAGTTATAGGAAAAAGTTCGATCTGGGTACAGCTAGCATGATTCGAACTTCATCATACAAAGTCTGTTTCCAAACCAAATAAGAAGGAACTTCCGGCTTACTACTTTCCAAAGTTTACTTGCTACTATGCCTAATAAGTTGCTGTGTAAGGAATTGAATTTACCGTATAGCATCTTTAAGCAGAGATTGGATCCCTTCCACGCATCAAGGATGGATAACTCTCTTTACTTTGTATTAAATAGCAATCCATCACTGAGGAGTGAAGGTATAGGTGGAAGAGTAGGGAGTAGAATAACTACTCAAAGTCAAAAGTAAAAGAAAGCGGTACATCTCCAATTCCATAGCTTGACTAAGGTCTTGTATGTAGCCAATAAATCGGGGGGTCACGCTCGGTAGGATTTTATTTGTTTGAACCGACACATGCATACGAAAAGGGAAGAAGCGGCCGGCGAACAATCAGACATGAGGGAATCCAACCCAGCTTCGGAAAGCCCTCGACCGAGGGGTAAGTTCCACAGCAAGAAACAAAGCGCTTAAAGAAAAGAAGAGGGCTAGGTGGGAGCCCCAGTTACAGAATCTGGACGAGAGCGTGCAACCAGAAAACAAACCTCCTTCTTCTTAAAGTGAGCCAACCTATCTCGTATTTTACTCAATGAATCGAGCTGCTTAGCTTTAAACTTCCGAGCTTGGGAGAAAGCGCAAAACCTAGCTCTATTGAAATTGAAAGAGAGTTTTGAATCTCACTCATTGCTGCGGCGAAGCCATTCGACCCGCTTGAAAGCTAAAATCAAGAAGTCAACGAAGGGAAGGGCCAAGGGCCTCACAGCTTGAGGGATCCCCTCTACTGTAGAAATTGATAGGCAGAAGGTTAGAAGAGAGCTACTCCAAAGTACATGATTTTAAAGAGAACTGGGATAAATGAAAGAAAGCTTAAAGCCTAATCCAAGAAAGCCGAATCCTGGGTCGGAGAAGCAGCTAACAAGAGGCTAGCAGCCCTTATCAATATAAGCTTTTAAAGCGCTGATTAAATAGCGGCTTTCAAATTAGACTGATTCAGTATTAGTGTGGTTAAGCCGGGACCAGGGTCAGAAGTTGTTCCATCTCAGGGGATCAGGCAGAGCCTCTACGCTTTCTTCCTTTGCTACAGCTACAGGGTCTTCATTCAAAAAAGAATGCATTTACCTTTCTACCCTGGGAGGAGAACTTGAATCTAGCTAGGGCTAGAATCCACTAACTTTTAAGAATGTCCTGACCCAAGGTATTCGTAGATCAATCAGTGGATGGGCTTAGTCAGCTTGAAGGAAAGTACGCATTATTTCCACCCACTTGGAGTAAGAAGAGAAGGAAGTCACATGAATGAATCGATATGCATGCCTGCTGTTCTGTTCTACGATTCACTCCCGGACATTGACGGCTAGGGAAGAGGGTAATTTGCCCCTTTCCAAAAGATTCGGTTAGTGTGCATAGACTTCATCTTTCCTTAGGGAGATTTTCTTTCCTATTGACTAAAAGGAAGGGCTGGCTACCTATCTGAAACCAGGTTCGGCCTTGGCCGGGACTCATCCGCTGGACACATTTTGGCGCTCTTCATCCTTACCGCCCCGGGCTTACTCCCTATAGTCTTTGGGTTATCCCTGCCCCTACTCAATTTGTAATCCTGAATGAGCATCAAGACGGACACCTGCTTCTATAGTACAGGTAGGCTGACAGCAGTAAGTGTCAGTCTGGAGTCAGATCAAGATCCATACCACAGTTTAACCCTAATACTATTCTGTACGACATTGCCTATTTCTCCTTCGGACCCTTGTTTTTTTTTAATTGTTGGATTCTGGACCTATTTCTCCATACATAAAACAAAAAGGTAGGTAAAACCAGCCGATTGACCGATAACGAGGCAGGTAGGAGACAGCTGTTTGCCACGAAAATGACGTAAGGCTGGTTCAGGTAATCTTTTAGTCAAAAATGTCCACCTCTTTCTTGTTGCTACGAATAAGTCGAATGATAAATTTGCCCGCGACGACGAACGAAGTGGTAGTAAACTTCTATGTGCTTAGAGCGGGCGTGGAACACAGGATTGGCCGCCAAGTGTGCTAGCATTAGAATAGTGCAGGATAAATTGATAGCGAAATGGCACCGCTAGATCGCGTAGCAAGTAAGAAAACAATAAAAGTTCAGAGGTAGTAAGGGCCAGTGTCTTGTACTCTGCTTCGGCACTAAACCTGAAAAGAGTCGGTTGCTTTTTAGAAACCAAAGTGAGTAGGTTTCTTCTGACATAGGACCTATTGAAAGAATACGAATCGATATTCATCATGAATATAATCTTTTAGTGAAAGGGAACCCACAACAATCGATGAACTGAGCCTGAGCCCACTTGCTGCTACTGATAAAAATCCACTCGACAGTGGATTTGCTTTCATCCAAATCTATTCCCTAATCCACATCGCTATGTCCTTAGAAGACTTGATCTTTTCCATATACCAGATCAAGATAAATGCGCGAGAGACATCATTATACTTAGCAATGTATTCCAATGCTAAAAACTGGGCTTACTAGTAAATCTACTACTCACACTTATGGCATAAGCCATGTCCAGGCGAGTGCACGTCATTGCATACATTATGCTTCCAACCACAAAGGCATCGGGGAATTCCCCTATCCTTTCTTTATATTCTGCATTTTTTGGACATATCTCGAAAGAGAGTCACAAGGATCGAAAGGACGGACTACTAACCGCTTTATGATCATATGCATCATGGTGCTTTAGAAGATAATATATATGTAAGATTGGTATAAAGGCGAGCAGTGCTTATAGCAATAGCAAACGACCTACTTATAGCCCTGCCTTTTTCCCAGGAGATGGGAGAGTACGAACAAGGGGTTATCCACTCTGAATACTAGCCAAACCTCAAAACTTGATGGCATCGTCTGAGTCCCATATCAACCTTGACATAGGACTTTTCGATTGCATTTGTGTTCAATGAGTAAACACAGCACGACCAAGGATTTCGATGTAAAGGGGGTTTGTCTACCCTTACACATAGAGCCTACTACTGCTTTAGAAAAGCCTATGTTGTCACTCACGGGAGTCCCGGGGTATATCGCAGCGCGGGAGGCTATGCCTAGGGCACATTACGAATGAAGGATAAAGGATATAAAATACTTTAAAAGGTATATGCTTACTCTGATAGGTAGGTGTAGAGTGACTTTGCTTGGTCAATTCATCTTCTTTCTCGCGATCTTGCTATCCAAAACAAACTGGTTTCTTTTAGGTTTCTTCCCCTGATCAAGAGTTCGACTTGCATGTGAAAATTCTTTTGCTTCACGATGCTTACCTTACGCCGGACGATTCAATAGTCTATTGAGACTCCGGGGCAAAAGTACCCCCTTCGAAGTCTCTAGTCTAGCAGGTTTTTCCCTATTCTGTTTTTGTATCAGCATTTCTTTCATCAGCAGAGGATTCTTCACCCCTTTTTCCACTTCCCTCTGTTCGCGAGTCAAGCTGGGGCATCATTCCATTCTCAATGGATGAAGTTGGCAAAGGTAGCGCCTTTGGCTGGCCATCGGGGACCGAGTGGTAAGGCCATGATCCTCTTCTTTATCGATAGGATTCCCATTATTTTCACCGCAATTTTCGGGTTCAGTAGTTGGAGAGAAAGGAGAACAGCCATCGGACCAGATTTGTCATAAAATTTGCCAGGTTCGTAGACTGGGTACATAGAAAGGGGGAAGGGAGGCTCCTTTCTTTATACCGATTCCGCTGCTACCGAAAAGACAGGAGTTTTGTGGAAAATAAAAAATCCCTTTATCGCAAAAATGGAAAGTGTTCAATTGGAACATGAAAACGTGACTATTGCTATTACTTTTTTTTCTCCTCTAGATGTATATGCTAGTTGGCGGCGCTACCTTCCTAGGATCAAAGGTCTCTTACTTGCTTGGCTTGTTTGCTTCGAAAGCTGTCATATCATATTACATAGAGGACTGTTACCGTAACTGCTTGACTAAGTCCTCGATAAAACTCTTCCATTTCACTTCAGACATCCGCTCTGAAACAGGCTTGGTTTATGACGCACCGATCAACGTATGTTAGTGAATGCATTGGCCGATTATGATTATTCAAATTACTTTAGTGCATATTACTTAATAGTATACCTCTTACTCTTATTGCTTGCGGGCTTGATTAGTCGGAGAAAGTTCCACAGTCCCATCTCTACGGCCTATTACTTATACTTATTGAACTAGACTCGAAGAAGATCAAACTCGTTGATAGATGCTATAGGATTCGAAAAGTCACTATCTGAATGGACAAAGCCTTTTTTTATTTATTACCAAAAGAATAAAGGGAGAGAGCTAGTGGGCTCTTCTTTCTTATCCCAAAGCTGCGAACACGAGGTCTTTGTTCCTTATTATTATTATTATTCTGCTAACACCTTTTTAGTGTTGGTTCTCAAGCTACTACGTACAACATCATCTTTCGAAGGACCATCTTTGTCAATGACGTTGTTAGGTTAAGTTATCATCAACTAGTTCGCTTGCAAATACTTTTACCGAATTAGCTTCTCTATGCGTGCCCCAAATGTCTCCACCATAAGTGCATTCAACTTTCTTGAGATCAGTAGATGTGGCTCAACTTCTCCATGCAAAAAAGAAATCAAATAAATATGGGTATCTTAAAATAAACCTTGCCTCAACCTCCTGTTTGCTGTGAAAAACTAAGATTTCTCCCCATTCCAGTGTACTAAAAGTCAAGCATCGGTGATGCAATTCATCATAAGGGACACCCAGTTCTGAGGAAATCCAAACTCATGTAGCACCTGCCTTAGGAAATTCCAATCAACCTTATCGTACGCTTTCTCCAGATCAACTTGCAAATGGAATCTGACCTTTCTTCCCCTGAGTCCTCTTCATAGTGTGGAGAACTGGAAGGTTAATATTTTTTTTATTCTTACTTGCTCTTCTTCCTGGAAAAAAACTCTCCACTCTTGATTACATAGAGCCCTATCAAGCCTTTCCAAAACATTCGTCCTTTCATGCCTCAGATTATTCCATTTAAATGCCGGGCCAGTCTGGCCCAGCTTACATTCATTGATACAATCAGCAATATTTCTGCATTTTGATTGTCTTACTGGGGTTCCTCCTCTTTTCTCCTCTCCTGAAATCACTTCATTTGTGTCTCCCGAAAGCAGCCAAGGAAGAACAGAGGGAAAAAGGCAGAACCCTGTGGGAATCGAGAAGTAGCGATTGGAACAAGAAAATTGGGATGGGTTGGAGCGCTTTCCGTAAATTCACATTACACGGCCAAATCAAGCCTCATTTTAGGGGAATGACTTGACCCTGAGTCTGAGTATAGTTCGTTAAGCAGGAGGTAAGAAGAGAAGGAGACGCTGAGATGGAAGAACGTGAAGCCGAGGATTGAAGAGATGGAGGAAGAAGCCGGATCGAATCAACTAGCACCAGAGAGGTGCAGGAAAGTCCCATTCATTAATTGGGAAGAGATTGAGATTCGAGAAGCACTGCAAGAAGAATACCATATCCTAGCACATGAGATTGATATGTTCATCGAAGAAGATGAGCAGAGCTTACTGACCGTCTGAAGTAATGGGTAGCTTTGGAGCAAGAACAGAAGAAGAAGATGCAACTTGAGCAATACGAAGAGCAGGATCAACAGACACAACATGGTCAACTAGATTATTATCGCCTGAGGGATAAAAACCTCAGCATGCTTCAGAATCCAAGGCTGCTTAGCTTTGGGGTGGGCAATCTCTTTTGGGTAGAACCAGATCGCTGCTTTCGAGGAAGAACCACAGCATTGGGCTCTTCTTGAACCCTAGGGGCTTCAATAGGGTTTTCCGCCAATATAGGGTTCAAACCCCTAGCACCTTTCTCATCTGGTACAAGGGGCCGATCACGATGGATAGAATCATCAATACCGTGCCCTAACTTGCAGCAGCCCTGGCAATATTGCAGCAAATCGATAGTTGCCTTTCTCATTATAAAAGTCTTGATCGTTATTGGATGAGGAAGTAGCTGATTTGATTTTCTCCTTTATTTTCGGCGAGCAGACGAGGATTGTTGTCTTCGTGGATACGCCTTTGATAGAGCTGGAAAGCCTTTCTTTGGCTAAGCCGATTAAGATCGATTTATTAGAGTGAACTTTGATCTCTTTTACTTGATTGATAGGAAAGTTACCTTTGGCTATCTTACGAAGAGCTTAACTCTCTCATCTAAAAAGATTGACACTAAGCGAAGAATTCAGACTGGACTAAACCAAGGACTAAACCAAGGACACTTCTAGAAAGGTTCCTTTGATAGAAGATCGGTACTTGAAGTCAGAAAGAGGTTTGAGATGAGATAGTTATTGCAGCTGAAGGAAGCTAGCCACAAGGAAGGAGAACTCTTAGATCCGGATCCCAGTCCATGACTATATTCTCATCCCTTTCTGGTCTCTTCTATCCATCATGGGAGTTACTTTCATTACGAGAAAAGAACCAAGGCTTTGAAGTCTCTTCCCTTTGGAGTTAAAAGTTCCTTTCCTGTGGTTTAGTTATCAAGAATTCCGCTAAGCCCATGAAGTGAACAAGCCAGGGACACCCCATCGAGTGTAATTCCAGTGAATGGTAAGTAGGAGTCTCTTTAAGCCATTGATCTAGTTTCAGTCTACTTTACAGGGATAAATATAAAATTCCCCGATGAGAAGGAGAAGCTGGAACTCAGACTCATCCCGGCATACTATGTCATATAGAAAGATCATTATATAAGACAGAGCCTGCTTGCCTAGCTAGAATAGTCCAATGGCTTACACATTTGGAGTGCCAATCTCAGTCACTAGCTTATGAGTAAGATGCTTAACACTAGCTTGTCGAACATACAACTACTTGCTTTCCAGTCTCTCAGTTGAGTCTCTAAGCAACAAGACAATCAATGTAAATACAGACCTCACCACTACTACCGACAGGCCGTACTAAGATCTTGGTTTCATAGTCGGATGTAGGAACTCTGTTCCCAGTTCTCAGGCCCAGTTAACTAAGAAAGACTCGTCCTAGAATCTAATCCGAACTTATTTAGCTTAAGCCATCTTTTGTGTCTAAACCATGTTGGCGGCGGAATTTCATATTCATAGAATATCTATATCTCCATTGCCTTGACATCCAATCGCCCGATAGTCGGTTTGGAAGGACATATTCCTTTGTCTTTTTTGAAATAAGAAAGAAAATCTTAAAAACTCGCATGATAAGGCTCTACAAAGACCCTTTGAAAGATGGATTATGAAAACCATATCATCTTGCTTGAGGGAAGAGACCGAGGCACCTAAGTGACGAAGACGAAGCCCTTTAAAAAAGACCTAAAAATCTAAAGGTAAAAGACTCAAAAGAATCTAGTATTTTAAAAACCCTTACATAGGAACTAAAGAGAGAAAACCACCTAGCGGGACTACTGACATGCCGCTTTACAAGAAACCTAAAACTAACGGAGACTGGACCGGAAGGAGGAGAGCTCTTGAAAAGACCACCTTCGGAAATGAAAGAATAAAACGACTCTATGAATGCAACCTGAGGAAAAGGAAAAAGAGTTGACTTTCCGTCGTTTTCGTAAAGCATAGATCGCTCTTTCGTTAATGATGTTCTAGCCGAAAGGACTATTCTGGGGCATCCCCTTCCCCAGCTTTGAGGGAAGTTCCCATTGAGTCAGATTTCGCTAATATGGGCATTAGGGGCCCCTTTCATACTGATATACGTATTTTTTGCAGTTCAGTTCCTCTAGCATCTGATTGTAGGCATCTTTCTTCTAGTCTTCCGTTTGTACATTAACAAGGAAAAGTTGTCCTTAAAAGAGCCAAGTCAGTATACTTGCCTTCTTTCACAACCGGGTCTGTAACAGCGGATCTCTTCCTCCAAGCAGGAAAAGTATAGTGCAGAAAAGAAGTAATTAGGAAAGTCAGTCAGCTTGGCCAATACCTTTGAATCATGAAATCAAGCAAGAAAATGAGCCGAGGGCACTGGTTCAATTAGTCGTGCAAGTGCGATTAATGATTCATTCAACTAGCGAACTTATCGGGACTTTCTAAAGAAAGGCAAGTACGACATTCAGCTGTGGCTTTAGAATAGAACCGAGTAAGTGTGCATGGGAAAGTCCTTGATTCTGGCAATAAAGGCATTGAGCCAATCTGTCTTTGCGCTTTCCTCATCTAGTGAAAGAGTGCGTGGATCGAACTTTCCACTTTTAACTTCGTACCTGCCTTCGAGTTAAAAGTGTGCTTTCCATGAGTGAAGATGGATTTGCTTTCTTCCTATCCCTACTTGACTTCTCTATTCATTCGGTCATTAAGGTATTCATAGGAGGAAAAAAAGATATTAGATCCAACAGCGGTACTCCGCGAAAAACTATTGAGTGACCTGTCGAACTGATCCGACACCAAGTGGGCCGCACCTCTGAGGACTCAATATGAAACAAAAAGGTCTTACTTTAACCCCAAAAGTTGTCCTGTAGATAGGTTTTATCACCCATCGCGGAAACTCTTTTAAGAAAAGGGCTTCTTTAATAAATTTTCGTGGCATCCGGATCGGGTGTTCATAATCTGGAGTAAAAGGATTCGAACCTTTGCATGCCGATACAAAAAACCGATGCCTTACCACTTGGCTATACTCCATAGGCTTGTTTTGGACAGGGAGAAAGGGAAGGGAAAAGTAGGGCTCGAAGAACGACCCGTGCAAGGACGCGAGGATATAGCAAGTAAGCAGCAAAACTCTCCCTTTAGGACCGACTACAACAAGCTCGCAACTCTAATAGAAACAAATAGTAAGCTCTCTGCTGTATTTGCTTGCAATGCTATGCCTATCAAAGTTGGGGAAGGCTACCTTAGCGGCCTTATACTCGTTACGCTGTTCGACTGAACTTGTTGGCTTCCTGTCCATCGAAAGTCGGTAACCTTCATCACAGTCGGTTCCCACAACCAACCCTTTATTAATTATGATTGTTTTTTGCTTTTTTAAGGGCTTGCGATTCATTAGACCAAAAACTTTTAGTGAACTATTGGAAGCTATCGAGAGAGTACCAAATGCTGACGGTGACTTTGGTAACCGGACCGATGCGGCTGGGGTTATTGGGAACCTTATGATTCCCGGGGGATGACGTTCCCTTCGTAAAGTAGGCAGTTTGATAACTAATTTGAGTTGACATGAAATGGATCACGGAAGAAGACATATCCGATGAGTGATTAAATCCCTTCTCGCTCACACGGGTTCTTCTATGGAAGAGGTTCCCCTTCTTCTATGTGAGGTGGGGCCTATAGATAAGAGCGGAACCTAGATAGAATATGGAGCGCCGGCCCCGACTGCCGATACAGTGACCATGCTTACCTAGCTCTTGTCTTAGTGACTCTTCCTCTTTTCTAGGTTTTTTTCTGAATGTTAAAACTATAGATTTTGCATTTGCTAATGAATTGGGTCAGCCCCGATTCGATAATAATAGGACTCTTGGCTAGAGAAAGGTTCTGTGACATGGACGTCTAGACCTAATTCGGTTAGTCGGTTGGCCCGCCTAACAGATGATGAGATTCTTTATCGATTTGATCGAATTTAAAAAACTATTTCTCACTATTCAGAACAGTGGAGCTTTCGATCAAGATCTTCTCGCCTCCCCCGTTTGGGCTCTTGCTCGAATCGGAACCTTTATGCGTTGGTAGGCTTTCGACTCAATCTAATAGCCTACTATCGGGCGCCAATAAAAGAGAAAGTTTTCGCATGGGCTCATCATCTGATGCAGAACCGATGCGAGAGGGATAATTTATATGGGAGAAGCGGGGGCTTTCAAGAACCAGTGGGAAAGGAAAGAGTTGTTCCCTGCATTCCTTCCTTTCCAAAAATAGTCAAATTAGTGGCATAAAAGATTTGATTGAATGAACGCCACCTTGGTTGTTTTCAAACAAATCAAATGTTGGGCCAAGCGTAGTCAGCCGGTAATAGCCGAAGTCAAAAGGAGGGGAGATAGGGAAGAGGAAATTAAGGATAGTCACTCCACTCCATAGATAGTGCACACAGATTCTTCTTTCATTTTCAATTCCTTTCGGGTCAGGGCTGCTGGTGGGGCAGGGAGAATGGCTTCTTCCGCTTTACAACCGGAATAAGGAACCTTAGAATTCACCCTACCTGTCGATGAAAAAATGGGATTTGAGAAGCTAGCGGATCAGAAAGATTTGTATGGAATGTCCTACTCATGCCTGAGCTTTTCCGATCAACCAATCCCCTATTTAAGGGACATCTGTGTTAGGTAGGCCGGGGGATCACTGATTAGGCGAATGAGCCCATCTCTCTGGCCTATCATTTGTTGGTCGATCCGGCTGGCGGCTCCTGCATCTCTATCTCTATGGGGGCCTACAAGTTTGCTGCTAGGATTCCCTAGAATCGAATCAATAATCAATAGAAGTTTACTGATCTGGCTCTTCAATCGACGATCTACTGCTCCCTCTTAATAGTAATAGCAGATGCCCATGCTTTGATTCGAAAGCCCTAGCCAGTGAGGAATCCCCAGGAAGATCGGAGTATTTAATTCCTCCTCCCGGTTTGAACCCGTCCCAACAACGAACACCTGCGCTAATAAAAAGAAATGGACAGTCTATGCCTTGAATGAATCAGTAACAACGGATTAGTGGAATGGGAGATCAAGAAAAGGATAGAGGGAAATGACCTATCAATCATTGGTGGACCTTCCCTTTTTTCCAGTCACGGAGCTCTCAACTGAGTTGTTTAGCTTCTGGAATTCTATCTCTAGTTGGGGGTTTCGATTCGTAAAATGTGGTGCAGGTTCATTTCTCTCGACCAGTTCAGGTTCAAAGGAGGGCGATCAAGGGGACCCAGACTTTAAATCTCCTCTCTATAGCGGGAGATTTCTTTTATATCAAGCAAGAATGTCTTGGGGAGGCCAGGGAAGACGGATTGAATCGAGAGGTGATGCTTATGCCTCTTCTTTCTTGATAGGATTCCCACAATTTTCAGTCTCTAGCGAAGGAGACAAGGGCTAGGCACCGACCATGTTCTATCCTCGACCTCCTTCCATCATTAGAAATCTCAATTCACTTTTCCTATTCACTAGTACACTGCGTGCTACAACTAGCAGCCCCTTTACTAGTAAGGGAAAAGGCTAGCTCGTAACGGCTAATGAAAAGCAACAACTTATTAGGAGTAGGTTTTTTTTTGGCTTGCCCCTTTCTTCTTATTAGTAAGATAGGTGCTTAATGCCCTATACAAGGGGCTGCTTGCTGCTCGCCCCTATCTCTAAAGGGGCTTATGCACTCCACTCATTACCACTAAACGACGAAGCTAAGAGCAGAAGGAGGGACTTGAACCCTCAACCTCAGCCTTGGCAAGGTTATGTTCTACCATTAAGCTATTTCTGCCAGTTACGGTAGTTACCATTAAACGACGAAGCCAGGAGCGGAAAGGGGGACTTGAACCCTCAACCTCAGCCTTGGCAAGGTTATGTTATACCATTAAGCTATTTCCGCCAGCTACGGTAGTGACGGAGCACTACTGAGCAATTCACGTATCACTTGATATGGACGACTTTTGTTTTTCCGCTGGACCACCGTCTTTGACCTCCGATCGAGCTACGAACACAAGTAGGTAGGCGGCTAGGGAGGGCAGTTGGGCTGCCTTTTAGATAAATCTCCCGCCGCTCAATGCCGTTATTGGTGCGAGTTGTAAGGAGTCTTGGTCTCAAGTCAAGCTGAGGCGTCATTTCATTCTCGTAACGGGAATGAGTGCACCGCAAGACTAGACAAGTTGCTCCCCCACCCCGCACCGCAGCGGCAGCATCTGTCTTTTAAGTTAAGTCATTTCCTAAGACGGCTCCTCTTATTCTACAATAATCCAAGCTGCAGCTCCACAAGTCTGCTCGGAACTGGTTGATTCCTAAGACATTTGTTCTCCCCTCTCGGTTGGCCTTTGCCAGCCACTAGAGCAAGTAAGGGAACATACAGTGAATGAACTTAAAGAACCGCAGATTTTGACCGGAATGTATACATCTTTGTTTTGTGTTGGACTATGTATATGGATGTGTATAAAGAAGGGATGGGACATCTTTCTCCTTTTTTTGGGAGAAGAGAGAATGAAGAAGCTGCAGCGGCACCTCACGAACTTCTTACTAGGGCAGTACTATAGGCGTTTGCGAGTCTTTGGATGCACGTGTTTTGTTCATATTCATGCGTAGTTAAGAGAAAACTTTTCCCCGAGGCAAGCACTTGTGTCTTTCTTGGATATGCTCAGTCCGGGTATAAATGCTATGACCTGAAATCCAAGAACTCGATGTATCCTTAAATGCTCTCTTTAATGAAGTCGCCTCATATTTTCCTTAACCTAATTAATCAACCCCGAGAGAGAATGATGATGGAGATGTATTGCGACCTTCTCCTGTTCATCAATTCAAACCTTATTCTTCTGTAGTTGATGTTACGGATCAGCCTCACTCTTCAAGACAACAGCTTTGCTCAAAGAACAAAGTCCTTGCTTCATTTTTTAATGCAGTTCGGGATCGAATGAGGTTTGGGAAAAGAAAAGGGAAGTGATTACTCGAAGATACAATGCTTTCTCTCAGCAGTTAAGGGACAAAGGGAGGATAGCGAAAGTAATCCTACTATGGCAGAAAGATTCAGTCTATTTGGCGACTATTCAATGTGCTAATCTAATAAAGGTAATCATTTTGCTAATCGAGAAAGTAATCCAAATAAAAGCATTCCTGCCCTATAGTTATCCCCCAGCATCGAAGGAGAAGGAAGAATGGAAGTGAGAAGAGAAGTCATTTAGATTATATAGAATAATAGAATATAGTGAAGTCTAAACAAAAATAAAGAATAAAAAGAAAAACTAACTAGCCACTTTCGTAGGACTCACGATTGCACTTAGCACGTGCAACAAGCGCTTTAAACCCCTAAGTTACCCCTAGTGGACGAGTATGGTCTCGTGAGGGTTTGCGAACGACGTACCCACAAAGTCAAAATAAACAACAAACTTTAGAAAAGATAGAGAATAGCCCAAATTAAGTATCATTCATCAATATCTCAAACTTATCAAGACAAATACTCTTCCTCTCATTTTTAAACTTAAGTAAACAAACAAATATTCAATTATCTCCCAAAACTAATGGAAAACTTGTGTAATGTGTGATCGTGGTCATCAGAGAGTATGAAATAAGTACTAAATAAAATTTCCAAATTACATATAGAGAACAAATCTCAGTAAGAGTTCATTCCATAGGCTCACTCTTCGTACCTTCTCTCCACTAATCAAGGATTCTCAACTTCAACTCAGATCATGTAGGACTTTAAAGCTTGTAATGTAAGGTTAGGGCATTGGTTATCAAGCGAAGGTAAGGAATTCAAAATCAAAGAAAAGAGAGCTTACAAAGAAGATGGATACTTTAAAATTTCGACAAACTTTCTAACTTTGTTTTTGCTCTTTTTTTTTCAGTAATACATTCACCAACTACCATCTTCTTTTGCTCAAAAATTTTATCATTTAAGGCCATTCTTTTTTCTTACATTTATAAATTCGGGCCTCTTGAATTTTTATTTTCTTTTTTTTTTTTTATGACTTGTAACAATCATGTATCGACATTTTTTTTCTTTTCTTTTTCTTTTTTTTTTCAGCTCAATACATTTGTTTTTTTTTTTTCAACACAAGTCATATATATATATATTTTTTTCTTCTCCTTTTTGTCAAAATAACTTCTTTTTCTAAAACACACAAACAATAACCCATCATTGAAGCACTAGTTAGAAGTTTGCATTAAGCTCTCTACAAGATTAAGGGTTAATATTTAAGTGGTTTAAAGAAAGATATAACATTTAGGCTCAAAAGGGTACGAAGGTAAAAATTTATGAAATTTGGTAAGCTTGAAAGGCACAAACGATTCAAAGAAAGCCTATGACCATCATCTCTGAGTCAAATCCAGAAAACCTTTCTATTTCGCCTCAAGAGGTACTCAAGTAAGTTCTAAAATGTACGAAAGAGATTCATCAACTTTATGTAGCTCAAAAATAATGTAAAGGATTTATTAAATACTAACAGTGACCCATGTGCTCAAGTGTAAGTCATGCAAAAGTTATAACAAATATAGAACATAAGTCCGTCACCCTACTTAAAAACAAAAAAACAAGTACTTTTCTCAACTCATTCAAGACATTTTTAAAGGAACTCAAAAAGAATTATTCTTTACGTGAAATCATATTTTTTGGTTTTTCTCAAAATAATGTAAAAAATAATAATAAAAAAATCAGCAAAAATTGAAAAAAAATAAAATAAAGAATAAGAAATAATTGGACCAGAATAAAAATATCTTCTCCCCAGAATAAAAGCATCTTCTCCCCCACACCTAGACCTTACATTGTCCACAATGTAATAAAAGAACGCCAAGAGTAGAGAAGAGACAAAGAAAAGAGCAACACAACCTGGTAGAAGAAGCAATATTAATGCATGTCTGTAGGAGTAGTAAACAATCTCTGTAATCTCCATGATAATGATAAGTTGTTTGATTTCCCTACAAAACAAACATTTCATACCTTTCTACCAATCAAGTGGAATAAAAAAATAAAAAAATAAAAATAAAATAAATAAATAAAATAAAATTTGGGTTGCCTCCCAAAAGCGCTAATTTTAAAGTCTTCAGCCAGACTCCCTAATTCTTTTGCATTCGACCAGGGATCTATTTCTCTCATATTAAGCTCATGATTCACAATCAAAGAAGAGTTTTCAGGTGGAGCAATGCAGGCAAGATTAGAATTAACATTTTCAGTGCAGATAAGGTTTTCTTTCTCAATAAAAGTATAATCTTTTGAACACATTAAAGGTAGAGTTTCTTCAATTAATTCATCATTTACATCTACCAAACAGCAATCAGAATTATCTTCTATAGAAGGTTGTGAAGAAGTTTTAAAAATATTTAATCTGAGTAGGTTTGAAAAATGATCTTAGAGTGTCTAGGATAGAGAAGAGGGTTGCCTAGATAGATATAAACGCCCACGGTAAACGCTGGGTAGCCAAGTGCGGAGCGAGTTCCTACGGGGTGGAGATGATGGGGTCGGTCCATGGCAATAACTGCGTGCATTGCACGGTGGATGTACAGAAGTAGGCCATTAAGTCCCAGTTGTGGAAACCCATTGGTTCATTCATCGGGAAGATCCTAATCGGGATCTTGGGTAGAGACGGGTGATATTTTAGTAGCTACCGAGATCAATGCAGTCAATTATCTCTTTCCTAGAAGTTGGTTTGACTTGGTTGGTTCACTGATAGTCTCGCTCGCGTATCACCCGCTGGCGTTCGAACGGTCAATCGTAACAACGCCCATGCGGGCCAGCCTAGCTAAAGAAAGTGAGGCAACACTATTCGCTTGATTTCGTGATTCAAAGGTATTGGCCAAGCTGTACTACCGTTTGTTGGTCCCGAGGGACGGAGGAGGTGTAAATGAGGAAGTGGATGCCGAGTAGCCCATAAGTAAGTACTGTGACGAAGCGGCTGGTCAGAACTTCAGCTGAGTTCGAATCCTACTGAGAGGTCCGCCGAGCTGCCACTAATTGAAGGTGCGAGACAAGTTCATTGCTTCCAACAACAACAGAGACATCCATAACCCCAGTTCTACAATTAATAGTAGCATCAGCAGTAGCCAAAAAAGGACGACCTAGAATAATGGGGATATGATTCTGAGAAGATCTACCAGGTTCCATATCTAGGACTACAAAGTCTACAGGGAAAACACCTTTATCAATATGAACTAGGACATCATCTATCCTCCCCCTAGGTACCTTGATTGATCGGCTAATTGTAAGGTCATGTCAGTTGGTTGCAATTCCCCTAATCCTAACTCTTCATAAACAGAGTATGGAATCAAATTAACACTAGAACCTAAATCTAAGAGTGCCCTATGTATTTTATGATTACCAATAAGACATGAGATAGTAGGGACACCAGGATCTTTATATTTAGGTGGAGTGTTGTATTGCAAAACAGAGCTCACCTGTTCAGTTAAGAAGATTTTCTTAGAAACACTGGTTTTAGATTTTCTTTTAAAAGTACACATGTCTTTAAGAAATTTTGCATAGGATGGGACTTGCTTAATAACCTCTAAAAGTGGAAGATTAATTTTAACTTGTTTGAGAGTTTCTAAAATATCTTCCCTTTTATTATCCTTTCTAAGATGTGGGGGATGGCAATAAAGCTTACGGATAAGGAACCTTAGGCTTGTACGAAGTCATGGGAGATGGTTACGGAGTTTTATATTTAGAAGAGGAAGCTAGTTCCTTTTCTACATTCTTTTCAATTTTAGTCTCTATATCAATCTCCTCGGTTTCGTTTTCATTTAATTCCTTATCTTTAATTGGTTCCCCTACTTTATTATCTACCTTCTTCCCACTCCTAAGGGTAATTACAGACTTTAGCTTGCTCATGATAATTAGCTCTAGGATTCTCTATTGGATGACTAGGAAGCTTACCCTCATCTCTTCTACTTATTGTATTAGCTAGTTGCCCTATTTGAGTTTCTAACTTAGCAATAGATTGAGTGTGTGAATCTAGAATTTGTGTCATAGATTCTAAACCTTTCAAAGCAGATAAGACTTTTTCTTCAAACATAGAATTTCCACTTTGAGGAGGGTGAGGAGGTATATACCTTTGGGATTGAAAACACAGGGGGAGTAGTCATACCCAGATTATGCTGTTTTGTTGATATTGTTGTTGGCCTAATTGAACTTCCCCTCCTTGTTGCCTCCAAGAGAAATTAGGATGATTTCTCCAGCCTGGATTGTACGTGTTTGAATATGGGTCATTCTGTCTGTGAAATCCTTGGGCTGCATTAACTTGTTCCTGCACAAATTCTGCAAATAGTGAAGCACTAGGACAGTCATGGATAACATGAGAAGGACTAGAGCAAATTGCACAAACACCTTGAACATTAGGAGAATTAGTAGGCAATGTATTTAAAGCTAACAATTGATCAAACTTTTTGGATAAGGCATCAACTTTCAAAGAAAGATCAACATTTTGAGAAACTTCATACATTCCTCTATTCCCTATTTGCTTAGATGTGCCTACACGTGAGGAGGTGGCGTGTTGTTGTGAATTATCACTCAAATTTTCAAATAAATCCCATGCCTCATCTGCAGTTTTATGAAGAAAGGTACCACCACAAGAGGAATCAACCATTTGACGATTTCTCTCACCTAGTCCTGAATAAAAACTTTGGATTTGCTGCCATTTAGGGACTTCATGGTGAGGGCAACTACGAAGAAGTTCTTTAAATCTCTCCCAACTCTCATGAAATTGTTCATTATTTTGTTGGGAAAAAGTAGTGATTTCTCTCCTTAACCTTGTAAGTTTACCCATAGGAAAATATTTTTTTAGAAATTCCCTACACATCTCAGCCCAAGTACCTATTCTCTCACGTGTGTGCAACCAATGTTTAGCCTTATCCTTCAAAGAAAAAGGAAAAAGGCGTAATCTAATAGCATCATCACTTACATTAGGCAGTTTAAAAGTAGGGCAAATTTCTAAAAACTCATCAATATGCTTATAAGGATTTTCAGAATCAAGGCCATAAAAAGATGGTAGCATTTGAATGGTAGAAGCTTTGATTTCAAAGTGATTAGCCTCAATTTCAGGTATTCTATTACCTATTGGTGAGTTATATGTGTTGGGAGTAAAATACTCCCTTAATGCTCGCGGATGTTCGACCATTTTAATGTCAAAAGTGTTACTGATTTTTCCTTGTGCACTAAGTGCCTTAAGTGTACGCTCTATCTTAGGATCAAATTCTTTTAAATCAACAGAGAGCGAACGACGACCATGCATTAATAAACAAATTCAAAAAAATAAAAAAAAAATTACCACAAATAATAATGATGAATAAACTATCAAATAATGAAATAAAAAATAATAATAAATAAAAATGAACGTTGAAGACCCAAAAATATATATATACATATATTTTTTTTTTTCAAGAATAAAAATAGAATAAAAAAATACTAACAAATTTAGGAGGCAATAACAAAAGCAAGTAATTTAACCTCTCCTCGGCAACAGCGCCAAAAACTTGATCGGGGTTTTATAACAAAGTTTTAAACCCAATACTTGCAAGTGCACAAGATCAAAGTAATATGAAAGTATTAGGGTATCGAACCACAGAGAAAGGCTTAGCTACCTAAATTATTATCTTCCTAAATTAATTTTATAAAAAGAAGAATCAAATTTTGTTATCTAATAATTATTACTAAAATAATTAAAACTAATGAATAAAATAATTAAATTAAAGATAACAAGAGCTTAACCAAAGAAGATGATTTAGAACCTTGAATCCACCACTAACCTATATAACAATGATTTAATTTTATTTAGGAGAAAAGATTAAACATTCATGTGGTGATCTAGGCTACAAGCTTCGATTTACTAGAGAAATATATTGTGCTTAAATGCATGACATAATCCATCTAACTATTAGCATGACTTATTCATTCCTATGACATAAATCATCTAAAATTAGCATGAACTATTCAATTCTAAAACTCACAATATACTTGCAAAAATCACATATCTCTCATACCCAAGACTACAAGAATTAAGCATGGATAAAGATATCAATTAACCCAAATAATTATTCTACAAGAACAATCACAAAGAATTAATTGCATCAAACCAATAACATCCCAAGATATGCAATCACATAAATAATAGAATAAATCTCCCAAAAATAAAATAAACCAAAGTCACATGGCTAGGGTTTCATCAAGATTCTAAAAATAAATTCAATTCATGGCTAAAGGGAAAGAAGGAACCAATTTCTTGGAGTAGATCATGGCTTTTTTCTTCACTTGGAGCTGCTGTATTTTTCTGCTGTTGCTGAACTTTTCTGCTGCTGGAATTTTTCTGCTGCTGTGCTGGAATTTTTCTGCAGGAATTTCTTCTGCTGCTGTGCTGGAATTTTTCTGCAGCTGCTGAATTTCTCTGGTTTCAGCTCCTGTGGCTGTCCTTTTTTTCTGCTGCTGTATTTTCTTCTATATATAGACAAAAGAGAGCAAAATCCTAATCCTTAAAGGATTCAAATACTAAAGTTCTAATCCTTAAAGGATTCTGCTAAAGTTTTAATCTTAATCCTTAAAGGATTCAAATACTGCAGCTTCCCTTTACCAAATTTAATATGGAATCTTTATTTTCCATTCTTTTTTAGAAATCTGTTCAAAGATAAATAAAATAAATTAAATATAATAATTATGACTAAAAAATAAAATATTTTCAAAGGCTAATAATTAAAACTTAAGCTGTTTATTTGTATTAAAAATCGACTCTATCAATGCTATGACGTGAAATCAAAGAACTCGATGTATCCTTAAATGCTCTCTTTAATGAAGTCGCCTCATATTTTCCTTAACCTAATTAATCAGCCCCGAGAGAGAATGATGATGGAGATGTATTGCGACCTTCTCCTGTTCATCAATTCAAACCTTATTCTTCTGTAGTTGATGTTACGGATCAGCCTCACTCTTCAAGACAACAGCTTTGCTCAAAGAACAAAGTCCTTGCTTCATTTTTTAATGCAGTTCGGGATCGAATGAGGTTTGGGAAAAGAAAAGGGAAGTGATTACTCGAAGATACAATGCTTTCTCTCAGCAGTTAAGGGACAAAGGGAGGATAGCGAAAGTAATCCTACTATGGCAGAAAGATTCAGTCTATTTGACGACTATTCAATGTGCTAATCTAATAAAGGTAATCATTTTGCTAATCGAGAAAGTAATCCAAATAAAAGCATTCCTGCCCTATAGTTATCCCCCAGCATCGAAGGAGAAGGAAGAATGGAAGTGAGAAGAGAAGTCATTTAGATTATATAGAATAATAGAATATAGTGAAGTCTAAACAAAAAATAAAGAATAAAAAAGAAAAACTAACTAGCCACTTTCGTAGGACTCACGATTGCACTTAGCACGTGCAACAAGCGCTTTAAACCCCTAAGTTACCCCTAGTGGACGAGTATGGTCTCGTGAGGGTTTGCGAACGACGTACCCACAAAGTCAAAATAAACAACAAACTTTAGAAAAGATAGAGAATAGCCCAAATTAAGTATCATTCATCAATATCTCAAACTTATCAAGACAAATACTCTTCCTCTCATTTTTAAACTTAAGTAAACAAACAAATATTCAATTATCTCCCAAAACTAATGGAAAACTTGTGTAATGTGTGATCGTGGTCATCAGAGAGTATGAAATAAGTACTAAATAAAATTTCCAAATTACATATAGAGAACAAATCTCAGTAAGAGTTCATTCCATAGGCTCACTCTTCGTACCTTCTCTCCACTAATCAAGGATTCTCAACTTCAACTCAGATCAGGTAGGACTTTAAAGCTTGTAATGTAAGGTTAGGGCATTGGTTATCAAGCGAAGGTAAGGAATTCAAAATCAAAGAAAAGAGAGCTTACAAAGAAGATGGATACTTTAAAATTTCGACAAACTTTCTAACTTTGTTTTTGCTCTTTTTTTTTTTCAGTAATACATTCACCAACTACCATCTTCTTTTGCTCAAAATTTTATCATTTAAGGCCATTCTTTTTCTTACATTTATAAATTCGGGCCTCTTGAATTTTTATTTTCTTTTTTTTTATGACTTGTAACAATCATGTATCGACATTTTTTTTCTTTTCTTTTTCTTTTTTTTTTCAGCTCAATACATTTGTTTTTTTTTTTTCAACACAAGTCATATATATATATATTTTTTTCTTCTCCTTTTTGTCAAAATAACTTCTTTTTCTAAAACACACAAACAATAACCCATCATTGAAGCACTAGTTAGAAGTTTGCATTAAGCTCTCTACAAGATTAAGGGTTAATATTTAAGTGGTTTAAAGAAAGATATAACATTTAGGCTCAAAAGGGTACGAAGGTAAAAATTTATGAAATTTGGTAAGCTTGAAAGGCACAAACGATTCAAAGAAGGCCTATGACCATCATCTCTGAGTCAAATCCAGAAAACCTTTCTATTTCGCCTCAAGAGGTACTCAAGTAAGTTCTAAAATGTACGAAAGAGATTCATCAACTTTATGTAGCTCAAAAATAATGTAAAGGATTTATTAAATACTAACAATGACCCATGTGCTCAAGTGTAAGTCATGCAAAAGTTATAACAAATATAGAACATAAGTCCGTCACCCTACTTAAAAACAAGAAAACAAGTACTTTTCTCAACTCATTCAAGACATTTTTAAAGGAACTCAAAAAGAATTATTCTTTACGTGAAATCATATTTTTTGGTTTTTCTCAAAATAATGTAAAAAATAATAATAAAAAAATCAGCAAAAATTGAAAAAAAAATAAAATAAAGAATAAGAAATAATTGGACCAGAATAAAAATATCTTCTCCCCAGAATAAAAGCATCTTCTCCCCCACACCTAGACCTTACATTGTCCACAATGTAATAAAAGAACGCCAAGAGTAGAGAAGAGACAAAGAAAAGAGCAACACAACCTAGTAGAAGAAGCAATATTAATGCATGTCTGTAGGAGTAGTAAACAATCTCTGTAATCTCCATGATAATGATAAGTTGTTTGATTTCCCTACAAAACAAACATTTCATACCTTTCTACCAATCAAGTGGAATAAAAAAATAAAAAAATAAAAATAAAATAAATAAATAAAATAAAATTTGGGTTGCCTCCCAAAAGCGCTAATTTTAAAGTCTTCAGCCAGACTCCCTAATTCTTTTGCATTCAGCCAGGATCTATTTCTCTCATATTAAGCTCATGATTCACAATCAAAGAAGAGTTTTCAGGTGGAGCAATGCAGGCAAGATTAGAATTAACATTTTCAGTGCAGATAAGGTTTTCTTTCTCAATAAAAGTATAATCTTTTGAACACATTAAAGGTAGAGTTTCTTCAATTAATTCATCATTTACATCTACCAAACAGCAATCAGAATTATCTTCTATAGAAGGTTGTGAAGAAGTTTTAAAAATATTTAATCTGAGTAGGTTTGAAAAATGATCTTAGAGTGTCTAGGATAGAGAAGAGGGTTGCCTAGATAGATATAAACGCCCACGGTAAACGCTGGGTAGCCAAGTGCGGAGCGAGTTCCTACGGGGTGGAGATGATGGGGTCGGTCCATGGCAATAACTGCGTGCATTGCACGGTGGATGTACAGAAGTAGGCCATTAAGTCCCAGTTGTGGAAACCCATTGGTTCATTCATCGGGAAGATCCTAATCGGGATCTTGGGTAGAGACGGGTGATATTTTAGTAGCTACCGAGATCAATGCAGTCAATTATCTCTTTCCTAGAAGTTGGTTTGACTTGGTTGGTTCACTGATAGTCTCGCTCGCGTATCACCCGCTGGCGTTCGAACGGTCAATCGTAACAACGCCCATGCGGGCCAGCCTAGCTAAAGAAAGTGAGGCAACACTATTCGCTTGATTTCGTGATTCAAAGGTATTGGCCAAGCTGTACTACCGTTTGTTGGTCCCGAGGGACGGAGGAGGTGTAAATGAGGAAGTGGATGCCGAGTAGCCCATAAGTAAAGTACTTGTGACGAAGCGGGCTGAGTCGGGAACTTCAGCTGAGTTCGAATCCCTACCGAGAGGTCCGCCGAGCTGCCACTAATTGAAGGTGCGAGACAAGTTCATTGCTTCCAACAACAACAGAGACATCCATAACCCCAGTTCTACAATTAATAGTAGCATCAGCAGTAGCCAAAAAAGGACGACCTAGAATAATGGGGATATGATTCTGAGAAGATCTACCAGGTTCCATATCTAGGACTACAAAGTCTACAGGGAAAACACCTTTATCAATATGAACTAGGACATCATCTATCCTCCCCCTAGGTACCTTGATTGATCTATCGGCTAATTGTAAGGTCATGTCAGTTGGTTGCAATTCCCCTAATCCTAACTCTTCATAAACAGAGTATGGAATCAAATTAACACTAGAACCTAAATCTAAGAGTGCCCTATGTATTTTATGATTACCAATAAGACATGAGATAGTAGGGACACCAGGATCTTTATATTTAGGTGGAGTGTTGTATTGCAAAACAGAGCTCACCTGTTCAGTTAAGAAGATTTTCTTAGAAACACTGGTTTTAGATTTTCTTTTAAAAGTACACATGTCTTTAAGAAATTTTGCATAGGATGGGACTTGCTTAATAACCTCTAAAAGTGGAAGATTAATTTTAACTTGTTTGAGAGTTTCTAAAATATCTTCCCTTTTATTATCCTTTCTAAGATGTGGGGATGGCAATAAAGCTTTTGGATAAGGAACCTTAGGCTTGTACGAAGTCATGGGAGATGGTTCTGGAGTTTTATATTTAGAAGAGGAAGCTAGTTCCTTTTCTACATTCTTTTCAATTTTAGTCTCTATATCAATCTCCTCAGTTTCGTTTTCATTTAATTCCTTATCTTTAATTGGTTCCCCTACTTTATTATCTACCTTCTTCCCACTCCTAAGGGTAATTACAGCTTTAGCTTGCTCATGATAATTAGCTCTAGGATTCTCTATTGGATGACTAGGAAGCTTACCCTCATCTCTTCTACTTATTGTATTAGCTAGTTGCCCTATTTGAGTTTCTAACTTAGCAATAGATTGAGTGTGTGAATCTAGAATTTGTGTCATAGATTCTAAACCTTTCAAAGCAGATAAGACTTTTTCTTCAAACATAGAATTTCCACTTTGAGGAGGGTGAGGAGGTATATACCTTTGGGAATGAAAACCTGGGGGAGTAGTCATACCAGATTGTCTGTTTTGTTGATATTGTTGTTGGCCTAATTGAACTTCCCCTCCTTGTTGCCTCCAAGAGAAATTAGGATGATTTCTCCAGCCTGGATTGTACGTGTTTGAATATGGGTCATTTCTGTCTGTGAAATCCTTGGGCTGCATTGACTTGTTCCCTGCACAAATTCTGGAAATAGTGAAGCACTAGGACAGTCATGGATAACATGAGAAGGACTAGAGCAAATTGCACAAACACCTTGAACATTAGGAGAATTAGTAGGCAATGTATTTAAAGCTAACAATTGATCAAACTTTTTGGATAAGGCATCAACTTTCAAAGAAAGATCAACATTTTGAGAAACTTCATACATTCCTCTATTCCCTATTTGCTTAGATGTGCCTACACGTGAGGAGGTGGCGTGTTGTTGTGAATTATCACTCAAATTTTCAAATAAATCCCATGCCTCATCTGCAGTTTTATGAAGAAAGGTACCACCACAAGAGGAATCAACCATTTGACGATTTCTCTCACCTAGTCCTGAATAAAAACTTTGGATTTGCTGCCATTTAGGGACTTCATGGTGAGGGCAACTACGAAGAAGTTCTTTAAATCTCTCCCAACTCTCATGAAATTGTTCATTATTTTGTTGGGAAAAAGTAGTGATTTCTCTCCTTAACCTTGTAAGTTTACCCATAGGAAAATATTTTTTTAGAAATTCCCTACACATCTCAGCCCAAGTACCTATTCTCTCACGTGTGTGCAACCAATGTTTAGCCTTATCCTTCAAAGAAAAAGGAAAAAGGCGTAATCTAATAGCATCATCACTTACATTAGGCAGTTTAAAAGTAGGGCAAATTTCTAAAACTCATCAATATGCTTATAAGGATTTTCAGAATCAAGGCCATAAAAAGATGGTAGCATTTGAATGGTAGAAGCTTTGATTTCAAAGTGATTAGCCTCAATTTCAGGTATTCTATTACCTATTGGTGAGTTATATGTGTTGGGAGTAAAATACTCCCTTAATGCTCGCGGATGTTCAGCCATTTTAATGTCAAAAGTGTTAGTGATTTTTCCTTGTGCACTAAGTGCCTTAAGTGTACGCTCTATCTTAGGATCAAATTCTTTTAAATCAACAGAGAGCGAACGACGACCATGCATTAATAAACAAATTCAAAAAAATAATAAAAAAAAAAAAATTACCACAAATAATAATGATGAATAAACTATCAAATAATGAAATAAAAAATAATAATAAATAAAAATGAACGTTGAAGACCCAAAAAAATATATATATATATTTTTTCAAGAATAAAAATAGAATAAAAAAATACTAACAAATTTAGGAGGCAATAACAAAAGCAAGTAATTTAACCTCTCCTCGGCAACAGCGCCAAAAACTTGATCGGGGTTTTATAACAAAGTTTTAAACCCAATACTTGCAAGTGCACAAGATCAAAGTAATATGAAAGTATTAGGGTATCGAACCACAGAGAAAGGCTTAGCTACCTAAATTATTATCTTCCTAAATTAATTTTATAAAAAGAAGAATCAAATTTTGTTATCTAATAATTATTACTAAAATAATTAAAACTAATGAATAAAATAATTAAATTAAAGATAACAAGAGCTTAACCAAAGAAGATGATTTAGAACCTTGAATCCACCACTAACCTATATAACAATGATTTAATTTTATTTAGGAGAAAAGATTAAACATTCATGTGGTGATCTAGGCTACAAGCTTCGATTTACTAGAGAAATATATTGTGCTTAAATGCATGACATAATCCATCTAACTATTAGCATGACTTATTCATTCCTATGACATAAATCATCTAAAATTAGCATGAACTATTCAATTCTAAAACTCACAATATACTTGCAAAAATCACATATCTCTCATACTTGGACTACAAGAATTAAGCATGGATAAAGATATCAATTAACCCAAATAATTATTCTACAAGAACAATCACAAAGAATTAATTGCATCAAACCAATAACATCCCAAGATATGCAATCACATAAATAATAGAATAAATCTCCCAAAAATAAAATAAACCAAAGTCACATGGGTAGGGTTTCATCAAGATTCTAAAAATAAATTCAATTCATGGCTAAAGGGAAAGAAGGAACCAATTTCTTGGAGTAGATCATGGCTTTTTTCTTCACTTGGAGCTGCTGTATTTTTCTGCTGTTGCTGAACTTTTCTGCTGCTGGAATTTTTCTGCTGCTGTGCTGGAATTTTTCTGCAGGAATTTCTTCTGCTGCTGTGCTGGAATTTTTCTGCAGCTGCTGAATTTCTCTGGTTTCAGCTCCTGTGGCTGTCCTTTTTTTCTGCTGCTGTATTTTCTTCTATATATAGACAAAAGAGAGCAAAATCCTAATCCTTAAAGGATTCAAATACTAAAGTTCTAATCCTTAAAGGATTCTGCTAAAGTTTTAATCTTAATCCTTAAAGGATTCAAATACTGCAGCTTCCCTTTACCAAATTTAATATGGAATCTTTATTTTCCATTCTTTTTTAGAAATCTGTTCAAAGATAAATAAAATAAATTAAATATAATAATTATGACTAAAAAATAAAATATTTTCAAAGGCTAATAATTAAAACTTAAGCTGTTTATTTGTATTAAAAATCGACTCTATCAATGCTATGACGTGAAATCCAAGAACTCGATGTATCCTTAAATGCTCTCTTTAATGAAGTCGCCTCATATTTTCCTTAACCTAATTAATCAGCCCCGAGAGAGAATGATGATGGAGATGTATTGCGACCTTCTCCTGTTCATCAATTCAAACCTTATTCTTCTGTAGTTGATGTTACGGATCAGCCTCACTCTTCAGGACAACAGCTTTGCTCAAAGAACAAAGTCCTTGCTTCATTTTTTAATGCAGTTCGGGATCGAATGAGGTTTGGGAAAAGAAAAGGGAAGTGATTACTCGAAGATACAATACTTTCTCTCAGCAGTTAAGGGACAAAGGGAAGATAACGAAAGTAATCCTACTACGACAGTAAGATTCAGTCTATTTGGCGACTATTCAATGTGCTAATCTAATAAAGGTAATCATTTTGCTAATCGAGGAAGTAATCCAAATAAAAGCATTCCTGCCCTATAATTATCCCCCAGCATCGAAGGAGAAGGAAGAATGGAAGTGAGAAGAGAAGTCATTTAGATTATATAGAATAATAGAATATAGTGAAGTCTAAAACTGTATTAGCTCATTCAATCAATAGTTCAGCGCTTCGCCCCTAAGGGTAGCTATTTATATCGGATAATGAGTTAGTTCTGCTAGCCTGATGAGGATGGACGTAGTTCAGAGAAAGAAGTAACATTGGCTGAGGGAAAAGGAGTGGAGACGGTGGGTCCCCTTTCTCTAGTATAGGAAATTGGCTCCTTCTGTAATTCTAATATCTATTTCACTTTCCTTGTTGTGTTTCTTATCTTATAGTCAAGGAGGAAGTCTGCTGCATCTTCGCAAATTCTGGTACATCAAGAGCAAAGCATAGGTCTAATAACTAAAAAGTAGTATCCTCTCTCTAAAGCCAAGCTCAGCTCGGCGATAAAGAAAATGACTCGTTCTTCAGAAATCGTATCCGTAGCTCAGTCTCTAGTACGGAGACTGCATCGCAAGGGCTGAGAAGTAGTTTACTTGTGAAAGCTTCACTATAGACTGTTTTCTTAGCTAATAACTATATTTATGAGAAGTAGTGCTATGAGGAGCATTTTTCCTTCTTTCAGTCTTTTTTTTCATCCCTTCTATCTAGCTCTTGCTTTTGTAAACAGTCCATTCTACTCATTTTTCTGTTTGTTGAGTATTCTCCTTCTTTGAGAATGAGACTAAGGTCCACTTGCTTTTGTAGCAGCCTTAGCCCATGCTTTTTATTCATAGCAGGGCCATTGACTTCTTCCTTTAGGATAATAAACCTCACAGGCCTGTCTTATGAGCCCTTTCAATTCTTTAGCGAGTGGTTGAGTTTCTGCCCTATATGCCTCGCTTTTGGTGAAGGGAAATTAGGTCCTATCTTTTTTGTCTTCGAAAGGTCCCTCACTTTCAGTTGGTGGAATAGCCACGCCCCTTGAGGGTGGAATTTCTCTTTCTCTTGTCCATTCGTAAAGCATTGGAATCGAGACATCTCATTCAACTCGGTAATCCCTTTGGCTGTCTCTCTATTTGGTCTTTCGATTAGTGGAAGCTGTCGAAGTGGTAGAAGTCTTCGACGTAGTACAATCAGTTGTTTTCGTAGAGGAAGTTGCAATTCTTTCAGTTCTATGTCTGTCAGCCA